>CM065804.1:15439000-16039000 GCA_033398695.1 Orobanche coerulescens
TCATTTTGATCATGGATCCGTCATTTATTTTCGTCATTTTATATTCGGGACGTATTTTTGTCATTGTATATATAAGTTGTCATGGTAGCATACATTTTGTAGCATGATACGTATTTAAAATAGTTTATTGACATGTAATCTTTTAAGATGTATTTTTTACGTAATATTTTTTGTCTATTTATTTTGGTATTGACTCTTTCATTTTTAATTGGAACTAACTAATATTAATACATTGGGCTAAGTTATAACTATTTCTTATGATAGTCAACGATGCCCGTGCGATGCACATGTGCTTTATAGAAGTTTTTATAGATTTAAAATACGTGCGATGCACATGGGCTATATAGAAGTTTTCATAGCGTAATATTCGGCATTTATTTTCGTCATTTTATATTTAAGTTTTCATGGTGTCACACATTTGCTAAGCTTTATACGTACTTAGAATACTTTATTGAGTTGCACATACCGTATATAAGTTTTTATATCGTAATCTTCAGAACTTATTTTCGTCATTATATATCTAAGCTGTGATGGTATCACATTTCTAAGCATGACACACATTTAAAATAGTTTATTGACATTAAAAGAGTATATGTGAAGAGATTTTTTTCAAGATGTTACATTGAAAAGAGTCTATTCACATGTAATTTTTTAATATGTCTAAGTTACATAAATTATTTTAAATATGAAGCGATGACATTAATGTTGGAGACCTTTTATATTCATCCACGTGCAATGCACACAGGTTTGGACTGCCTCAGGACCCATGCGATGCACTCAGGTTGGATATAATTGTTTTTTTCGTAATGTTCGGGACTAATTTTCGGTTCATGTTTGAAACTCTCATTTTTTTGTGAAAGACGGACTTCGTTGTTCAAATAAATTACATTATTAAAAGCGAACTATAAAACAAATTTCCTTTTTAACAAAACTATAAAAACATAAAACATTAAAGTGATTAGTATATTCAAGAGTATAAATTATAATTCGTATATTAAATTATAATTCGTATATTAAAATATTGCATGTTTAATTTGTAACGTACTATTAATATGAATGTCAGGTATTCATCTATATTGACACCGTAATGGGCGTTGTTCTTGTTGTTGTTGTTCTTCTTGTTGTCTTTGTCGTTGTTGTTCATTGGCATTTTGCATGTTTTGTTCTTGATACAATTTTCGTGACTTGTCAATCTCTTTCTTTAATGTGAAGAGGTTTTTTGCAAAATGTTATATTTAAATGAGGCTTTTCTTATGTAATCTTTTAATGCGAGTAACTTACATAAATTATTTTTTAATTAATGCATTATTACAACATTTTTCCATAAACTATAATATCGAATTTGGAGCATTCATTAATAACTCATTCTAAGTATTTACGGTATGACGACATGAATCACATGATCTCAAACTCAAATGAATAATGCTTACCTCGTGATATGTGGATAACATTTGAAATACAATTTTCTTCTCTTTTATATACTTCTTCGACTTAGAAGATTCTCATTGTTATGATGATAGTGTGAAGATATTTTTATTATATTTTTATTATATACTACCATTTGCAATAGGTAACATCGACATAATTTACACAGTCATATCAAATATCAAAGTCACACAATATTCCAAGACGTTTAATTAAAAAAGTGACATTAACACAACGCAAGACAAAAAACTACATTAAGAGCAAAAATATTAAAATGCACCAACAAAGTGTAGTATGTTAAAGGAATAATACCCATTGTGTGCCTAAGTCTGTTAGTTTATGGGCTTTCCTAGATAGGATTTGGCTGAGGCCTGTTTGTATGTACTTCACCCTATTTAAGGGATCTCAATGATGGAATAATACAACACTTTGCCCTACTTTCTTGTCTTGTGTTATTTTCCCTTCAACACGTTATCAGCACGTAGTTCCCGGCTGAGCAAGAAAAATCCCTCCCGTTTTTTTTCTGAAAAATCTCGTAAAAAAAGGGGGGAAAATCGGATTTTCCCAAAAACCCTAACTGCATCCGCCGCCACCGGTCATCTTCTTCACTGACCGACACCGTCCGCGACCCAGAACAGAAGCTGCGCCTCCGACCCAATCTGTGCAACTCGCCGCCTCCCATGTGCTGCGTCCAACGACAATAGCCAGACTAGATCCGAACTTAATGCTTGGATATCGAGCCCCCCTGCGTCTCGTCACAAAAAAAAAAAAAAAAAAAAAGACAAAAGAATCCAATTTCTCAGGAACCCTAATTTCTCGACAGCATCTTCCCCGCACTTCCCGCCGCCGTCGCTTCAAATCCGCCATCAACTTCCGATCCAAGCCGCGTCGCCGCTGTAACACCCCCAAAACCGTATGGGAATGTTACACGCCGTAGACCCTTTCCGCAAGGATCTACCAGGCTAAACATCCATAAACAACCAAATGCTTGCCCGGCCAGGGTCAAACAACATAATAATACAGACTGTTAAGGTCACTTACACATAAACACACAGACCGATGAGGTCACACAACTCCATTAACAAAACTGACTAAACAACATTACCCACACAGGGGTCGAAACACAATACAGCGGAAGACTGAATCAACTCTAACAATACAACCAAACTCTACCAACTCTCGACTCTTGATTAGTATCGCAGCTCGTCATCCCCTTGTGCCAATCCCGTGATGCTCCCTGAACCTGCATGTACCTGGACGCAGAACAGACATCCACCCCCCGATTACTCGGGGGTTAGTAAAACTCCACTGTTTTACTAGTGCAAGTATAAAGCGATACGAAATGCAACAAGTAAATAGCAACTACGAATTTAATACGGAAATCAATTATCAAAATGTTCCCGAGAAGTTTTAGAATTTCGAACTCAAGTAAGAGATATTTGAAAAGAAACACATCATCTCGGGGATTTTTAAAGCATAAATTCTTTTGGACCTCGAGTCCCAATTTACAAAACCTTTTCGTAAACATTAGGGCCTTAGCCCGATTCTCGCTTCAAAGCACACTAAATAATATATCATTATGAGTCCGATATCCATATTTAAAATGTTACCCAAACAATCACCGCTACACGATCATTGTTCGTACACATCATGTACCAAACTCCGAAGGCCTCGGCTGCACCTTACCCGACCACACACACTGTTCGTACACATCATGTACCGAACTCCGAGGCCTCAACGGACCCTATCCGGCCACACACAAAGTTCGTACACATCATGTACCGAACTCAATATGCCTCAACGGACCCTACCCGGCCACACACATCGTTCGTACACATCATGTACCGAACTCCGTGAGGTCTCGCTGACCCTACCGGATCACACACCTTGTTCGTACACATCATGTACCAAACTCCAGAGGTCTCGCTGCACCCTACCTGGATCACACACCTTGTTCGTACACATAATGTACCGAACTCCAGAGGCCTCGTCAGACCCTACCTGGAACACACGCACACACATCGACACGACACAACTCATAATCATCAAATGTCAAGCCATTCCACATTACACCGAAATGTACAATCAAGTATGTAAACTAAAACAACACAAATATCATGATCATCACAACGACTCAACAATGACCAACCACGCCCGGCACAAACTTAGATGATTTGCACATCCAACAAAATTCCATGATGTTAACTAAGTGAAGGTATTATCGTTACCATCAATTGTTCGTAATAATCAATTCATACGAAGCATATACACGAAAGTAAATCAATGCATCACAACCATAATACGACGTCCCTATTCACAAGACACAATTCGTATAGTAAAATACTTGCCTTAATAACCGCTACCGAATACTCTGAAGAACACGGTTCGACCGGAAAGCTTGGACCCCGAAGAAGACAACGAACGGAAGGGTTCCGACTCGAGTTCTTCACAAGAATTTCGTCCCTAAGTCATACCAATGATAAATCAACAATCGTATGATGGATAATAATCATACAACGCCCAATCCCCCCTCTAAGACCTTTTGTCGGACACCTTCAAGGCGTTGACTAAGAACTCGACCAAAACAACGAATCGAAACGATCCAACCATGGAATAATAAGGGAAATGATAGAATACATCTAAATAATCATCAATACATCACAAATCTAAGTTATTACGGTTAAATCGGACAAAACGAACAAAAACCCCCAATTCACCCAAAAGTAGGGTTTCAAGAATTTACCTTGGATTAATGATGAAGAACAATTGTTGGAGTTGTTAATCCACACCAAAAACTTGAAGAATATGAATTTCTCTGGGATTGATGATGCAAAACACCCAAAAATCGCCCACAAGATCGCCCAAGAGGAGGAGGAATGAAGGAAGAGATGAAATGAGCATTCATCTCACAAAATCCGCAGAAATAGGCTAATCTGGACTGTGTGCCGCGGCCAGCCTAAGTGTGCCGCGGCACAGGGTACAGGCTGCTCGGCCAAAACTGGAAAATAAGTGTCTGAGCTATTTCGACCATAACTCTCTCGTCCGGACTCCGATTGACTCACCGTTTGAACCATTGGAAAGCTAACTTGATGCTCTATAATATTGGAAAGATTCAAAATCTTTAGAGTTTCCAAGAATTTATGGTGATTTTACAAAGTCGACTCATACTTGGGAAAAGTCGTTTAATAACACTGAACTCAAGAAAACGACACCGAAACCCGAACCTGAATACGAATCGAAGATACGGTCACGAAGTACTCACAAAGACGAATCTAAGAGCTAAGAGAACACACGATTCCGACCACCCGAAGGCTCAGAATCCGACAACGGAAGTAATTACCCAAAACTTTGGGAAATTACGAAAATGGCCCAAAACGTCTGAAAATCACGATACGCGATCGAAACACCAAACCAAAGCTTGCAACAAGAATAATAACATTAAATGAACTTACGAGAAACTCGAAACAACAGTTTCGGACGAGATTCGCAAGAATCGAACTCAAGTGCGGAAAAGCGTCTAAAAAGCTCGGAACTCAGCAAAACAATACTGAAACGAACTCGGATGACAAAAAGTGCAGAATTAATCATTCTCGAAATGACAAAACGGTCATGAGCGAGTCGTCAAAACGGACTTACGCCGAAAAAAGCAAATTACCGGAAATCGAAATTACGAGTATTACATTCTACCCTCCTTAAAAGAAGTTTCGTCCCGAAACTTAAAACAAGTAGGGAGAAGCAATATCCACTGTCAGGAAGACTCGACGAGATACACAAAAACCGAAAACTCGCGCCCAACGGCGAAACGCTGCAAGAAACGCCAAAAGACATACGGTGTGAAAACACGCTCCACGACGACCAACACAATGCCACCGAATAAGATTCAAAACATTAACGAGCAATTAACGTCACATCACATGCACACATTTAATCAAAGAAACGCACGCGACAACAAGCCGCACCCGACTAAAACGGCTATGCGAAAGAAACAAATAGAATAACAGGATAGAAATCACTCCGATACTCATCAACAAGAAAATGTCCAACGTCAAAACACAAATAATTTCAAGATAACAGAAAATGAGAATACCGGATATTACATTCTATCACACAAAAAATAAGTTTCGCCCCGAAACTTAAACTAAGGTTATCACAGTGATACGAACCAAAATATAACGACACATAATAAAATACCATGCTCATGACCTCGTGGTCCACTAACACGCCTCCGTAGGTTCAACAACTAAACGGGAACTTACACAAAACAAAATATCATTCAACAAGTTCCAGATGTAAAAGCGTCACAGAAACATCTCTACACGCGAAACAATTCGTGTAGCGAGTACCAAAAACAACATCACTAGACATCACTGGGCCCTCCGGAAGTAGGAATAGAATTCCGGTCCCTTATCATCTCGGCAACAATCTCGCAGTACTGAACTCGATGCCCCTCGTGTCCACAATTATAACAAGTCACTGGCGGTTTCTTACAATGCGCGTTCATGGCCTAGAACGTTACAATTGAAACACCTAGGAGCATTACCAGAACTCAAAGACACCGACTTGGGTCTTTTGGGTTCTCTAACTGACCGAGAAGGTACCATACTCGGCTGATACGAGGGTTGAGGTGTGGGAATCCCAATTCCCTTACTTCCCGATGCGTCATCGGAAATCTTCTGCTTTTTCGCTACCGACACGGACTCGGTAGACATTATGGCCATCTCAAACGCCAAGGCTCGATCCTGATAGTCCTTCAAGGTTGTACACATAAAAGGAGCCATACACTGCCGAATCTGAGGTTTCATACGCATATCGAAATAACGAACCTTATCTGCCTCACTTTTCACCTGATCCCGAACATAACACAGCTGTCGATTATAATCGACTATCGCCTGGGATATCGACACGTCTCGGGGCGTAGCCGAGAAAAATTCGACAATCCTACGCTCTTTAACAGGCGGCGGACAATACTCGGCCTCCATGGTAGTTTTGAATTCAGTCCAAGTAGCGGTACGATCACTAGGCGCTACGGCTTCCCACCAGTCTGCAGATTCCCTGTCGAGTAGGTATTGAGCAATAGGCACTCTTCTCTCATCGGGGCAAGCTACAGCATCAAATGTTTTGTCCAACTGGAAGAGCCAATTCTCCCAGCCTAACGAGTCCGAAGAACCTACAAAACGGGGCGGGTGCATTCTCATCACATCTCGTAACCACTTACCAAAGTTATCTTCATTCGAATCCCGTCTCGGTGTACGGCCCGATTCATAAGCGCCAACCGGCCACCACCTGACGAAGGATGGTGGCGGCGCCAATATCAACATTACCTCTGGATGATTGTCCGATCACGACCACGACTACGACCACGCCCTCGCCCACGGCCTCTCGGCATACTGGACGGACGACCAATAAGAATAACACATCCAAACAAATATCACAACGTCAAGATAAGACAATAAATAGCAGCACGTTAAAACATCAACTCCAAGTCATCACACAAGTGCACGAACTAACACTGTAATTTTAGAACTTCATTAAAAAAAATAATCCACACAGTCACATCAACAGAGATGTTTGGATTTTACCCAATCAAACACGGTCAAAACCACACACGTATCGCAGGGATCAAACACTAACAACGAAAATAAAATATTTTCGGGGTATTATTCAAATGATAAAATTTTAAAATTCTCAAGTTTGAAAAAAAATTGGTGAAATGAAATGTTTGAAAACACTTATAATACCTCGGTCGTTTAATTAAAACCATGTATCTCATTATCAAAACTGTTTTGATTGAAGCTATTTGTAAAACAACACATTGAGGCTTCAATCTTTTCGCTAGACGATATCGTCAAAATGACCTTATCAATATATCATTATCTTTACTAGCGTTATACGGGGTAACAACATGTTACCACGCCATCCATCACTGATATATCAACAGAGATTAAATAACCATGGGGCACGGGTACAACTGTAATAACAAATTTCTACCGGGTCAGTTAAAAGTTTACGGCCGTAACAACATGCAGTTTACGGTCGTAACAACTCTCTTACGGCCGTAACATCTAGCTGCAGGACTGCAGAATTGTCACAGTAGCCCCCAACACACAAACACATAACATTTAAATTCCTAAAATTAGGGTCGTTTTGCAAAACAAGATTTTTCCAAAAATTTTGATTTCCACCAAAAATGCTCAAATCAGTAGTCTTTAAGGAAAAACGTTTTCAAAGCTACCCGTAGCGGGTATAATTACAACAATCCAAAATAGTCGATATTAAAACCACATGCCCAAATGGCAAAATGTGGTCGCCAATTCAATCACATACATCTCATGGCATCAAGTTTAAACACACAGCAAAATCATTCATCGGAGTTTCTCACAAACTCTACCGTAAAACCCATCAAGGTTCACAACTTTCACACCATACCAACCACGTGGTGGTTCAAGGGTCAAACATCAATACATCCAGTTCTATACACGTACAGCGTATCCAAGTATCGAATACAACTTCATTACACAACACCGTGTAAATAAAATTATGCACCACAAATATCACACATAAATTAAATCATGAACACAGTTATTATGCATAAAAGAGGAGACTTACGTCCACAGGCCGCACGGAGACGACGGTCGCCCACGATACTAATCTCATCCGCCAACATATCCAACGCGTGGTGACTACGCATAACTCAACTTGTCACCTGACGACTCGAACGACAAGACAACACATTACTCGACAAATCACGACTCGACTCGACCCAACAGCCTAGGTTTCCGCAACCTAATCTCCGATACCATAAATGTAACACCCCCAAAACCGTATGGGAATGTTACACGCCGTAGACCCTTTCCGCAAGGATCTACCAGGCTAAACATCCATAAACAACCAAATGCTTGCCCGGCCAGGGTCAAACAACATAATAATACAGACTGTTAAGGTCACTTACACATAAACACACAGACCGATGAGGTCACACAACTCCATTAACAAAACTGACTAAACAACATTACCCACACAGGGGTCGAAACACAATACAGCGGAAGACTGAATCAACTCTAACAATACAACCAAACTCTACCAACTCTCGACTCTTGATTAGTATCGCACTGTCATCCCCTTGTGCCAATCCCGTGGATCGCCCCGAACTCGCATGTACCGGACGCAGAGCAGACATCCACCCCCGATTACTCGGGGTTAGTAAACTCCACGTTTTACTAGTGCAAGTATAAAGCGATACGAAATGCAACAAGTAAATAGCAACTACGAATTTAATACGAAATCAATTATCAAAATGTTCTAGAAGTTTTAGAATTTCGAACTCAAGTAAGAGATATTTGAAAAGAAACACATCATCTCGGGATTTTAAAGCATAAATTCTTTTGGACCTCGAGTCCCAATTTACAAAACCTTTTCGTAAACATTAGGGCCTTAGCCCGATTCTCGCTTCAAAGCACACTAAATAATATATCATTATGAGTCCGATATCCATATTTAAAATGTTACCCAAACAATCACCGCTACACGATCATTGTTCGTACACATCATGTACCAAACTCCGAAGGCCTCGGCTGCACCTTACCCGACCACACACACTGCTCGTACACATCATGTACCGAACTCCGAGGCCTCAACGGACCCTACCCGCCACACACATTGTTCGTACACATCATGTACCGAACTCCGTGAGGCCTCAACGGACCCTACCCGGCCACACACATCGTTCGTACACATCATGTACCGAACTCCGTGAGGTCTCGCTGACCCTACCCGGATCACACACCTTGTTCGTACACATCATGTACCAAACTCAGGTCTCGCTGACCCTACCGGATCACACACCTTGTTCGTACACATCATGTACCGAACTCCGCAGGCCTCGTCAGACCCTACCTGGAACACACGCACACACATCGACACGACACAACTCATAATCATCAAATGTCAAGCCATTCCACATTACACCGAAATGTACAATCAAGTATGTAAACTAAAACAACACAAATATCATGATCATCACAACGACTCAACAATGACCAACCACGCCCGGCACAAACTTAGATGATTTGCACATCCAACAAAATTCCATGATGTTAACTAAGTGAAGGTATTATCGTTACCATCAATTGTTCGTAATAATCAATTCATACGAAGCATATACACGAAAGTAAACCAATGCATCACAACCATAATACGACGTCCCTATTCACAAGACACAATTCGTATAGTAAAATACTTGCCTTAATAACCGCTACCGAATACTCCGAAGAACACGGTTCGACCGGAAAGCTTGGACCCCGAAGAAGACAACGAACGGAAGGGTTCCGACTCGAGTTCTTCACAAGAATTTCGTCCCTAAGTCATACCAATGATAAATCAACAATCGTATGATGGATAATAATCATACAACGCCCAATCCCCCCTCTAAGACCTTTTGTCGGACACCTTCAAGGCGTTGACTAAGAACTCGACCAAAACAACGAATCGAAACGATCCATCCATGGAATAACAAGGGAAATGATAGAATACATCTAAATAATCATCAATACATCACAAATCTAAGTTATTACGGTTAAATCGGACAAAACGAACAAAAACCCCCAATTCACCCAAAAGTAGGGTTTCAAGAATTTACCTTGGATTAATGATGAAGAACAATTGTTGGAGTTGTTAATCCACACCAAAAACTTGAAGAATATGAATTTCTCTGGGATTGATGATGCAAAACACCCAAAAATCGCACAAGATCGCCCAAGAGGAGGAGGAATGAAGGAAGAGATGAAATGAGCATTCATCTCACAAAATCCGCAGAAATAGGCTAATCTGGATCATGTGCGGCCAGCCTAAGTGTGCCGCGGCACAGGGTACAGGCTGCTCGGCCAAAACAGGAAAATGAGTGTCTGAGCTATTTCGACCATAACTCTCTCGTCCGGACTCCGATTGACTCACCGTTTGAACCATTGGAAAGCTCACTTGATGCTCTATAATATTGGAAAGATTCAAAATCTTTTGAGTTTCCAAGAATTTATGGTGATTTTACAAAGTCGACTCATACTTGGGAAAAGTCGTTTAATAACACTGAACTCAAGAAAACGACACCGAAACCCGAACCTGAATACGAATCGAAGATACGGTCACGAAGTACTCACAAAGACGAATCTAAGAGCTAAGAGAACACACGATTCCGACCACCCGAAGGCTCAGAATCCGACAACGGAAGTAATTACCCAAAACTTTGGGAAATTACGAAAATGGCTCAAAATGTCCGAAAATCACGATACGCGATCGAAACACCAAAACAAAGCTTGCAACAAGAATAATAACATTAAATGAACTTACGAGAAACTCGAAACAACAGTTTCGGACGAGATTCGCAAGAATCGAACTCAAGTGCGGAAAAGCGTCTAAAAAGCTCGGAACTCAGCAAAACAATACTGAAACGAACTCGGATGACAAAAAGTGCAGAATTAATCATTCTCGAAATGACGAAACGGTCATGAGCGAGTCGTCAAAACGGACTTACGCCGAAAAAAGCAAATTACCGGAAATCGAAATTACGGGTATTACAGCCGCCCCAGCTTCGTTCGTGAGCCCTACACAACGCCGAGCCGAACCACGCGAACTAGAGCCTATGGCTCAACCTGAGCCGCGTCCCAATCCGTTTCTGCAGACCCGATCGCCCGCCGACCTCCTCTCAACTACCTGAGATCGATTGCACGCCCACACCTAATTTGCTCGACTCCATATCAGACATACGTACCAACAGACCAAAGAATAAAAGATAGATTGTGTTTTCCAATCTGATGCCGACGGGAATTTAGAAGGATGGACTTCTTCCATTTTCTTATTAAATATTGAGTTTCATTAATTCTCTTTTCGTGTGATTACAATTTAACCTTTTTATTTTTTTTATGTCTGACAAGAAACCAGAGATTTTTACTGGCGATCCAAACGACAATTGGAATGGTAAACATTGATGGTATGCCATAGGAAAGAATCGTGTCTTTCCGGTAAGGTACACAATCCGAATAACCCTACTATTTACAACGTGCAATTTTACATGCTTTAGTTACTTTAATTGCATATTTATATATTATAAATTTATTTATGCTTCATTAAACCAATTAAAGCATAATGCATTAATAACTTTAATTAAATCAAAGCGAATTGCTTAAAGCAACTTGAATTAAATTAAATTCACATTGAATTAATAAATATTGCGGCATAAGACACCTCTTTGACTGCATATATACGTGTATAGATATATTCATAGGGTTATGTGATTATATCTATAATTATACATATATTTTGCATGCATTATTAGTTATGGCATGTATATTAAGTTCATCATTAGTAGAACTTAGAGGACTTATTTCTACTATCTATATCAACTCAAACCGTGATAAAGTAATTTCATCGGTATAAACCCCAATAGCATCGAAAGTAATTTTGACCATATCTTGGTTCTGAAAAATAATAACCCTCCACATTATTGAAAATTTTATCATGGAAAGTACTCATGATATACTGTGAAAATTCATTTTCCTTTTTTCTTGTCTCAAGATAGCTGATCCAACTCGTCCCGAATTTGACATCTTGGACTCAGAAGGGCTTGAGTACCATAGATGGGTTTCTGACGTAGAGACCACTTTTATCGCTAAGGACTATAGTGCTACTATCTTTGAAAAAGCAGGCGAAGTACCGTCTGACAAAACCAAAGCTAGTGCATTAATGTTCCTTAGGCGACATATCGACCCGAGCCTAAGGTGGGAATATCTGCAGTTGAAATCCCCAAAAGAACTGTGGGATGCCCTTAAGGGCCGTTTTGGGAACATCCACAATACTTTGCTCCCAGAGTTGACCGTGCAGTGGAATGAAATCCGCTTGCTTGATTATAAACGGATCAACGATTTCAACAAAGATATGCTCCGTCTGAAGGCACGCCTTAATTTCTGTGGAAAGGACCTCATAGAAGATGATATGATTCAGAAAACTCTTTCCACTTTCCCTACTTCCGCCCTTATACTAGCGAACCAGTATAGGCTGGAGTATGACAATAAACGCATCACTACCTTCAATAAGCTTATCAACCTACTGCAAGTGGCTGAGAGGCACAATGAAGTATTAGTGAGCAACAATGCCAGGCCGGCTGGGACAAAGAAAGTTCCCGAGGCCAACTATGGCAAAGTGAAAGGTGGAAAGAAACCCAATGCACAGGGGACTGGTCATGGCAACCCCAAACCACAACGTGGAAGAGGGCACAGTGGTCGAGGACGTGGGGGTTCTTCCAATGTAATGCGAAGACTTGGTGCTCCCGGCTCTACTAGCCAAATGAACCAAATAGCACCTACCCATCTTATCGCCTCTAAGGCTCGAGTTAGAAATGAACCGTGCTATCACTTTGGAGATGCTGGACATGGTACAAGAACTGCCATGCAAGCAAGCAAGTCGCATCTCACTACAAGAAATATAGAGAGTCCAAAGAAAAGGAGAACTCGCAATATGGAGGAATATGATCTAGACAAGCCCCCTATGTCAATTTTCACAGTCACCAATCGTCGAATTGAGTCATACGAGCCACAGTCTATAGACTGAATCTTAGTATTATGTTTACTTTCTCGTTTACATTTGGTATAGTTGCCTCAAGACGACTGTGTTGGTGTTTTCTTTTCAATAATGGCGTGATGCAATGTTGTTTCACGAACAAGATATTAATATTGCTTACGTTAGATTCTTAGCTTTATTTCGAAGTACTGAATAATGCTTGAATGCTTATGGTTTGAAATTTCACTCTTTTCTAAGGAATGAATCGAGGAGAGCTTGAATGTTCTTAGAATTAGGCTTCTATTCATTGAATAAGTCGCCTTCTAAACCTCGGTAACTACGATGATTGGGTCCTCCCAACTCATCAAAGGGCGAGGTAATGCCCAATTCTTGATGCCTAAACGGCAGTCTTCTAAGTTACTGATGCTCTGTATGCATCTAGAGCCCTTCGAACCTTAGCTTCAACAATATACGTAGCAATGGTTTCCAGATTGAAACCCACTGTGAGAATGGAATAGAGTTTTTTTTATTAATTCTAATGAATGTGGACGTAAACGCATTTTAGAATAACTGATGAGTCGATCTAGTGGATGTACCTCACTATTATTAGGTTTTTAAAATCCTATGTTATCACCAACAATGTACTTTTGGACATAGACTCGTATAAGCTTTGGCACGATAGTCTAGGTCATCCTGATCGAAGTATGATGATATGTATACTAAAGAACCTGTACGAACATCATTACTTTTCGAGCGAAAATGGGCAACAACTCAACATAAAGAACAATGTTGATGTTAATCGTGTTATGTCATCCAAAGAACCGAATGCATATCAAATGCCCACCACTTAGTGTTGCAAAGCCTGCTCTTTAGCCAAAGTAGGAGCGAGACCTTCCTACGCTAAAGAAACAAAAGCAAAAAATTCCATTCTTACGCTGAATATAAGGAGAAATTTGTGGATCCATCCACCTAATATGCGGACCATTTATGTATTTATGGTTTTGATGGATTCTCCGACATGTTGGTCACATGTCGCTCTCCTGTCCACTCAAACCGCCGTAACTTCCAAGATAACTTATAGGGCTCACCTCCCTTATAACATCTAAAGGACTTGATGATTAGAGAGTTCACATCAAAAAGTATTTGATGTTTATTGCATGATAGAGATCAATGAATAACATCTCGTCCCATGTGCTATGCAAACGGTCTCACATAAACCACCGTCGAAAGAATATGTATGGTGATTATGTAATCGGTTATGCGCACCAATTTGTATATATTTTCTTGGGATTATGCAATATTGCACGCAATTTTACTTAAATCGTTCATTCTTAGACCTTTTGCTAACCAATTAGTTTATGCGTACCAGTTGGTAACTGGATAGCCTGATTTTTGTATTTTGGACCCAGACGGACTTGAGTGCCAATTGCGCATATTTGGTTACGCATTATATGTGCCTTCTGCGCCCCACAGCGCATCGGTCTTTAGAAACGATTAAGTATTCACGTTGGATAAGAATCTCCATACGTTTATCCGCTATTTAAAACCTTCACAGTGATCTCTTTACCGCACGATTTGCGGATTGTCACTTTAATGAGACAACCTTCCCATCGTTAGGGGGAGGAGAGAAAACGTAATTTCTCGGGGAACGACAGGAATTGTCATGATGTCTCCACTTTGTCTCATTATGATCCCCGAACTTCACAATGTTACTGTGAAGCATAAAGAACACTCGATCTTCAGGATGTAGCAGATTCGATGCCTGATGCATTTACTGATATCGTTCAAGTGACAAGATCTCACATTACAGCTGAAAATGTGCCTGTAAGGTTAGAAGTCCCCTGTAAGGGGCACATCACCAATGAACCGGGTGATGCAACTGCACCTGGTGGAGGTGTGGTTGAGGCCGTGGCTCCCTGCGAAGGAAAGGGTGGAAGCCACATGGTTCAACTAAATACTCATCCAAGTAAGAGGTAGAGTATGGCACAAATTACATGTTAACCATCAATGAACTCGTTTCATGAGATCATGCTTGATTTTATTATGTCCATGAATCATGACGAGGGGGACGCCCCGAAGATATGATTCAGAAAATCAAGAATCTCGATGAAATTATGAGAGTGTGGCCGGATCAACCACCCACTTTGATGACATGTCATGAATCATAAAGTACGATGATGTCGAACCTCGCTCGGTTGGATGAAATCAACATAGAGCTGATTGGCCTATTAGAAAAACATTCCAGGTAGGACTAGATTCCCCGACAAAGAGACAGGTATTTGGTGTAGGTAGTGCTAACCTAACCAAGTGTAAAGCCTGAAGGACATAACCGAACCTTTGTCGTAAATCATAGTGAGAATAGTAGAGTCCTAATGTACAAGGTTCACGAAGTAATGCTTCTCACAATTCCCTGGAATTGATTACGAGGAAATGTACTCCCACGTATATGTTCCGCTATTTGATTAGCGTAGTAATTTCCGAGGGACTGGAAATACAGCTAAATGGATGTGGTTACTACGTATCTCTATGGGGATCTAGATACGGAGATATATACGGAAGTGCCCTATGGCATTTCACTACCCAAATCAAGTAACTCCAGACCACGGAGTGCGTATTCAGTTCGTTTGAAACGCCCACTTTACGGTTTGAAATAATCCGGAAGGATGTGGTATAACCGTCTAAGTGAATACTTGATTAGGAAGGGACATAAGAACGATGAAATGTGTCCCTGCGTCTTCACAAATAAGTTCCGGATTCACGATTATCGCAATGTATGTCGATGACATGAACATAATCGATCTTGATGAAATAAGAGAAACCACTGGATACTTGAAAATTGAGTTTGAGATGAAAAATCTTGGGAAAACTCGGTTCTGTAGAAGCATTGACATAGAATATCGAGTTTGTGGAATTTATTCCACCGGTCAGCCTATGTCCAGAAGATTCTCAAGTACTTTAATATGGACAAGGTAAACCCAACTAGCACCCCATGATAGGTCGAACATTTGGATGCAAGGAAAAGATCTATTTCGTCTAAAGGAAAGTGACGAAGAGCTTTGGAGCTGAAATTCCCTACATGAGTGCAATAGCGCATTATTGTACTTAGCTCAATGTACACGACTTGCTATCACTCCTCAGTTAATCCGCTGACTAGATTTAGTTCAGCATCGACGCAACATCAATGGAATGGTATCAAGAATATCTTCTGATACTTAAAAGAAACCATTGACTTGGGACTATTCTTTCCCTACAAGGTGCAAAGGAAGCTGCTTACGAAAAGGCAAATGCTAAAGTAAATGCTGGTGCCGAAGCAACTACCACAAAGTATGTGTTGGTATGAATTGCTTATGTCTTGGAAATCGACTATGCAAACCCCTTTTGGCTACCTCCTCGAATCACGATAAGATTATTGCTTTGCATGAATCAATCCGTGAGTGTACATGATTAAGAACTATCATTCTACACTTGTGAGGAACTAGCGGTTAAGTACTACCACTGATTAGAATACTTACATTTATGAACATGATGTAACTTGTAAATCCCCTTGATTGATGGAATGATCATAACGGGAAATATGTGAGATATAACGTAACATACTCACATAGGTTGCACTCTTTTCCTTAGACCAAGGTTTATTTTTCCCACTGGGTTTTGTTACTTGGCAAGGTTTTTAATGAGGCAACGATATATGAATGTAAGCATTAGGGGGAGCTGTAGAGTTTTCCAACTTCCGAGATTGATGTAAAGATCACAAGGAAATGATGATTTATAAAGAAACTTAATCACATGTGTTGTACTCTTTTCTTTGACCAAGGTTTATTTTCTCCCATTGGGTTTTGTTACTTGGCGAAGTTTTTAATGAGGCAACGACTACTTGATTGATGTATAAATCAGGGAGAGATGTAGACTTTAGGGGGAGTCTTACATCCACACCGTACGTTATACTCTTTTCCTTCCAAGGATCATTTTTCCCACAGGGTTTTTATCACTTGGAAAGGTTTTTAACGAGGTAACAAGATGTACGATTTTAGGGATCGATGGAATGGTCACCTTAGTAGCGCTATGATCAAATGTAACGATCATATGAGAGGATAGATTCAAAGGACGAAGTCTAAACTTGATGTGTCTAGATGTTGTACTCTTTTCCCTACGATCAAGACATTTTTCCCACTGGGTTTTTGCTTGACGAGGTTTTAACGAGGCAACATGACATGCGCTTGTAGACTAGGCACAAGAGGGAGTGTTAAAGGAATAATACCCATTGTGTGCCTAAGTCTGTTAGTTTATGGGCTTTCCTAGATAGGATTTGGCTGAGGCCTGTTTGTATGTACTTCACCCTATTTAAGGGATCTCAATGATGGAATAATACAACACTTTGCCCTACTTTCTTGTCTTGTGTTATTTTCCCTTCAACATAGTAATAATTATTGACTAAAAATTGAATGCTCGTCACATTATTTTCAATAAACTTACTTGCTAACGAATCAATAGTATTAGCCCGTTTATCGGTATTACATGAAGTAAAATATTGCATGTTTAATTTGTAACGTACTATTAATACGAATGCTAAGTATTCATCCCACCGGTGGCCACGGCGTTGATCTTGTTGTTGTTGTTTTTGTTGTTGTTGTCTTCGTCGTTGTTGTTCATTGGCCTTTTGCATGTTTTGTTCTTGACATAATTTTTATGACTTCTCGATCTCTTTCTTTAATGCTTCTGATGTGTAATACCCGAGATTTCTGTTATGTAATTGGAACTTGTGATATTGTATTGATTGTACTTTTGCCTGAGTATTATTCTCCGTATTTCATAATCCGATGTTGTCGAGCATATAATTTCGTGTATGTGATTTGAAGGATGAAATTCTGTGCATGTAGCGCACGCTACAGGCTAAGGGTAGCGTACGCTAACATGGTTTCATAGCGCACGCTACCGAGTGTAATTAGCGCACGCTATGCGTGGTCAGATTGATTGAGACGTGCGGTAGGTGAGATCTGGCCGGGGGACCCCTGTCGGATCGTGTCGGATGTACCTGGACGGCTTTTGGGAAAAGCCGAGTCAACGCCTTAGCGCACGCTACAGGTCTATGCGTAGCGTACGCTAAGTGCCGAGTACAGTTTAGACTGTGAGCCGTTAACGCACGCTACGAACAGGGTCTAGCGCGCGCTAATAGCCATTTATTATAAATAGGACAGCATCCTATTCGTGATTTCAGTTCCTTCTCCTCCCTCAACCCGAACTTTGACACTTAGAACATAACTCCATTCGTCCTAAACACTTCGTATCAACCACCTAGTTCGAGATTGAAGATCATATATCATTGGAGATTGGTGTTCAAGCCGTCGGTGTTGGATTGCTTCATTTTCATCCGTGTTCTTCACTACTTTGAGGTAGGTGATTCTTCACCAATGATTAGTAATGTTCCTAAGGAAGTTTAAATCATGTTTGGATAGCAAGTATTTCGTTTTCATCGGTCATCACAGGTTAGAAGGATACTTTTGACGTATCGGTACTATACATCGAATGAACCTTTGAACCATCTTATTAAAAGGACTCCTAAGTATGTTCAAATCGATTTATGATCAAGTAATCGGATATTACCCAGTTGCTGAGTTGTATACATTGGAATCATGTGTTTTGGAACGTAGGATGATCGGAACTTAGATTACTTCTTGTAGATCGTAATGGATTATGATATTAAGATGACTATCCGTATATTGGTATTTCATAATCATAAATCTTCCAGAAACCTTATTAGCATGATATGCCCGAGGATAACTTGTATTATCACGGTAGAATTCATGAGTTCTTCACCATTCAACCCAGTTTTCGGTTTGCAGTATTCTGCCATGCAAGATTAGCGCACGCTAACATGTGTGAGTTAACGTGCGCTATCGAGGTTCGGTTTTCGCACAAAACGTACGTAGCGTACGTTATGAGACAGCCGAGTCAGACTGCCAGTTCGTGGCTAGCGCACGCTAGTCTTATACGATAGCGTACGCTAACAGTCCAGCTTAGCGCACGTTACGTAGAGTACGTAGCGCGCGCTAAGCAATCCAGGCAGCTTGTTTATTTTGAGCTTTTCGACCGTAGACCGAATTGTTAGGCCATCGTTCGACTTGAGATGATTTGTATATCGTTCCTTTTGTTAAGGTTCGAGCTTGTTACGTTGATCGGAGGAGGCGGCCTTCGAGTGCGTCGAGAGCTTTGAAGTGTATCGTTCTTGCCATCTTCGAGGCAAGTATCGTGATATGTTAATATCGGTATTTTTGGAGTATGCGTATGATTATGCATGTTGTTGAACATGATATTTAATTCGTTGATTTGTCATGATATTCGTTATATAGTGTTTATATGTTCATGTTGATGAACATAATGATTTGGCATATGTGTATGCATGAGTTGTGTTTGTATACGTTGTACGATCTATGCCGAGGCGCGGATCGGATGTCCACCTCGTGTTGGTCCGACGGATCATCTTGGGATCTAGCCGAGGGCTGGATCATTGGGACGGGTTATTTCCACCTCGTGTTGGTCCGACGGGATCATCTTGGGATCTATCTTTGAGGCTGGATCATTGGAATACCCATGCCGTGTAATGGAATCTTGTAGATTCGCATTGTCGGATCCAGTAGCGGAAGTCCGTGTGGTGTATCCGGTTACGTATTGTTGATGCATATTCGAATTGTTTAATATGATACTTGTACTAGCATCGTTTTGCTAACCCCTTCGGGGTGGACATTTGTTTTGATGTTCGGGTAGCCGAGGAGCGGGGAAAGCGAACGGGACCGACGTGACGACGAAGGGGTTCAGTGATGTTTATTGTTATTGGAGATTTGTTTTCTTGGTTTGGTTTCTGTACTCGAGTACGCGTGTCTTATTGATATTGATTCGATATGGTTGTATTAATTACTCGTTGAACTAGTTGTACGTTTTCACAAACTTGAATTTCCGCAGTATTGATGTCTTAAATTTACTTTCTTTTAATCAGCCTTGTAAATCCTTACTTAAAGGGTTTACGGCGCTGTAATTATTCTGAATATCTCGGGGTGTTACAGAATATGGTATCGGAGCTAAGATTCATGGATATCTTGGCAGTCGGGTTTTATTTGGGTCTGTTTACGTTATTTGATTTACGGGTCGTTTGTAACATCACTGTTCAGCCGAAGTCGTCATGTGGACCGTGGTTGTAAGTCTCTTAATCTCTTATACTACCGTTTTATTTAATTACTGCTTTGTGAGTATTGACGGACTTTGTTTCAAAAATTTTGTTCTGGATATTGAGAAATTGCGTTTACAGTATGTTGAGAGGAGGACGTGGACGCGGACGCGGTCGTGGACGCGGACGTGGTAACATGAGACATGAGGATTCCGCAACTACCCCAGAAATATCGGCTAGTCGAACCGATTCCCATTCTGGAGGGCAGCAAGGATCAGCGAATGATGACGCAAATCCTAACATGCCAGGAGTGCTTCAACAGGTGGTGGCGCAGATAAACCAGTTCGCTCAGGTCGTTGATCGCATGCAGACGGCGATGGGACAGCAGCACCACGAGGATAACCGGGGAGACAGATGGCTTGCCGAAGCGGTTAAATTGCACCCGCCAAAATTTGACGGATCTGCTGAGGCACTTACTTGGGATCACTGGCTCAAGGAGTTGGAGAAGATATTCGCGGGTCTTAACTGTCCCGAGGACCAGAAGGTTTCCATTGCCCAGTATTTTCTGACTGGGGAGGCCTTTGACTGGTGGGAGGCTATTCGACCCGAGGATCGTAATGCGGATTGGACGGAATTCAAACTAATGATGGAAGCACAGTATTGTCCTCGTCCAGTTAGAGAGGCAAAGATCCGAGAGTTTTTCTCATCACAGAGTTCGGAGGCATCTGTGACAGATGTAATTAAAACTTTTAATCATCAGCTGACTTGTGTGCGACACTTGGTCAGAACGGAGGCAGAAAAGATTTTTCATTTTGATATGCGGATGAAGCCGGAGATTCAGCAGTACATGTCCGGATTCGAGTGTACTACGTTGCGACAGTATCAAGACAAAGCGCTGGCCTACGACATGAAAGAGGCAGCGGTGGAGAAATCAGTAGAGGCAAAGAAGCAGAAGGTGACCGGCAGCTTTGCAGAAAACAAGGGTGGTGGGGCCCGCAAGGGCCAGTCTTCCTTTCATTCGGCTAGGAAACCTCCACATCCTTCTAGAGGCGGAAAGAAGTTCCGGACAACATCAGTAGTTTCGGACGCATCAAAGAAATGCTACAATTGTGGCCGAGTAGGGCATATTCGACGTGATTGCCCCGCATCTTCTGTGACTTGTTACGATTGTGGGCAAGAAGGGCACTGTGCGGCCTTCTGTGGAGCCGCTGCTAGATCTTTTGGTACCCGCACTCCAGCACCAGTTCCTAAGGAGATAAGTGTGAACCAGACACAGCAGAGTAGATTTCAGCAGCAGAACGCTGGGAAGAGAGAGGCATCCAGTGCTGGGTCCGTTCCTCCGCGCCTGTACGAAATGAGGAGATCTGACGACCAGAACACTGCTGTTGCATCAAGTACGATTCAGATCCTTTTGCAACCAGTTAGTGTCTTGTTCGATTCGGGAGCTACGCATTCTTTTATATCTTTGAACTGTGTTAAACGTTTGAACATCTCGTGCTTGTATGATTGTGAACCTTATGTTGTGGGATTAACGAGCGGAGAGAAAATTGTGGGAACAATAGAAGCTAGGGATTTCCCAGTATCTATAGAATGAAGAGATTGGCCATCGAATCTTATTGTAGTTGACATCTGCGGTGACGATTTAATTCTCGGAGATGATTGGCTCAACCGTTATGGAGCTGTGCTGAATTACCGAGAGAGAGTCATTTCCATCATTGCTGATGACGGATCTGAACACTTATTCCGAGGATGGAGACCGGGAAGCTCGGGGAAATTGATCAAGGCAATGAAAGCCGTGAAATTACTGAAACAGGTATGTCATGGACTTTGGTGTTATGCCATGAGGAAAGAGGAAGGAGTAGAGCTCTCGTCTATTTCAGTGGTGAATGAGTTCTCAGATGTATTTCCTGACGAGCTACCAGGGTTACCTCCGCAAAGAGAAGTAGAATTCACCATTGAATTAGAGCACAGGCGAGACCACTATTTCAGTGGCACCATACCGCATGGCGCCAACCGAGATGTATGAACTCAAGAAGCAACTGGAGGAATTGTTACAGAAGGGCTATATTCAACCGAGCGTTTCTCCTTGGGGAGCGCCCGTTCTCTTTGTCCGGAAGAAAGACGGATCCCTCCGACTGTGTATTGATTACAGGGAACTCAATAAGATGACGATCAAGAATAAGTATCCTATACCTCGGATCGACGACTTGTTTGATCAACTGCAAGGGGCAAAGGTATTCTCGAAGATTGACTTGCGATCAGGATACCACCAGTTGAGAATTAAGGAATCGGATGTACCGAAATCTGCTTTCAGATCCCGGTACGGGCATTATGAATTTGTGGTGATGCCATTTGGACTTACCAATGCTCCTGCGGTATTCATGCAATTGATGAATCGGGTATTCTTGGAATACTTGGATAAATTTGTGGTTGTCTTCATTGACGACATCTTGATATATTCGAGGGACGCAGAGGAGCATGCTGAACATTTACGCGTGGTTTTGAACATCTTGAGAAAGGAACAGCTGTATGCTAAGCTTTCTAAATGCGAATTCTGGCTTAAGGAAGTAACCTTCCTTGGGCACGTGATATCATCCGACGGAGTTCAGGTGGACCCGAAGAAAGTCGAAGCAATCTTGGAATGGGAAGCCCCTAAAAACGTGAAAGAAGTCCGAAGCTTCTTAGGACTTGCTGGATATTATCGCCGCTTTGTAGAGGGATTTTCCAAAATTGCTCGTCCGCTCACTCAATTTATTCTGAGAAAACTCGAAAGTTCACGTGGGATGGGCAGTGTCAGGCTGGTTTTGATGAACTTAAGAAGAGACTGACGACAGCACCTATCTTAGCACTGCCAGAGGGAACTGGTGGATTCATGGTATACAGCGACGCTTCAAATCAGGGTTTGGGTTGTGTGTTGATGCAGAAGGATAAGGTAATTGCCTATGCTTCTCGGCAGTTGAAACCGTACGAAGTAAATTACCCGACTCATGATCTAGAGTTAGCAGCTGTGGTCTTTGCTTTGAAAATTTGGCGACATTATTTGTACGGCACTCATTGTCAGATCTTTACGGATCATAAGAGCCTCAAATACATTTTCAGTCAGAAGGAATTAAACATGAGGCAGAGAAGGTGGCTGGAATTGATCAAGGATTATGACTTAGAGATTCTCTATCATCCGGGGAAAGCAAATGTAGTAGCCGATGCATTGAGCCGTAAACCTGTTTCTCTTCGAGTGTTGGAAGCTCTTACGCCCCAGACCAGCATTCAACGAGAACTGATCCGCGAAGGGATTGAAGTATGGGCACCAGGAATCCAAGGGCGACTTTATGTGATGGAACTGACTTCATCACTAGTCGAGGAGATCAAGTCCAAGCAGTTGGACGATTTTCTGATCCTTCGATTATGTGATGAAGTAAAGAAAGGAAAAGCCCCAGGATTCGTGATACAAGATGATGGAGTTCTGAGATTTCCAAGTCGACTTTGCGTTCCCGATGATGATGATTTGAGACGGACTATTCTGAAAGAAGCTCATAGCGCACCCTATTCTATTCACCCGGGCGTGATAAGATGTATAAGGATCTAAAACAAAACTTCTGGTGGGGGAATATGAAGAAGGACGTAGCAGAGTACGTTTCGAAGTGTTTGACTTGTCAGCAGGTCAAGATTGAGCATCAGCGACCTGCCGGGATGTTAAAGCCGCTTCCGATCCCTGAATGGAAGTGGGAGTACATCTCGATGGATTTCATCACCAGTATGCCAAGGACTAGAGCAGGAATGAACATGATTTGGGTCGTAGTTGATCGACTAACCAAGTCGGCTCATTTCCTAGGAATCAAAGATACATGGGGACCCGAAAGATTGGCGCGAGTATTTATTGCGGAGATAGTCAGATTGCATGGGACGCCGAAGACCATTATTTCGGATCGAGATGGTCGTTTCGTGTCGCACTTCTGGAAGGCAGTTCACAAGGCTTTGGGGACTGAGCTCAACTTTAGCACAGCTTATCATCCCCAAACAGACGGTCAGTCCGAAAGGACTATTCAAACTGTAGAAGACATGCTTAGAGCTTGTGCGTTGGATTGGTCAACTGATTGGGAAGTTCACTTGCCCTTGATCGAATTCACTTACAATAACAGTTGGCATGCTTCTATTAAGATGGCACCATTTGAAGCTTTGTACGGGAGAAGATGCCGATCACCCCTGTGTTGGGATGATTCTTCGGACTTGATCGGGACGGAACCGGAATTGATTATTCAGACTCAAGAGAAGATAGCTGTGATTCGAGAGAGGCTGTTGACTGCCCAGAGTCGACAGAAGTCTTATGCAGATGTACGTCGTCGCCCTCTAGAGTTCGACGCTGGGGACCACGTACTATTGAAGGTGTCTCCTACACGAGGGATTTTCCGTTTCGGGAGAAGAGGTAAGCTTAGTCCGAGATATATCGGACCATTTGAGATCCTAGAGAGAGTTGGGGATTTAGCGTACAGGTTAGCCTTACCGCCATCACTGAGTCATGTTCACAATATGTTTCACGTATCCCAACTGCGGAAGTATGTACCGGACCCCAGTCACGTCATTGATTTCGACGAGATCGAGATAGCTAATGATGGCACCTTCGAAGAGAGACCAATCAAGATACTTGAGAGCCGGATCAAACAATTGAGGAATAAACCAATACATTTGGTTAAAGTACAATGGTCACGACATGGAGTCGAAGAGGCCACTTGGGAAACGGAGGACGGTATGAAGGCTAAATATCCGGAGTTGTTTTCATCCTAAGTTTCGGGACGAAACTTCTTTTTAGGGAGGAAGGATGTAATACCCGAGATTTCTGTTATGTAATTGGAACTTGTGATATTGTATTGATTGTACTTTTGCCTGAGTATTATTCTCCGTATTTCATAATCCGATGTTGTCGAGCATATAATTTCGTGTATGTGATTTGAAGGATGAAATTCTGTGCATGTAGCGCACGCTACAGGCTAAGGGTAGCGTACGCTAACATGGTTTCATAGCGCACGCTACCGAGTGTAATTAGCGCACGCTATGCGTGGTCAGATTGATTGAGACGTGCGGTAGGTGAGATCTGGCCGGGGGACCCCTGTCGGATCGTGTCGGATGTACCTGGACGGCTTTTGGGAAAAGCCGAGTCAACGCCTTAGCGCACGCTACAGGTCTATGCGTAGCGTACGCTAAGTGCCGAGTACAGTTTAGACTGTGAGCCGTTAGCGCACGCTACGAACAGGGTCTAGCGCGCGCTAATAGCCATTTATTATAAATAGGACAGCATCCTATTCGTGATTTCAGTTCCTTCTCCTCCCTCAACCCGAACTTTGACACTTAGAACATAACTCCATTCGTCCTAAACACTTCGTATCAACCACCTAGTTCGA
Source organism: Orobanche coerulescens (assembly GCA_033398695.1). Classification (NCBI taxonomy): domain Eukaryota; kingdom Viridiplantae; phylum Streptophyta; class Magnoliopsida; order Lamiales; family Orobanchaceae; genus Orobanche; species Orobanche coerulescens. The sequence continues at coordinate 15,464,522 of CM065804.1, forward strand.
GATTGAAGATCATATATCATTGGAGATTGGTGTTCAAGCCTTCGGTGTTGGATTGCTTCATTTTCATCCGTGTTCTTCACTACTTTGAGGTAGGTGAATCTTCACCAATGATTAGTAATGTTCCTAAGGAAGTTTAAATCATGTTTGGATAGCAAGTATTTCGTTTTCATCGGTCATCACAGGTTAGAAGGATACTTTTGACGTATCGGTACTATACATCGAATGAACCTTTGAACCATCTTATTATAAGGACTCCTAAGTATGTTCAAATCGATTTATGATCAAGTAATCGGATATTACCCAGTTGCTGAGTTGTACACATTGGAATCATGTGTTTTGGAACGTAGGACGATCGGAACTTAGATTACTTCTTGTAGATCGTAATGGATTATGATATTAAGATGACTATCCGTATATTGGTATTTCATAATCATAAATCTTCCAGAAACCTTATTAGCATGATATGCCCGAGGATAACTTGTATTATCGCGGTAGAATTCATGAGTTCTTCACCATTCAACCCAGTTTTCGGTTTGCGATTCTCACATGCAAGATTAGCGCACGCTAACATGTGTGAGTTAACGTGCGCTATCGAGGTTCGCACAAAACGCACGTAGCGTACGTTATGAGGCAAATGAGTCGATCGCGATTCGTGGCTAGCGCCACGCTAGTCTTATACGATAGCGTCGCTAACAGTCGGCTTAGCGCACGTTACGTAGAGTACGTAGCGCGCGCTAAGCAATCCAGGCAGCTTGTTTATTTTGAGCTTTTCGACCGTAGACCGAATTGTTAGGCCATCGTTCGACTTGAGATGATTTGTATATCGTTCCTTTTGTTAAGGTTCGAGCTTGTTACGTTGATCGGAGGAGGCGGCCTTCGAGTGCGTCGAGAGCTTTGAAGTGTATCGTTCTTGCCATCTTCGAGGCAAGTATCGTGATATGTTAATATCGGTATTTTTGGAGTATGCGTATGATTATGCATGTTGTTGAACATGATATTTAATTCGTTGATTTGTCATGATATTCGTTATATAGTGTTCATATGTTCATGTTGATGAACATAATGATTTGGCATATGTGTATGCATGAGTTGTGTTTGTATACGTTGTACGATCTATGCTGAGGGCGCTGGATCGGATGTCCACCTCGTGTTGGTCCGACGGGATCATCTTGGGATCTAGGCTGAGGGCGCTGGATCATTGGACGGGTTATTTCCACCTCGTGTTGGTCCGACGGGATCATCTTGGGATCTATGCTGAGGGCGCTGGATCATTGGAATACCCATGCTGTGTAATGGAATCTTGTAGATTCGCATTGTCGGATTCCGGTAGCGGAAGTCCGTGTGGTGTATCTGGTTCTGTATTGTTGATGCATATTCGAATTGTTTAATATGATACTTGTACTAGCATCGTTTTGCTAACCCCTTCGGGGGTGGACATTTGTTTTGATGTTCAGGTAGCCGAGGAGCAGGGAAACAGCCACAGGACCGACGTGACGACGAAGGGGTTCAGTGATGTTTATTGTTATTGTAGATTTGTTTTCTTGGTTTGGTTTCTGTACTCGAGTACGCGTGTCTTATTGATATTGATTCGATATGGTTGTATTAATTACTCGTTGAACCAGTTGTACGTTTTCACAAACTTGAATTTCCGCAGTATTGATGTCTTAAATTTACTTTCTTTTAATCAGCCTTGTAAATCCTTACTTAAAGGGTTTACGGCGCTGTAATTATTCCGAATATCTCGGGGTGTTACATGATGCGCTACAAAAAAATAGATATAGTTGATCGTTAGTAACTTAAATACAGTTAATCAATATATTGCATTTTCGATCAAAGTAAAAATGTTCGTGCATGTCCCACTTAATTGATAAGACAACGATGTGTAGGATCTCTTAAACCATTAGAAAAGATGATGTTACTACCAAATCTCCTAAGCTACCATCTTTATGTCCTACATTGTTACACACAAAAAACACACGTGAAATTTACATAAAATAATATAAATCAATATGCTAAATAAGTAAGACGATATGATGCTTACTTTACCACCATAATAAGTTGTAACCCAATGTGCACGCGGTGTGGAGGAATTTGTGGTTTGTTGTGTGTGATTTTTGACACATTATATAGTTGATAAAATATTTGTAACTCATGGACGGGAAGGTAAAAAGACTAACCACTAATTGGTGTGTTTAATTTATGCATTCATGGCATTTTTGGTTTGTATTCTTTGAGGTTTAGAGATGGCTTGAAATATGTTGTACCGTACAAACTTTTGTGCACGATTCCTATGTACTTACCCTTATGCATGACTATTAAATCAATGTACTAACACATGAAGCTTTCACATTTCACTTTCAATTCATGAAACATTTATTGTGAGCACTTTGCATTTATAAGACAACTTAAACTTTTAGTATATAAGATGAAACAAATTACTTTCTACAAACTTTTAGAAAGCAATGTTTTTTTTTTTTTTTTTTCTAGAAAGCAATGTTGATCTACGGCACCAGCGGACCCATATCTTTGAGGTAGGATGTCAAAAAATAAAATATAGAATTAGTAATTACAAATTTTATATGGATATAGATAAAGTTCAATCCAATAAGGTTTAATTAATAATTTATCAAATTTAATTTCCTAATAATAAAAAAATAATTTATTTGGTCAACTCAATAGATAACCAAATTAACGTGGTGTGTAAAATAATTATTGGATAAAATACATATTTATGTTAAATATTTATTTAGTTATTCATTAAGTGGAGTGTCATTTAAAATCAAGATGGGATAAATTTTTTAAATAAAATTAGAATCTAGAATATAAAAAATACCACATGTGAGAAAGTTAACGTTGTGTTCCGGATGCGTAACGGTATTATATAGAAATATAATAAAATCATATTTTTTTAATTAAATTTATTAATGCAAAATACTCGACCATTATATTTATTAGTTAGCTTCAGCTATTCGGAGTTCCTCACCGCGGCAGAACACAATGAAAAAACAAAAAGATGAGGCAAGGATTCAGCCACTCGAACTCGTTTATAATTTATATAATCATACTCGTCCGACATTTGACTTAAAGGTGAATTTACTACCTATTTTCATCCCAAACTCATATAATGATACCCGAAATAATACAGCTAGGGTTCAGCCATCTCAAACTCATTTAGATATTATATACATATACCCGTCTCACACTCAATTAAAAAATATTTTTAGCACATATTACCCTCGCAAATCTATATAGTTATATGCACTAATTTCTCAAATCTACTAAAATATATAAAATCTAAATAATTAAATTTAAGTTGTTATAATATTTGGTTGTTATGTCCGACTTCAAAAAAAATCAAATTTGCTCAAATTGTTATATATTGATACACATATTAAGTTAAACGTCAATAAGTTAGCCAAATTAATTTTTTAATAAAAAATATTTATTTGGCCAACTTAATAATTGGCCACATTACATTTCATTAAACATATATAATACTATTTATTTAGCCAACTCGATAATTGGTCAAATTAATTGGAGATGAGAAATATGATGGTAAATATTGATTATATTAATGAATTACCCAAATTTATGAAAACTTATAAAGTCTACTTAATCAAATATAAGTTGTTACAATACTTGGTTGTTATATTTTTTACTTTAAAAAATCAAATTCGCTCAAATTGTTAGACATTGATAAATTGGACAAATTATATTAAATAAAATAAATTTTTTCAAAAAGATAAGATTATTTATTTGGCCAACAATGATTGGCCAAAATTCATTTTTAATAAAAATAACAATATTTATTTAGCCAATGGTCAAATTAATTGCATATGAGAAATGTGATGGTAAAATACAAATTGATTATATATATACATATATAACTATTTATTTCGTTAATATAAAAATTTTGACCCAATTAATATTAGGCAAATTTGTTACGCCCACTACCAAAAAAAGGACTTTAGCCGACGACCCAAAAAAAAACGGCTGACGACTTTAAAGTGTCGTCGGCTAAACTTTGTACTTTAGCCGACGACTCGGGTACAGTTTTAGCCGACGACTTGATCTAGGTTGTCGGCTAAAGTACAACATAGTCGTCGGCTATAGTAAAGAGGTTTAGCCGACGACCTAGATAATGTTTAGCCGACGGAAAAAAAAAACGTTTTAGCCGACGACTTGATCTTGGTCGTCGGCTAAACCTTTTCCAAAAAAAAAAAAGGTTTTAGCCGACGATCCAGATCAAGTCGTCGTCTAAAACCCTTTCCCAAAAAAAAATTACATTTTAGCCGAATCTAGGCCGTCGGCTAAAGCCTTTCGAAAAAAAAATGGGGTTTAGCCGACGACCTAGATCAAGTCGTCGGCTAAACCTCCAAGTGAAAATTATATATAGTTCACGAAACACCAACCCAATCTTGCCCCTGTCCCCGCTAAAGAGCACATTTCTATTCCCGATCCTGTCAGTTATTCCCGAAAAAAAGCTTGTGAGTTGCTATTTTGAGTTGTGCTAGCTGGAGTGACGAAGGTTTCTACCGGTTGTTATAATCACCATTTCGATTAAGGTACGTATTTTATTGTATTTTTTATTGTGATTTCGAAACTTTGTATTATTCATGTTGTACATTCGAAAGCTTTTATGTATAACGATTAAGTTTTATGATGATATTATGATTAATTGTTTGTTGTGATTTCATTTATAATTTTAACAATATTAGTTAGTTGGATTAATATTGGAAAATTTATACATTTTCAGGATGGACAAGAGTTGGATTGGGTTACGAAAATGGGATCCAAGTGTAATGGATGGGATGAAGCAGTTTATGAGATTTGTAAAAGAGCACGACAGTGGTAATACGTTGCACTACTGTCCGTGTAATAAATGTAGATGTCGCAGTGATATGTTTCGTTTTCCATTTGATGAGGTCTGGGAACACCTAAAGAAGAATGGTTTTTGGAGTAAATATACATGTTGGATATACCACGGTGAAGCACCGACTCATTATGCGTATGATCACGGACAATTTAGTGGTAACGACGGGTTCACCGATCCGAAGAGGAGGTTGATTGATGATGTGTTTGGTTTTTCCGAGACGTTTGTACCAACTGAGCCAATCCCACGACCCTGTAGACTGTTGCCTTGCAATACTGCTGGGCTTGACAGGTACAACAAGCTAATTCAACTCCAACAGACCCCTCTATACCCAGGGTGTAAGATGACTGTTCTTGATTGTGTCATGGAAACGATGAGATTAAAGGTGGAAAACAGATCATCCATCAAGTCTGTAGATGATTACTTGGAGCTTACGAGTAATATGCTTCCACGGGGTCATCATCTTCCTAATACATATACAAAAATGAGACGAATTTTGAAAGATCTTGGTCTTTCTTACATTAAGATCCACGCCTGTATGTATGATTGTGTTCTATTCTGGGGGCATCCTAATGAAGACCTCACGAGATGTCCTGTATGTGATACAGAGAGATATAGGATCCCTCCTTCTGGAAAAGAGAAACCGGTGAACGTACTTTGGTATTTTCCACTGAAGGACAGGTTGGAACGGTTTTTATGTCTCCTCACACGGCAAAAGCAATGAGATGGCATGCCGATCCGCGCACTAATGACAGGGATACTATGATACACCCTTCGGATGGAGAGGCGTGGAAGCATATAGATAGGGAGTATCCGAATTTTTCTACAGATATCCGAAATGTGAGGCTCGGGATTGCATCTGATGGTTTCAACCCTTTTGGTAACATGAGTCTTTCATATACCATATGGCCTATTGTAGTGATTCCTTACAATCTTCCTGCATATGGAATGCTGTCTGGATCTGTTATTAGCGGATATAGAGGTTGTCCAGTGTGTTTGAATGCAGATTGTGCTAGGTACCACTGTAGGAAAGTTATCCGTGTAATATCCGTAACTTTCCATTTTTAGTAGTTTCCATTTTTGGTATATGTGTATTTTTATCGACTCGCTTGTAACCGTTTCGATATTTTGAATCTACTTTATTCATGGAGTTTTTCCATTTGGATGAGTTTTGGTGATGTTTTCACGTGATTTCATTTTATGATATGTTTTGCCATATGAACGTTCGATTCTCGTAAAACTCGTTCGTTTTCGTGGTTTCTTGGTTTGTACAAGTTCGTATGATTGAGTTGGTCGTGTTGAGACTTTCGGTTTGCAAATCCGACATCGTATTGTGATTTTCGGGCACTTGGGCCATTTTCGTAATTTCCTATAAGTTTAGGGAATTTCATATTCGTTGTCGTATTTCGGATTCCCGGGTAGTCGGATTGATGTTTTCTTGTGACGGTTAGACTCGTCATCGAATATTCTTCGTAGTCGTATTTTGGTTCGATAGCAGGTCCGGGTTTCGGGGTCGTCCGGAATCGTTTGGACAGCAGCTGCCAGAACTGCTGTCCAGTAGTGTGTTATGGCCGTAACACCAAGAAGTTACGGCCATAAGTTGGCCATGTTATGGCCGTAAGTACCCCATGTTACGGCCGTAACAGCAACAGCGGGCAGAGGTCAACACCTCATTATCTATCCTTTTTCTTTCGTTTTCTTCATGGGGCGACTCCAAAGGCGATTTCCTTCAGTTTTGATCGAAGATTCTTCGTGTTCCATCACCGTAGAATCGTAGTAGCATATCACCATCAGCATAATCATCCTCCATCGTCCGAATCCGAGGTATTTTCTTCAGGAACCCTAACTTGTTTAAATTGGGGGTTTTTCGGGTTTTTCGTGATTGATTCTGAATTGTTCATGTATGTTGCGAAACTTCTTACCGATTGTTGTTATTGGGTGATTCCCAATCCGTTTTCTTCGAATTAATCCGTGAATTATCAATACGGGGAGATTTTGCGTAAACCCTCGCCCGTATCGATTGAACATCTATTGTCGTGAATTGTAATCGGGGTTATGGGAGTATTCCTTTCGATTTTTTATGTCCATGGGGACTGAGTTATGTTAATTCTTCGTTAGGAACCGTTGTCTTCCACTCGGATCATCCGTAGTCATTTTTCACTTCCGATTCTTCGAAGATGTCACAAAGGCAAGTACTTTACATTTGTTTACGTGTTCTAGTATTTGAATTATGGCTGCATCGTGGTTTTTGTGGATGGATATGTGTATGTTCACCTAGGGACGGTCCGAAGGGACCTCTAGGGATACGTATTGCCGTGTGTGTGTATCACGAACTGTGGTTAACCACCCAGGGATGTCCGACGGGGCTCTGCGGGGTACGGTGGCTGTGAGTCTCGTACCAAGGTTAACTTTGAATTATGATTGTTGGAGATAATGTGTTTTGTGATTGTACATTGTAAATATTCCGGAATATAAAATGATTTCTAAAATGATTTTTGGCGCATATATTCATCTGATTAGAATGCAGTTCAAATGGATTGTACTTGCACTAGCAGTTGTCGCTAACCCCTTAAATGGGGGAAATACTTTTTGTATTTCAGGTATTGATCATGGGGACAAGCGAGCACTCGAGCCGTATGAGGATGATGGGCAAGCATGATATTGTCCAGTAGTTGATTATCGGTGCTATGTCCTTCGGTTATTATTGATGTCTGATTTTGGGATTTCTGTATTATAAATTGGTTTAAGTACTCGAGTACTTCCTATTTGAAATTGTTAATGTTGTGCTCCCGTTTTGGGAAATGGATTTGATGTCAGATTTTATTTATCGATTGTAGTCTTTTATTTAAATTGTCGTTTTTGTTAATGATTGTTGGTCGTTGTCGAATGTCTTGTTTGGTACGTTAGCCTGGTGGATTCCACAGTGTGGGGTCCACAGTGCTGTAATATGCCCTGAATGCCTTGGGGGTGTTACAGAATATGGTATCAGAGCTTAGGTTATGGATACCTAGGCTGTCGGTTATTTAGGTCTAGTCAAGAGTCGTTTTTGGGACAGTATCACTGCTATGCCATCATCTCAGTACGCCGGTGCTCGTAAGTTTTTCCTAACTTGACTTGTTTCACTGTTCTGTTCTCTTCATGTCTTAGTATCTTGTTGCATTTTGCGTTGAATTGTACTTACCCGCTACTTCTTCAGAATTCCTGCTGGTAGAGGGCGCGGACGCGGTAGGGGACGTGGCGCAGCCGGTGGGGCGGCCATGTCCGATCACTCGGGAACTAATTCGGCGATGCCTTCTTTGTCGAACAGTGTTCCCCCTAGTTCCGGAGGTCAGCAGTACCAATCCGCTAGCTCCGGTAATGCTAATGAGAATATTGAAGTGGCTAATATTTTGCAACAAGTAGCGAACCAGATGACGCTACTGACCCAGGCCGTTCTAGTCGGCCATGCTAATGCCAACCCGGTTCCGCCTACTGAATCCGGCAATGATAAGTTACTTCAGGACGTGATTCGTATGCGTCCTCCGCAGTTTGATGGTGCTTCCGACCCTTCCGGTTGGGAGAATTGGCTATTCGAGATGGAAAAAGTATTTGAGGCTGCTAGTTGTTCTGAGGAGAGGAAAGTACCCATTGCTCAGTACTTCCTCACCAAAGAGGCTTATGAGATGTCGTTTATGAGATGTCGTTTTCTGCGACAGAGACGGCAACTGAAGGAAAGAAGCAGAAGACCTCCAGTAAGTTTTCGGGAGGCAAGTCTGGAGGGTATCCGGAGGCTCAGTCTGGTTCGCGAGTCTTCGGGAGTCAGTCGCCGTCAGTTGGGCGAGGAAACGGTTCTAGGTCTGCTCCTACTGGTTCCGTTCGTGGTCCTACGTGCTTCAACTGTAGTCGTCCAGGCCACATGATGAGTGAGTGTGATAGGCCTCCGATTCAGTGTCTTACTTGTGGTCGGATGGGTCATCGTGCTAAGTTTTGTACGGATGCAGCTCGAGCTCCAGTTACTCAGATATCAACCCCAGCTGCGGGAGAGCCGAGTGTTAATCAGGCACCGACAGTTCCTCAGCCGCAGCAGAGTTTTGGTAGAGGTCGAGGACGTGGACAGCCTTCTAGAGGGGGAGCTTCTAGTGCGGGGTCTATTCCGCCCTGGGTTTATGAGATGAGACAAGCAGGAGACCCAGACGCGATGGTGGCTACAAGTACCGTTCACATCCTTGACCATCCTGTTTCCGTATTATTCGATTCTGGTGCTACGCATTCTTTCATATCTATGGATTGTGTGCATCGTCTGCATATTGATTGCTTGGTTGCATGTGAACCATTTGTTGTTAAACTGCCTAGTGCGGATAGCATCGTGGGGGATCGTTAGATTAGAGATTTTCCAGTGAGTATCGCGGGGAGGGTTTGGCCTTCTAATCTGATTGCGGTAGATATTAGAGATGAGGATTTAATTCTGGGTGAGGATTGGCTGGACCGTCATGAGGCGATCATGAATTATAGAACGAGAACCGTTTCGATGTTAGCCTCTGACGGTACCGAGCATTCTTTTGTGGGGCGTAAGCGGAGTAGCCAGAGACTTCTGATCAGCGCCTTGAGGGCGGTGAGACTTCTTCGAGGAGGTTGCATGGGCTATTAGTGTTATGCTTTGAGATCGGAAGAAGGGGGAGTCAAGCTCTCGTATATTCCGGTAGTGTGTGAGCATCCTGATGTTTTTCCAAACGAGTTTCCGGGTTTGCCGCCGGACCAAGAAGTTGAGTTTACCGTCGATTTAGAGCCGGGTGCAGCACTGATTTCTAAGATGCCATCCCGTATGACGCCTGCCGAGATGCTTGAATTGAAGAAACAGTTGGGAGAGTTTCTAGACGTGGGGTATATTCGACCGAGCGCTTCACCTTGGGGCGCACCGGTCTTGTTTGTGAAAAAGAAGGATGGGTCACTTCGTTTGTGTATCGATTACCGAGAGTTGAACAAAGTGACCATCAAAAACAAGTATCCGCTCCCGAGGATTGATGACTTGTTTGATCAGTTGCAAGGGGCAACCGTGTTTTCGAAGATTAATTTGAGATCGGGGTATTATCAGCTCCGAGTGAAGGATAGCGATATTCCGAAGACAGCCTTTCGGACGAGATACGGTCACTACGAGTTTGTGGTTATGCCTTTTGGGCTAACCAACGCACCAGCCGTGTTCATGCAGCTTATGAACAAAGTTTTTATCGAGTACCTTGATAAATGTGTAGTCATTTTTATCGCTGACATCCTGATTTACTCGAGGAGCGAGGAGGAGCACGCCCGTCATTTGCATATCGTGTTAGACATTTTGAGAACTCAGCATCTTTTTGCGAAGTTCTCAAAGTGTGAGTTTTGGTTACGGGAGGTTATGTTTCTCGGTCATGTGATCTCGGCCGAGGGTGTTCGTGTGGACCCACATAAGGTAGAGGCAGTGTTATATTGGGCACCGCCCAAGAACGTGAAGGAGTTCCGTAGTTTTCTGGGTTTGGCCGGGTATTACCGTAGATTCGTCGAGGGGTTCTCTAAGCTCGCTCGACCGCTGACTCAGTTGTTACAGAAGTCAGAGAAGTTTGTGTGGACCGACGAGAGACAGAATAGTTTTGAGGAGTTGAAGAAGCGGTTGACGACCGCTCCTGTCTTTACTTTACCGAGTGGTAACGAGGGTTTCTCAGTTTTTAGTGATGCTTCGGGCCAAGGGCTCGGATGCGTACTTATGAAGCATGGGAGGACGATTGCCTATGCTTACCGTCAGTTGAAACCGTACGAGTTGAATTATCCTACGCACGATCTCGAGTTGGCCGCAGTTGTATTTGCGTTGAAGATTTGGCGTCATTACTTGTATGGCTCATCGTGTCAGATTTTCACCGATCACAAGAGCCTGAAGTACATTTTTACGCAGAAAGAGCTTAATATGAGACAGAGGGGATGGTTGGAGTTGATTAAGGACTACGACCTCGAGATTCTATATCATCCGGGTAAGGAAAATGTGGTGGCATATGCCTTGAGCCGGAAATCGATAGCGCTTCGGGCGCTTGAGTTGCTTACGGCCCAGTCGGGACTTCAGCGAGAGTTTATGAGGTTGAGCATTGAGGTTGTACTACCAGAGAGTTCCGGGCAGTTGCGTACTCTTGATATTTCTTCATCTCTGGTCGATGATATTAAATCGGGACAGTTGGAGGACCCGATATGTATTCAGCTTCGAGAGGGTGTAGGGAAGGGGAAATCCCCGGGATTCGTTATTCATGAGGATGGTGTGTTGAGATTCCGAGGTCGGTTGTGTGTTCCGAACGACTCGGGATTGAGACAGAGTATTATGCGAGAGGCTCATGCATCACCTTACTCAGTCCATCTGGGCTCGAGTAAAATGTATAAAGATTTGAGGGAAAATTTCTGGTGGAACGACATGAAGAATGAGGTAGTTCAGTTTGTGGCTAAGTGTTTGACTTGTCATCAAGTCAAAATTGAGCATCAGCGGCCAGCCGGGCTGTTGAAACCACTTTCCGTCCTGGAGTGGAAGTGGGAGGATATCTCTATGGATTTTGTCACGGGTTTGTCGAGGACGAAGACTGGTATGAATATGGTGTGGGTGATTGTAGACCGACTGACTAAGTCGGTGCATTTCCTGGGCATCAAGGATACTTGGGGTCCAGAAAAATTGGCTCGTATTTTTATAGCACAGATAGTGAGACTTCATGGTACGCCGAAGACCATCATTTCAGACAGAGATGGCCGATTTGTATCGCATTTTTGGCAGGCGGTACATAAGGCATTAGGGACACAGTTACGTTTGAGCACTTCTTTCCATCCCCAGACCGATGGGCAGTCCGAGCGTACTATTCAGACGTTCGAGGATATATTGCGCGCGTGTGCGTTAGATTGGAGTAGTGACTGGGAGGAACATCTGGCCTTAATTGAGTTTACTTATAATAATAGCTGGCACGCGTCGATTAAGATGGCACCGTATGAGGCACTTTATGGGATGAGCCGTCCGATTTAGTTAGCACTGAACCAGACCTCGTGTTAGAGACGAGGGAGAAAGTTGAGTTGATTAGAAAGAGAATGTTGGCTGCTCAGAGTCGACAAAAGTCTTATGCGGATGTTAGGCGTCGACCTTTGGAGTTCGAGGTGGGAGATCATGTTCTGTTGAGGGTATACCCGACGAAGGGAGTTTTCCGTTTTGGGAAAAAGGGGAAGCTCAGTCCGAGGTATATTGTGCCCTTCGAGATATTAGAGAGAGTCGGTGAGTTGGCATACCGTTTAGCTTTTCCTCCGTCGTTGAGTCATGTTCATAGCATATTTCACGTCTCCCAGATGAGGAAGTATGTTCAGGACCCATCCCACATTATTGATTTTGGAGACGTGGAGATCGAGAAGGATGTTACGTTTGAGGAGAGGCCCGTCAAGATTTTGGAGCGTCGAGACAAACAGTTAAGGCATAAAACCATTCCTTTGGTTAAGGTGCAATGGTCGAGACACGGAGTAGAAGAAGCGACGTGGGAGTTAGAGGAGGATATGCGTTCGAGGCACCCCGAGCTTTTTGATTCTTAAGTTTCGGGATGAAACTTTATTTTAGAGGGGGAGAATGTAATACCGTAACTTTTCATTTTTAGCAGTTTCCATTTTTGGTATATGTGTATTTTTATCGACTCGCTTGTAACCTTTTCGACATTTTGAATCTATTTTATTCATGGAGTTTTTCCATTTGGACGAGTTTTGGTGATGTTTTCACGTGATTTCATTTTATGATATGTTTTGCCGTATGAACGTTCGATTCTCATAAAACTCGTTCGTTTTCATGGTTTCTTGGTTTGTACAAGTTCGTATGATTGAGTTGGTCATGTTGAGACTTTCAGTTTGCAAATCCGACGTCGTATTGTGATTTTCGGGCACTTGGGCCATTTTTGTAATTTCCTATAAGTTTAGGGAATTTCATATTCATTGTCGTATTTCGGATTCCTGGGTAGTCGGATTGATGTTTTCTTGTGACGGTTAGACTCGTCATCGAATATTCTTCGTAGTCGTATTTTTGGTTCGATAGCAGGTCCGGGTTTCGGGGTCGTCCGGAATCGTTTGACAAAGATGCCGTAATCGCTGTCCAAGAGGGTGTTACGGCCATAACACCCTGAAGTTACGGCCGTAAGTTGGCCATATTACGGCCGTAAGTACCCCATGTTACGAGTAAATTGACCATTTATTTTAAAGCAATGAGGTCAACACCTCATTATCTATCCTTTTTCTTTCGTTTTCTTCACGGGGCGACTCCAGAGGCGATTTCCTTCATTTTTGATCGAAGATTCTTTGTGTTCCATCACCGTAGAATCGTAGTAGCATATCACCATCAGCGTAATCATCCTCCATCGTCCGACTCCGAGGTATTTTCTTCAGGAACCCTAACTTGTTTAAATTGGGGGTTTTTCGGGGTTTTCGTGATTGATTCCGAATTGTTCATGTATGTTGCGAAACTTCTTACCGATTGTTGTTATTGGGTGATTCCCAATCCGTTTTCTTCGAATTAATCCATGAATTATCAATACGGGGAGATTTTGCGTAAACCCTCGCCCGTATCGATTGAACGTCTATTGTCGTGAATTGTAATCGGGGTTATGGGAGTATTCCTTTCGATTTTTTATGTCCATGGGGACTGAGTTATGTTAATTCTTCGTTTGGAACCGTTGTCTTCCACTCGGATCATCCGTAGTCATTTTCACTTCCGATTCTTCGAAGATGTCACAAAGGCAAGTACTTTACATTTGTTTACGTGTTCTAGTATTTGAATTATGGCTGCATCGTGGTTTTTGTGGATGGATATGTGTATGTTCACCTAGGGACGGTCCGAAGGGACCTTTAGGGATACGTATTGCCGTGTGTGTGCGTATCACGAACTGTGGTTAACCACCCAGGGATGCCCGACAGGTATAAGTATTGGTCGCACAAAAGTATATTCTGGGAATTGCCTTACTGGTCCAAGTTACTGATAAGGAACTTCTTGGATGTCATGCACATTGAAAAGAATGTTTGCAAAGGTGTGGTTGGGACAACCTTAGGTTGGGATGGAAAGACCAAAGACGGGCCAAAAGCACGCAAAGGTTTGGAAGAAATGAGCATAAGAAAACATTTGTGGTTGAAAACTGTCAAGGGAAAACAAAAAATGCCTAAGGCAGCTTACACCATCACTGCCGAGCAGAGAACTGAGATATTTTGCTGGATAAAGACTGTTAGGTATCCTACCGGGTATGCTGGAAATATAGGAAGATGTGTTAATTTCAGGGAGAACAAGTTAACTGGTTTGAAGAGTCCTGATTGTCATATCCTACTCCAACGCCTATTTCCGGTATTTATTCGACCGTACTTACCAAAATAGGTGGTCGAGCCGTGTGTTGCATTGTCAAGATTTTTCCAGAAATTATGTACGAGAGAAGTGAAGAGATCTGATTTGCGTAAAATGCAAGATGAGATCATCTATATCTTGTGCAAGTTTGAGCGAATATTTCCTCCAAACTTTTTTGACCTCATGCCTCATCTCATGATCCACATTCCCCGGCAGTTATTGGTCACTGGTCCCGTGCACTACACGTGGATGTACCCGGTTGAAAGGTAACATAATTTTGTATGATATATATATATATATATATATTGTCAAATTAAGTATGATTTCTAACACAATGATAATATTACAGGCAACTCGGTGATTACAAAGACTCTGTGGCCAATAAGTCTCGCACCTAAGGATGCATTGCGTAATCTTACCTTGTGTCGGAGTGTATTACGCATATCAAGTTGTATTTGGGCACCTTCGAGCCCCCTTCCCGCTCTATTCCAGCAGATAAAATACAATTCAATCTTTCTATCATATCCACTGAGGTTGACGTCTATGGGAGGTTGCCAGGAAGACAATTAGACCCGTACTAGTCACGAATTGCACATTGGTGGATATTGCTCAATTGTCCAGTTCGATCGAAAGACATCCACTTGTCAAGCGATATGGTGCGAGGTGACACTAGATTCCACAATGACACTTTTGCCGACTATTTTGGAGAATGGGTACGTATACATTCAGTTGCTATTGATTTTGGACTTAAGATATTTTTTTTACATAAAAAGTTTATTTACGACAGATGACACACATACAAGATGACGGACACCCTAACTGGTCGCATGAACTTATGCTTCTTTCTATGAAGCCGGTTATGTCAAGAATTTATTCGATGGCCAAAGTCAACGGTGTCACATTCGTATGCCTTGAGAGAGACCAAAAAAGAAGATGTCAAAATTCTAGGGTTATGATAGATGGTGGATATTACGGTGTTCTTTTGGAAGTGGTAGAACTAATTTACGGGGAAGGCATGACAATTTACTTGTTTAAGTGTCGATGGTACGACACTAGTATTGGAACCGATATGCAAGACGACTACGGGCTGTTATCTGTTGACACTTCCACTTCATGGTATGAAAGTGATCCTTTTGTATTTGCTACATCAGCAAAGTCGGTGTATTATTTGGACGACTTGGTGAAGAAAGGCACATGGAAGATAGTGAACGTTGTGACAACGAGGAATATTTATAGTGCTGCTACACTGGGAGAAACAACAGGTACTGATGCCGATGATGCTTATCAAGAGCCCAATATAACAAATATTCCACCATCAACGACAATTACAATGAATAATGTTCCTGAAGGACGAGTCGTCCGACTCCGTGGTGATGCTCGCGGGTACGTTGACGTTGATACAAACGAATTACTTGAAAATTCTGATGACGATAATGTGAACGACTTGAGGCATATGTTGCCGGATATCAACTCAGATAATGAGACAGACTGTAGTGATGACTCAAACTATGAGCCATAAATTTAGTAGATGTATATTTTCATATGTTAAATATAATTAAAAAAAATAGTAATAATAATAATCATAATATTAATATAATATTAATAATATTATTAAAAAAAATCGGGGGGTTTAGCCGACTACAAGATCTACGTCGTCGGCTAAAGTTTTTTTTTTTAAAAAAAATATTATACTTTAGCCGACGACATACAGATAGTCGTCGACAAAAACCCAACAATGACCCGACCGTGTAGTCTAACACGGGTCGCATACAAATGTGTTTTCGGTTACGGGCAGTGCGACACGGCCCGTGTCTCCTGACACGGTCGACTAAAGTTTTTAAAAAAGGTTATACTTTAGCCGACGACTCTATCTATGTCGTCGGCTAAACACCGACCGTGTCAAATGACACGGCTCGTGTCGCACTCCGCCGTAAAGTGAAAACACGTCAGAATTGACCCGACCGTGTTAGACTACACGGTCGGGTCATACTTGGGCTTTAGCCGACGACTATTGGACTGTCGTCGGCTAAAGTAAAATGTTTTTTTTTTTTAAAAACTTTAGCCGACGACGTAGATCTTGTCGTCGGCTAAACCCCCTACATTTTATACGTTTTCTCCTTCCCAACTTGTATTATTTTCTCCTTCCCTCACCCACCCCGATCGCCCGTAACCTAGCCGTCGCCCGCCGATCGTCACCCAGCCCCCAACCGTCCGTCACCTAGCCCCCGTCCCACCGATCGTCACCCAGCCCCCAACCCCCGTCACCCAAACGTCGCCCGCCCGGCTGCCGTCCCGCCGCCTGTACGAGCCCCAGTCCCGCCGCCCGCCCGGCCGTGGTCCCGTCGCCCGCCCGCCCGACGCCCTCCGGCTGCCGTCCGACCGCCTCCCGACAGGTAACCCTTTTCCTTATTTTTTTTATTTTGTTTGTTGAATTTATTGTATTTGTTTGATGAATTTGTTTAGATTATGTGATGAATTAGATAAATTGTTTAATGAGTTGTGATGCAATATTTGATGAATTTAGTATTTGCAATATTTTGTGTTTAATGAGTTGTGAATTTGATGAATTTGTTTGAGGAGGAAGGGATTGTATAGCCAGCGTTAATCGAAAGATTAACGTGGTATAGTATTGATAATTACAGTTGTGTTAAGTTGTGAATTTGATGAATTTGTTTAGATTATTTGATGAATTAGGTAAATTGTGTAATGAGTTTTGATGAAATATTTGATGAATTTGTTTGAGGAGGAAGGAATTTTATAGCCGATGTTAATCGAAAGATTAACATGGTATGGCATTGATAATTACTGTTGTGTTGAGTTGTGAATTTGATTTATTTGTTTAGATTATGGATAGAATAAAGAAAGCGTTGGGGAAGAAGTCGACAAAGTCGACCACTCCCGATTCGGGGGGGAGTTCGGCAACCTCTAGTAAGGCGGATTCCGCTACACTATACATATCTCAGAGCAGTGTTCGTGCCCGCCAGATACTAGAAGCTACCGGCATGAACGCTGACGATTTTTTTAGGGCGACAGATGAGCCCGCTGCACTAGCGCGACGTTTATCCTTTCAGACACCACGGCCGACCCCCTCGCAGCCGGAGACTCGTATGCCTCCCATCCACCGACCCACGTCTAGCCCTCACACATCAGGAGATGTATGGAGTTCCTCGTCCGCGGTGCCCCACGGTCCGCCGCCGACTCTATTCATGCCTCTGATGGTTCCGACTATTCCAGAGGTCGATGAAACGGGAGTCCGAGTTCCCGTTTGATTGATTAGCCCTGACGAGGCGTACGTCTATGAGTCTTGGCCAGACAACATGTGTTGGCGGAGTTGTCAGTTTCGAAGACGAAACTGTACGAGGAGATATAGAGGGAGAAGGAGAAGGGGAAAAATGTAGTCGAGGAGGAGAAGAAAAAGAAGAAGACTCGTGGCCCAGCAAAGGGCCTGGCGCTCGACTCGTACGTAAGTAAGCCTGGCCGTTACGAGATTCCTCTAGACAGACACGGCCGACTGGTGATAATCCTTATACTACTACATTTCGATATTTAGATGATTTTGGTAGTGGATTGTAGTTATGTTGTTGTAGTACTCTTGTATATTTACATTTGTGTTACAATTGTGTAAGTGATTTTGTTGACGCTACTAGTATGTTGATGAAATTAATGTTAATGTGTTGTGCGTTGTGTTGCATATAATATTGGGCATATTATTGATGATATTAGTTGAATGTGTTGCGCGTTGATTGTTGTTGATAATGGGAGCTGGTGTATAAAAATTGCAGGTGCAAAAAATACAGGTTTTGGGATCCCAAAATCTGAATTAATTTTTTTTTATATTAGGTTTGAGCCGACGACTTTCCAAAGGTCGTCGGCTAAAGTAATTTATTTTTTTTTTAAAAAAAAGGGTTTTAGCCGACGACATATAACACGGTCGTCGGCTAAAGTGTATTTTTTTTAAAACAGGTTTTAGCCGACGACATATGTAAAGGTCATCGGCTAAAGTTTTTTTTATTTTTTTTTTAATAATCAGGTTTTAGCCGACCGACTTGATAAGGTCGTCGGCTAAAGTTTTTTTTATTATTTAATAATCAGGTTTTAGCCGATTGACTCGATAAGGTCGTCGGCTAAATTTTTTTTTTTCAACAGGTTTTAGCCGACGACCTTGCTGTAGTGGTCGGCTAAACTTTGAACTTTAGACGACGACTACCAAAAAAGTCGTCGGCTAAACCTTGGCCGACGAATATCGGCCGACGGTTTTTTATCCGACGCCTGGCGTGATTAGCCGACGACTTTGGGGTTTAGCCGACCACTTTAAGTCGTCGGCTAAAGTGTGAATTTTGGTAGTGGTCTAGGCAAAAATATTGAACAAATTAAATTTTTCAATAAAAATAAAGCTATTAACAGGTGGTGCAAAAGAATTGTGAGGTGCAAAAATGCATATTGAATATGAATCTTTATTTAGGTTATCCAATCGATTGAGTCTTTTTAAAACCAGTGTGGGATTTGATTTATATATAAATACTATGAATACAAACCTAATAAGTTGTCAAATTAAAGTTTTAATAGAAGTAAAGTGATTCATTTGGCTTAATAATCGGCCAAATTTTTTAGCCAAAATATTTTTTCTCAATAAAAATAAAACTACTAAACGTGCAAAATAATTGTGGAGTAAAAAATAACATTGATTTTAAATATTTATTTACTTTTCCAATCGACAGAACCTCATTTAAGATTGATGTGATAATTTTAGATAAATACGATTAATGCAAAATCGATTATTGGTCAAATTAGATTCTGAAATAAAAATAAAATAATTTATTTAATAAGTGATATTATTAATATTGACCAAATTAAAATTTTTAATTGAAATAAAAATACTAAATAAAACAGATGTGAGATTCAAATTTTAGACAAGTAAATTATTGTAAATTTAATAATCGATCAAATTAAATTTTCACAAAAAAAAAATAACTATTTATTTGTCCAACTTAATAATTGGCCAAATTAAACCCAATAAAAATAAGGTTCTTAAGCTTGTGTGTGAAATATAAATATGGTGTTGAAAAATAATATTGAAGTTCTATGTTAAATCGATGTGGGATTGAAGACACTAAATTCTATTTATTTAGATTGTCTATCAGTTAAGTACCATTTTAAATGGATGTGGGATTCAAGATTTTAGATAAATAGGAATACAAAATTAAGAGAATGCCACATAGGAGAGAGTTAATGTGGTGCTTCTAATCTGTAACGCTATTATATATATTTTTCATTATTATAAAACTACTAAATGATTGTCTATCAGTTAAGTACCATTTTAAATGGATGTGAGATTCTAATTTTAGACAAATAAAATTAATATAAATTTGATAATTGACCCAATTAAAATTCACTAAAAATTTAAACTATTTATTTGTCCAACTTAATAATTAGCCAAATTAAGCACAATAAAAATCATATTATGAAGCTTGTGCGTAAAATAACTATGTGGTTGAAAAATACACATTGAATTCTAAATATTTATTTAAATTTAGTATATCGTACTAATTTAATTACGACTAGCGCGAAACTAGGAGTTGGCTCGCCCGGGCTTCAACCTAGTCGGGAGCAATAATCATATTTATTTAAGCACCTTATATTTATTTTTTATTCCGGCCATTTAGTTAAAAAGTTAATACATAGTAAATCAGACTCCTTTAATTTGATACAATTCTTATTCAACTATATTTTCATATTTTTCATTTCGGCCATTTAGTCAAAAATTAATACGTAATAAATCAGACTCCTTTAATTGATTACAATTCCTATTTGGCCATTCAGTAAATAATAATAAAAGCTCTATAGTATATATAAAGAATAGTCAAAATCTAGTATATATAAAAGAAAAGTTAAAAATTTTCAACACTCACCACATTCACATGAGCCTTTGAATCTATCCACAACCACATCATCATGTTCTTGAGATATTCACTACTACAGAAAGGAATTTTAACGACGGTTCTGGAAGGGTTTCTACGACGGTTTTAGAATCGTCGTAAAATTCACCGTCGTAGAAAGTGGGCACATTTTACGACGGTTTTAAAACCATAGTAAAAGTTCACATTTTATATCGGTGCTTCCAAAACCGTCATAAAAAATATACATTTTACATTGGTTCTTCCAAAACCGTCATAAAACATGTACGTTTTACATCGGTTCTTGTTACAACCTATTTAAAAATATACCCAATTTACATCGATTTTGCACAGAACTAATATAAAATGTCCACAATTTATATCGGTTTTGAAAAGAACCGATGTAAATATCCACAATTTACATCGATTTGGAAAAGAATCGATGTAAAATGTCTTATGTTTATGGAGGTTTTGGCAACCCGATCCCAACCCGAATCCGCCCAGACCCGACCCGAAATCCACCCAGACCCGAACCCGCACCTGAAATAACAATATATTGCACTTTGTCACAATTAGGATTTGAACTCTCGACCTTGGGATTGGGGAGTCAAGTCCCAACCACTAGGGTATAGTTATTTATTTGAAAATATTATATCACTTTTTAAATAAAAATAAAAAAATTAATTTTATTCTTTTTTTTTTTGAAAAAAATGATTTTTTTAGTTTGTTTTTTATTTTTCATTTCTTTTATATTCTAAAGAATCATCGTTATGCAGGCAGGATAGAACTTGTGAAGTCAGTACTTTCAAGCATGCAAACCTATTGGAGTCAAGTTTTCTTGCTACCTCAGAAGATCATTAAAGCAATCAAAACTATATGTAGAATCTTCTTGTGGACTCGAAAGGCTGATATTTCAAAGAGGGCATTAGTGGAATAGGATAAAGTGTGTCTTCCAAAGGCAGCAGGGGGCTGGAACATCACACAGTTCAACTGGTGGAATAAGGCAGCTATATGTAAGTTAATGTGGTGTGTTGCTCAGAAAAAAGAGAAGTTGTGGGTGCAACGAATACATGGGTACTATGTAAAAAGTCAAAATCTTACTACCTTAGCCATTCCTGCACAGGCTTTTTGGGTAGTAAGGAAAATTCTTGAAGCTAAGAATGTATTGAACACTACTTCTATTAGATTAAGTGTCTTATCTCAACCAAGATTATCCATTCGAAGAGTGTATAATGATTTGAGAGGACAACAGTCTAGGGTGGCTTGGAAAAAAAATACTCTGTTGCAATTTAGCTCCACCTAAATGCATCTTCATCATGTGGCTGACAATAATGGGTAAGCTGGTGACATGTGAGCATCTTCGCAATATTGGTATAAATGTTGATCCAGTTTGTGGTTTCTGTGATACTGGAACGGATTCCACAAATCACTTATTCTTTGAGTGCAATTTCTCAACTTTGGTCTGGGAATATGTGACAGCAGGGCCGTCCATGGGCCTGTGCAACCTGTGCTACTGCACAGGGCCCAAGCCCAATGTCAATTTTTCATGGCCCAATATATAAGTCAACATTATATAAAAGTGTTTTCAATAATATAATAAGCGTTGTCTTGGCCTAGTGGAAAGTAGCAGAGCGTGAGGTATATTAGGTTAGAAACTCAGGTTCGACCCCGAAAGTCTGCACTCTTTCTCTTCCTTTTTTCTAAATTTAGTTTTTTTCTTTTTTGGTTTCACCTTCTTTTCTTTCCTTTTTTTGATCTTGTTTTTTCTTTTTTTCTTTTTTTTTGTATTTTCCTTTTTTGGTAATAGTTTTTCCTTTGTTTTTTACAATTATTTTTTACTTCTTTTTATAATATTAAGGAAAACTGATTATATTAAATATATTATATTATATTGCTTTTAAAATGTATTCAACCAAAAAAATATTGTTTTTAGCAAAAAAAATTGAATAAATATTTGAAAATTTCGGAAAATAAGTTCAACATTTTAAAACCAAAATCAACTAAATTTATATTTATTTTTTAAGAATATTGTGATTTAGTATGCTACACATATTAGCGGATTAAAATAGTTTTTTAGAAATTTAATTTCTTGTAACTACAGTATTTTTTAAATTTATATTTATTCTTCTTATCTTTGATTATTGGGTATATTCATTAATAATTTTGACTCGCAAGATAAATTTTGTAAAAGTGAGGTGACCAATTTGATAAAATTAGTGGTTCCATATATAAGATTTGAACAGGGCCTCTCAATTGGTTGTGACGGCCCTGTGTGACAGCATGGTGTGGGATTTCTAGGAGTGCTGTAGCATGGGAGGAAGAGTTTGTTTATCTACAGACTCAATGTGGCTCTAAAATAAATGGTCAGAAGATGTATAAACTAGCAATAACTACTGTGATATATACAAGATTTGGATAGAAGATTTAAGGATGCTTCTTGTGATGCAGATCATATTATTAAGCAATGTCAATTGCTTATTGCGTTGAGAAGCTAGCAGAATCAAGCATTAGCAAGGATGTTAGCTAGCTAGATTTTGTTGATTGTATGTTGATTTGTTTATTGGCCTTGTATACTTGAAATTTCTTACTTTGGTGGAATAAAAAAGTTACTTACCAAAAAAAAAAAAACGAATCATCGTAAATAAAAATACATGTTTTAAAAAAAAAGATTTTATGACGGTTTTACAAAAACCGATGTAATATTTATATTTTTATTCCAAAACCGATGTAAAAAGTATTAATTTTACAACGATTTTGGAATAACTGATGTAAATTTACGTATTTTTAATTTTTACATCAGTTATTCTAAAACCGATGTAAAATCAATATTTTTTTACATTGGTTTTGGAATAACCGATGTAAATTTACCGTATTTTAAAATTTTACATCGGTTATTTGAACAAACAATGTAAAAAAAAATAATAATTTATATCGGTTATTTTAACAACCGATGTACAAAATAGTAATTTTAATTTTTACATCGTTTTATTTGACAACCGATATAAACTTGCCGTATTTTAAAATTTTACATCGGTTATTTAAACAACCGATGTAAATTGACCGAAATTTTAGTTTTTACATCGATTTCACTTGATAACCGATGTAAATTGACCGTATTTTTAATTTTTACATTGATTTTTGTTAAAACGATGTAAATTGAGTTAAACGATTAAATAATAAATTAAACGAGTTAAACGAGTAAATAATAATTTAGAGACTGTAGTTTATATAAAAATAAAGTCAAACCAACTCTATTAGGTGTTTTTTCCAATCATTTAGTTGAAAATTAATACATAATAAACGAGACTCATTTAGTTGATACAAGTCCTATTTGAAGGGAGATCAAACTTGTGTTCAAAAAAGGAGATTTTATTGAAGATATTGTAGATAGATGTTATAGATGGAGCTCAATAAAGTGAATGAAGAATCTCAAAAGTTATTATATTGTGAAATTCATACAACATTTTATTTGGAATGCAAACGATAAAGTGTGGACTCCAAGAAAAGATAGTCGGTTTTCTATCAGACATAATTTTCACGTTCCTTTGGGTTCAGGCAACATTTATTATGAGTGAGTCAGTGACTGATGTTAAACCACATAAGTGGCGCCACTTGCTTCAGGGATTTCCACACTCTGGGTGGCCAACTATATCTATCACACCAAAAAGTATGTTATGCTTTAGGATTGTTGGACAAAGATAAAGAGTATGTGGATGGAATTATATAGGTACATTTTTGGGCAACCAGATATCAATTATGTCGCCTCTTCGCTATGTTAGTATTGTGCAATAGTACGTCGAGAGCTGATTAAGTTTGGAGGAAGACTTGGCATTTGCTTTCAGATGATATCATTTGTACGAGGCATTGGACTTCTAGAAATCCTAGTAATTATGTTTATATAGTTTCTTTTTCAGCAGTATTTTTTATTTCAAATCCTATAACAGTTATCATATTTTTTATAAAGAAAATGATGAGAACACCCGATGGGGAACTGTCACTTCTGCCATTAAGGGGTTTGGTTGTAGTTTTAGGAGGCGATTTCTGGCAGATCTTACCCGTCGTTCTCAAATGGAGCAGACGTGATATTGTGCATGTCGAGTGCTTCTAAGATGCAGGATGAGCATCATGTCCTTAAACTGTTGGAGTTCAGACCATAAATCGAATATGCAGCGTGTTGTGCCGAGATTTATTCACCTCGACGGGCGATCGACTGCAAGGCCGAGCGACCGAGTCCACATCCAATCATGCTATGGCGAACACGCCTAAGCGGAGATAACAGTCCACCATCGAACATCTAGCGATCGACTCTCTAGGCGATCGCCTTTGGCACCGAGCGATCGTCTCTGATGTCCGACTATGGACGACCGTCCTATGCCGCAAACAAGACCTTCCTTCGTCAGAAACCACGAAGACTGAATCTCAAAGCAGCTCCCATGTGCAGATCCGCGACAGGCGCCGCGTTTCGCGGATCGTTGACCACAGCCTGGCACCACCTTATCACCTACCGACAAACCCGCCGAAAGGTACAAGGTGGGGCCGCCCGTGACAGCGACTCAGACGCGTGCAGGCTTCTCATTGGACCGCACAGCTGACTGCCAGCAACTTCTGCGGACTTTAATGGGACCAGCCCATGTGCTAAAAAACGATCGCCCGCTTATTATAATACAGCAGAGGCGATCGCCCAGCGTCTCTCAGTCCTATAAATAGAGAACACTCAGCATCCGGAAAAAGGTTCACATTTTGGTTCCCGATTCTACTCAGAAAGAACTCCCAGTTGGCAATCCGTTCCAACTTCATTCACGGAAATACATACAAACATACATATTCTCAGGCTCCCGACTTCCTCACCGGAATATACTTCAGGATTTCTCTCTCAGTACCTCTCAACCAGAAGACGGTTGGCAGAGGCAAGAAGTCTCCACAGTTCAGATTCACAAGCCCCGGAGCTCAAGCACACAGCTTATACACGTCGTGAGAGACTATCGATCTCTCACCGCCGTCACAGCACATCAACATCATTACAAGAACTCACAGAGCATCACATCTTGTTCTTCCGGCAATCTACACGCTCACTACATTAGATAACTGGAATCGTTACATTCATTGTAATAGTATTCTAACATTAATACTTGTATCCCCGAATATTCGTATTAATAATATCTCGCGAGAGCATTCAAGCCCGAGACTAACAACCCCGACAAATCCTGTGTTATTTACTTTCTCTACAGAAGTGCTCTCGCACTTCTTTTGCTATCCGTCCATTCCAGCAATATCTATCTCCGGATAATATTTTGGGTAGCAACAATTGGCGCTAGAAGGAGGGCTATCTAAACCTTCATTTTTATTCCTACCGTCCCGAAGAACACTCACTGTTCTCGGGGCATATACTTGATGTGACACTCACTGCGCTTTAAAGAAAGCCTTCAGAATCATGACGTCCACCGCTACATCGAAGAGAGCCACTCTCCAAACTGCCGGACACCAAATCCCGGCTCAATCCGAGCCCCAGCCGACGGCAGAGGGAAGTCGCAGAAACGCGAGACTCTCGATCCCGCACCTGAGGGTTGGCCCCAGCCTCTGACTCGATCAGATCCAAACTGAGGAACAGATCGAGGAGGCTATGTCCATCCTAAAGGAGCGACGGAGAGCATGCGCGACGCCCGCTATAACTCCCTCGGCCATCCGCCGCGTGGGCAAACGGAAGTTAAAGGGGCTACTGGGCGAGCGATCGTCAGAAAGCCCCAAGTCGCGAGAAAAGGTTCTCGCGAGGTCCGACGGTTCCGTATTCAGTCGCCTGGGGAGCAATCCGTCATGGCGACCGGGGCATTCTGGCCCCTACCACGAGACGACGGAATCCGAGTCCGTCACCAGGAGTTCGGCCTACCCAACTCCCGGTCGAAGGCAGGTCAGCCTCTTGGCTCCCATCCCGAATGCCAGGGATCGATACTTGATCGCCTCGGCTCCCGCTCCGAGCGCCTAGCCATGAGCAGTCAGGCCACGGCGATGGCCGCTATGCAACGCCAGCTCGACGAGATGAAAGCACTCTTGGACATTGGGGCAAGCACCAGCAGAAAGATCATAGGACCGACCGAGCCACTCGCGGCCCACATCGAGCTCGCCCCCGTGCAACCAAGGATCGCTCCTCCCAAAACACCTCTATACGAAGGGAGGTCGGACCCCGAGACCCACCTAAGTAAATTCCGGATCTACATAACCGGGTGTGGGGCATCAGATGCAACCAAGTGCCGAATCTTCCCGTTAACATTGGGCGAGCTGGCCCATAGGTGGTACGTCTCGCTACCACCACGATCGATCGTCTCCTTTGAGAAACTAGCGAATCACTTCACGTCATACTTCGCCGCCAAGGTCGCCAGACCAGAAGGCCCCCACCGCATGATGAAAGTCAGGCAGAGGGAAGACGAATCCGATGCAGACTACATAGACCGAGTGGACGAAATCGTCCTCACCGGCGAGCCCATCAGCGACGAGCTCACTCTCTATTCAGTCCTGGGGGGATTCTACGGTCACTCACCCATGTTTAGACACCTGACGAAAGACATCCCCCCAACTTATGCGATCTTCCGCGCTAAGGCTGCTGACTTTCTGGCCAGGCAGAAGCTGCTCACCCTCCGCCTAGGCGAGGAAACGCCACCTCCTGTCCAAAAGACGGCGATCGCCAAAACCAAGAAGGCGGTCGCCAAGCCACCCGGAGATCGCAAGACCTTCGAGGACATGGAATCCCATCTCCTCCATACGTTCAACCGAACTCCGGCTCACATTTTCTACGCCGTCAAAGGGCGCGAACCGCTGAACAAGCCAAAGGCGATAAGGGACCACTGTCATCTGGACCACAATCAATATTGCGCCTACCATAAGAGTCCCGGCCACAACACCAACCAATGCCGCAACCTCCTCAAACAACTCTGGAAATTGTTCGAGGAAGGCAAGTTGAACAGCTTATTGGCTT
The DNA here is from genome assembly GCA_033398695.1 of Orobanche coerulescens. Classification (NCBI taxonomy): domain Eukaryota; kingdom Viridiplantae; phylum Streptophyta; class Magnoliopsida; order Lamiales; family Orobanchaceae; genus Orobanche; species Orobanche coerulescens. The sequence goes on from CM065804.1 coordinate 15,491,584, forward strand.
AGCCGGAGCCCCTCCTATCTCCCAACACGGTCGCCCGAGTCGAACGCGAACAGGCTGGAAAGCTCATACGAGCCGACCCCTCGATCAACCTCGGCGACCGTAGGCTTCAATTAAGAGAAGGGAACCTCGGACGTCTCTCCCCGATTTCCCACCTCATCAAACCAAAGGCTACTGCCTGAAGAAACGCTTCAAAAAACCGGAGGATTCGTCCGCCATCTACAGTTCATCATCTAACATGGTGGACTAAGGCACGAGATCGCCTCCCCCGCACAACGTACACCATTTAAGGTCGGCATCTACATGAAGATCCGAGGTAGAAGAGTGCAGCCATGGTCCTGGTAGTCGATGGAACGGACTGCTTCGGCCATGCAAGGTCCCTTTGGGCCACGATCGCCCGCCCTTCATTTAAATACGAGGCCGGAGTAGTCTGAGGGCCCTCCAAAACTAATCAGTAGACACGCTCGCCCGCCCTCAAAGGTTCATCATCTAACTTGGTGGACCCGGACAATGCGACGCGTCCCTATCCCTGTCTCAACGTACACCGTCGAGGGTCGCCATCTTCATGGCGGGCCGAGGTGGAAGCAGAGCTAACAAGCCGTGGAAGTGGAGTTGATTAATCCGACGACGCCCCGCGCAAGGAATCTTCCAGACCAAGACCGCACGCCCTTTGTTTAAATACGAGGCGAGGCGCAGCCTTCAGAGGACCCTACCAATTAAGTGAGTCACGAGAACTTAGCCATCAGACGGAATGTCGCTCGTGCATAATACACGATCATGGAGGTCGGTCCATCGAACTCCGCGATCGTGCACGGCTCCTCAAGACCGAGATGGACGGCTCCTTTCGAGGATTCAACAAATTTGAAGACCGCTCACTCAACGATTTATTTTCGTCCCCTTACTTTCACTAAGTGAACAAAAACAAGGGGGAAAAGAGTGCGGAGCTACCTATATGATGATCGTCCCTATTCAATTACATACAGAGATCGGCATTATTCAGATGTTTGTGCAGCGATCGAATTTGTTGTAAAAGTTATCTATATGAGTTTATCAATTCACGTAGACCTACAGTTGTAACAATCTCTCCTCACACATTTGTACAAAGTCAAGCAAAAGACTCAAAAATAGCAATCATTCAAGTGATAAATCGAAGAACCAAACAATCTTTTCATTACTTGAAGCTTCGAAGGTACATACATGGTCGCCCGAAGGCCTAAGTAATACAAAAAGAAAGCTACAAATTACAAAGCTAATACGCTAAAGCTATAAAAGAGAAGAGCCTCAGGCCCCTGCCTGGCCTTCGCCTTCAGCCCCAGGATCTGTCCGCGACCCTTCGCCAGCCTGCGGAGCAGCCTCCCCGTCCTCCGGAGCGTCAGGATGAATAAGGTTCGCCGGGGTCGGGTACCAGCTCAGGTCCACACCGATATCCGCAAGATCCAAGATAGGCACGGAGAAGTCGGGGTGAAGAGGGTGCTCCAACGCGTACGCTTTGAAATTTTCGGCTAGAGGGCCGACCTCCAGTCCTCCTTTCTTAGAGACTCGGAGTGAGTCAGCGAACGCCATATAATAGGCGAACTCACTGACAAACTCCACGTTGAGAAATGGATTGGCCTGGGTCGCCTCTTGCTTTCTCTTCAGCTCCGCCATCGCCAGTTGCACACCCTGGAGCTCGGCCTCCCTTGCAGCCGTCTCTCCCCTCGACTCCGCCAGCTCGCTAGTCAACCGAACTATAGTTACTTTTAGTCGATCGGCCTCCTTTTCAGCGGCCTTCTGCGACCGCACAACGTCTGTCATCCGGTCCCGAAATCGATCGACCGTCACCCGGGATAGTTCGGCTTCCTTTCTCGCCAGCTCAAGTTCATGGCTCGCTCGCTTTGCTGCGTCCAGGGAGTCCTTCTCCATTACCACGATCCTGTAAGCGAAATCGGCGTTCTCCTTCCGAGCCGCCTCGAGATCCGCCTGCAGGCGAGTAGTGGAAGGATGCCCCTCATACTCCTGCACAGCCTGGGCAGCCATTGTCGCAGCCTGAAGAGAGAGAGCGAAGGTAGCCTGCATCGAACTCCCAGATCGCTGACGAGCGATCGTATCTAAGTCCGTCGTCCAGGCTTTCGGCAGAGCATAAACGGCTCGGTTGACGTATAAAGGGATATCGCAGGCCTAACGAGGAGATCGGCTCGCTAAGAAATCCACCACCATCGGCGGGCAAGTTGGATCAGTTATACGGACCCTGCATCAAAACAACAGGAGTTAGCACATCTCCTACGCGAATGACAAGTTTTCACTCAACAAGCAATGTCTACCTCTCAGCCCTCTCGGGGTCGCGACCGAAGTACGGTTTCCCTCGAGGGGTCTCAGCATCGGCGATCGCCATCTCCCGTAAGAAGGTCTCAGAGGGCGTAGGATCGCTCGTCGGAGGAACAACGGTGATCGGAGGCGCGGCGATCGGAACCTCACCGGCAGGGGCAGAAACTGGATTCTCTCCCGACCTCTGCCGCTTACGATTCGCCCGGAGCCCCTCCTCCCGTACTTCCTCCTCAACCACGATCGGCTCCACGCGAGGCTCCACCTCCGTAATGATAGGCAACACAACAGGAGGAGCCCGAGATGACTTCTTGTGGCGGAGACGGCCCAGAACTCCAGGATTCGACATGGCTATCTCCAGTGGGGGTTCCAAGAAGCGAGGAAAACGAACCTCTACAATAAAGATAGTCGAACAACAGTTAGACATTTTTCCTCAAGCAAGACGATCGCTAAGCAATTCAGGATCGCAGAAACTTATACCTGATACCGAGAGATGTCTCAGGAAATGGAATAGCCGATCCGACAACCAACGACTCTCCTTGTTGATCCGGCTAGCGTCCAAGTCGTCGTCCGACAAGCTCCGTATCGGATCCCAAACAACCAGGAAATCAAAAGGCAGCTCCTCGATCACCGGAATATGGAAACCTGCAATAATGAAATCAAATTAGATCAGTTCAGAACATATCCGAACAAAGGGAGAGTCTGAACTCTTATCGGGATTCCTCTCCCAAAAGCTAGTGGGGATCTCCAGCTCGCCCGAAGGATTGTCGCTCGCAGAAGCCTTCCATGCACCGACGACCCAGAACCACTTAGCTGGGTCACCCCGCGCCTTGTTCGGGACTCCGAGGATCACCCAGCCAGATCGGCCTTGAATATGGTAACCTCCGACCGACCCTTTCTGATCCGTCAGCTTGAACAGGTGGTTCATCTCCGATGGCGAAGGAAGGCAGTATAGTCGGTGACCGCCGAACAAGGTGAGAGTGAAAATTATCTGGAGCCAAGCATTCGGCGTCAGCTGGAGTGGCGCCACGTTCCAAGAAGCCAACAGATGGGAGACGGAGAACGACAAAGGAAATCGCAGCCCTGCCTCCATGATCGCTTCGTTCACGGTGACCATGCCCTCCGGAGGCTGATCGGCCCGTTCATTCTCAGCTGGCACAAACAAATCCACGTCTGAAGGGACATGAAACCTCGTCCTCCAGACGGCCAGGTCCTTCCTGGTCGCCGAACTCTTGATTTGGCCGAGACACTATAGAGATCGCTGCGCAGCCCGGAATAGCGATCGCTTCGGAGGTTGATAAGGATTAGCGATCGAGTACTCCCGATAATTGAACTTAGGATACGGGCCGGCTAACCTCTCCATAATTTCAGCAAAAGCCAGATAGGCCCGGCCGAAAGCACTGTGCTGTTCCCAGTAGGCCCTAACCGCCAGATCCCTCTCCATCTGTGAGCGCCTCCGCTTGACCGCCGCCTCCTTGGCGACGTCGGCTTCATTAAACAAAGCCTTGATTTCCGCAGGGTCAATTCCGGCCTGGATAGCCTCAGCGGCCGTATCCAGATGGAAATCAGCAGAGGATCCTCCCCTGGCAGTCGATGCCCCGGCGGCAGAGCTAGTACCCACTCCGTGTGAAGAAGATGTTCCAGTCATTCTCGAAGAAGGAAAGGAGAAAAGGAGTTTTTTCTTACCCAAGGATGGAATCGATCGACGATCGGCAGTCGGATCTCTTAGAAATATTCTTCAGCAAAATCCTTCTTTCTCCAGTAAAAAATGCGTAAGAGTTTTAACGCTGCGTCCCTGCGCCCTTTTATAGGAGGTGGAGGGGACTCCTGTGCAATTAAGGAGAATCTCAGGGGTTAGAAGTGCAAACATCGCAATTAATGCTCCCTTGAAACCCGCGACGCATCTTTTCAAAGGACACGCCAGACAAGGAGTCACAACTAGCCGTCGGTATCCTCCAACAGGAACCCAACACGTGCCCCAGAGACTTTTCCACGTCCATTATCATTTCCCGCTCAGTTCAGTGACCATCCAAGTCGTCCAAATTCAGAATCAAAGCGATCAATGACGATCGCCAATTCAGTAAAATGCAGAGTCACTCGTCATAATTCAGTGATCGCCAACAGAACCACCTCACCCCACGTTTCCAACATCGGAGCGAGCTGGGGGGCAATTGTTGTGCCGAGATTTATTCACCTCGACGGGCGATCGACTGCAAGGCCGAGCGACCGAGTCTACATCCAATCATGCTATGGCGAATGCGCCTAAGCGGAGATAACAGTCCACCATCGAACATCTAGCGATCGACTCTCTAGGCGATCGCCTTTGGCACCGGGCGATCGTCTCTGATGCCCGACTATGGACGACCGTCCTATGCCCCAAACAAGACCTTCGTTCGTCAGAAACCACGAAGACTGAATCTCAAAGCAGCTCCCATGTGTAGATCCGCGACAGGCGCCGCGTTTCGCGGATCGTTGACCACAGCCTGGCACCACCTTATCACCTACCGACAAACCCGCCGAAAGGTACAAGGTGGGGCCGCCCGTGACAGCGACTCAGACGCGTGCATGCTTCTCATTGGACCGCACAGCTGGCTGCCAGCAACTTCTGCGGACTTTAAGGGGACCATCCCATGTGCTAAAAGACGATCGCCCGCTTATTATAATACAGCAGAGGCGATCGCCCAGCATCTCCCAGTCCTATAAATAGAGAACACTCGGCAACCGGAAAAAGGTTCACATTTTGGTTCCCGATTCTACTCAGAAAGAACTCCCAGTTGGCAATCCGTTCCAACTTCATTCACGGAAATACATACAAACATACATATTCTCAGGCTCCCGGCTTCCTCACCGGAATCTACTTCAGGATTTCTCTCTCAGTACCTCTCAACCATAAGACGGTCGGCAGAGGCAAGAAGTCTCCAAAGTTCAGATTCACAAGCCCCAGAGCTCAAGCACACAACTTATACACGCCGTGAGAGACTGTCGATCTCTCACCATCGTCACAGCACATCAACGTTATTACAAGAACTCACAGAGCATCACATCTGGTTCTTCCGGCAATCTACACGCTCACTAGCTTAGATAACTAGAATCGTTACACTCATTGTAATAGTATTCTAACATTAATACTTGTATCCCCGAATATTCGTATTAATAATATCTCGCGAGAGCATTCAAGCCCGGGACTAACAACCCCGGCAAATCCTGTGTTATTTACTTTCTCTACGGAAGTGCTCTCGCACTTCGTTTGCTATCCATCCATTCCAGCAATATCTATCTCCGGATAATATTTTGGGTAGCAACACAGCGGAAATAAAATCGCACAAATCGAGCTCGTCCGAACTCCTAACGAGGATCGATCGAGGATCGTATAATGAATAAATAAAAAATCAAAATCATACCCTCGTAGACCCGACTTCTTTAATCTGATGATGATGAGCATGAAACCCATCCGTGAAGTTTTCAGAAATTCCAATGCCGAACATCTCTACAATTCACGCGTCAGAAAAATAACTGGAATAAAACTATATCTTCTAGTTTTCCAAGAATACGACTAGAAGAAAATAGAGTAAGTCTTAACAAAATAAAAGCCAAGTTTTACTTCAAATGGTGGGGTGATGCTTAAATAAAGAAAGTCTCCCCCACTATTCAAAAGTCCACTCTCCAATATAATATTCTCTCACATGCCAAGCATAAATACAAAAATGAAAGACTTAAACATTGTGAGACAGAGTTAGGGGGGCAGAAGACTTTCTTTAATGGTCCAACCATTTAGTCCCTATTTCGGACCCCATGTATCTAGTTCGATAAATAAACATTGGTCCGTCAGATTATATATATATATATTAATTAACCCAATTAATTAATTATATCAAATACAATATATTTAATTTTTTCAAAAAATAATTAATTTGAATTGAATACCTAGTAATTATTTAATTCATTTGACCGATTTAATTTATCCAATAAACTAATTCAATTAGACATCTACTGTCCAATAGTTACTAAGAGAGAATAGGCTTAATTTAATCCATCGTAGATCCTATATGTGCGACTACGTAGGTTCATCTCATTCAGCAATAGGAGGATCCAAAGAGTGTGAGGAACACTTAGTCAGTCTGTGGCTCACACCATAACCCAACTGAGAATGAATGATGGGAATCATTCCAAAACCTGTTATGAATACCATATATATATAAACCCTTAAATCATAGATCTCGATCAAGTTTTAGAATCACGGTTAAATCAAACCCTGTCTATACTTGAATATATGCATGTGTTAGTGCGAATCAAGATCATAGAGCTCTCGTGTATCAGATACAACTAGCTCAATCGCTTTGGCTAAAGACTTTTGATCTCATTTGCCACTAATCGCATAAGACATTATTCCGTTCACTTATAGGAGAAAGAATCATTTCTTCGTATTCAGTAAAGATTGTCGCTTGCCCATTGCGTTGCAATTAGAGGTTGATCCCTACCTACAGGTGATTGGATGGAACTACTCTAGTGACTAACTTAATGAAACAGCACATCTTCTACTGAATCCTCAAGTCAAAGGTTCACGTATACCTATCATAACCTTACGATTCGTCATTGACTAACCTAAAGTGAAAACCATGTGACTGAATCGAGGTGAATCATATCCAAGTATACTAATCCAATTAGTATACCTATATCGAATGGTCCCACTACTCCTTAGTGAAGACATGCACATGTCCAAGCGTACGATATACAAGTCTTCATTAAAACTTAATGCCCAAATAAGTTTTATCGACTTGCGGATAAGTTAAGCAATTTGAGTTCTAAACACTTCCACTGCAAGACTTCTTATCTCATAAGGAGTGAAATGTTTCTACTCAAAAGCGCTAAAATCATTCCTCTTTATTTACCAAAATCAAGAACGCCAATGATATATAATAAATAAAGAAATAATCACTGCCTTTTTATTAATGAATTCATAATCACATATGAATGCCCTAACTCTCTTATCCTAGAGTGGCATTCGAGGGCATACGCTAACAATATCCCACTTTCACTCAATGCCACATATTTTGATATCTAATATCCATATTATCAAGATGTCGCTCCAAGACAATCTGCGATAGTGACTTGGTAAGTGGGTCAGCAAGATTATTTGCTGAATCTACCCTCTGCAGTTTAATGTATCTATTCTTCAATATTTCTCTGCGATGTGATACTTTCTCCCAATATGCTTGGCCTTATGTGTAATACCGAGATTCTCGGTTCCGGTTATTTTTGAATTTTGCCAGTTGTGCCGGTCATTTTGTTCTGTGGACGATTTCTTGGTCCAGCATGATAGACCGGGTCATGATATTCGTCGAGTACGACTTTTCATTTCATAAGTTGAGCTAATCGTATGTCCTGTTTTGTTATTATTCGTCTTCTTCCGGATCGTTGTTGTGGTCCTATCGTAATTTTCGGTTCGTATCGGAGTCGTTTTTCAACTGGAGGTTTTCTGGCCGGACCTGTACGAAACGGTGGTGAAAACGGCGCTGCCGAGCGCCGTGTCCTGTGCCGGGTCGGCCAAGACTAGCAGTCTGCCGAGACACGGCCGAGAACCCGCGCAAGTTTTGCGCTGGGTGATGCGCCGTGTCGTACACGGCCGAGTCATACGCGCGGGCACCTTGCGCCGGGTGTCACTCCGTGTCGGTCAGGTCGCGCACTGACCCACAACCCGGCGGTAGACACGGCACTAGTGTGGGCCGTTTGCTGCGCCGTGTTCGGCAGTAGTATATATATGGCAGGACAGTCGGGTTTACACCCACTTTTCCCATTTCTTCATTTCCTTTCCGCGGCTGGGACTTGGAGGGCACGAGGAGATGTTGTTCCACTGTAAATCCATGAAGTTCCTGAGTCCATAACATCGATTAATCATTCCATAACTTGCTCCAATCGGCCGAATCAGGGTAAGTTTTCTTAAAATCTAGTTTTGGGGATTTTGTTCGATTTGTCCGTTTAATCCATTTTAACTCATAATAGTGATGGATTGAGGATTGTTGAGCTATATTATGTCGAATTCCATGTTGTTCCACGGTTGGATTTCCGTGGATTTGTCGTCTTATTGAGTATCTTATCGACGTCTTGAAGGCGTTTGATAAAATGTCACAAAGAGGATTCGAACGTTCTACGATTATTCTTCCTCGTTCGTTCGTTAATTTATTGATGGTATGATGTTAGGGTCAGATTCCTCACAAAGAAATCGGGTCGGAACCCTTCCGTTCGTCTTTTTATTCAAGCTTTTCGATCGTGGGCGTATTCTTTGTCTTCGCCGGAGAATTGTAGGTGTTCGAGGTTTCCGGTTGAGCCGTGTTCTTCGGAGTGTCTGGTATCAATTATCGAGGCAAGTATCTTGCCCATACATTACATGTTTTGTGGATATAATGGTTGTTAATCGTCGATATGTGCTAAATAAATATTTATAACCATTTTTCAAAAGAATCGGTATATTTACCATCATGGTTTACTTAAAGGTGACCCGTGTGTTTCGGGAATTAATATGCTTAATTAAATAGGTGTGCTAGTGTTGAGTATAGGATCATCTTACTTCCGTATGATGTCATTATGTAGGATTATGTCGTCGGTAAATGTAAAGTTAAATTCTTTGTTAAGATGTGTGCGTGGAGTCACGTGGTTATCGACGAATATGTGAGTTTGTATGACATTGGTTGTGTCGTTTCGGTGCTGTTGAGTATTGTGTTTCTGTGTAGATTGTTATAGTTCTGGGTCGTGAATATGTGTTGGATAATTTGGCCATTCTAGCAGTACCTCGACTATATATATATTGTGTTTGACTCTCGTGGTTTGTGTTTTTGGAATTTGATCTGATGAGAGTTGTAAGGTTGTTCTCAGGGTACTCTCACCCGGGGTCGCTCAACGGGGCGCACAGGGACTTGACCGTGTGGTCTTGCGCGAGAGTTACTTTCGAGTGGGCATTCTCACCTGGGGTCGCCCGACGGGGCGCACAGGGACTTGGCCGAGTGGTCTTGCGCGAGAATTGCCAGAGTGTTTGTACTTTTGATTAATTGTGATATGTCCGGAGTATCACAATGCCTTGTGCTTGGAGTCGTGATACATTATATTAAGTCTTGGTGTTTGGCTATAATGGCATAAGTGTAATGTGTGGTGTGTAATTGTCTGTGGTAATGATTTGAATCGAGCCGGTTGGGTAGTGGACCCTGTGTTTTGTTATCGGATTTGTATTTTGGGAAAATAAGCTTCGGGCTGTGACCCTAAGTGGTTTTCGATAAGTTGAGAATTATTTAATTACTTATGTTTTTCAAAACTCCCGAGGTCTTGAATTGATTTTTAAAATGACCACTCATTTCATTTATACGTTTACGGTTTGAACTATTTTATTTAAATGAGAAATCTCGGGAAGTCTTTTATCTTGGCTGAGTTGCAGTTTATTCAAATAATTGTATTCTCGGAATGTGTTGTGTATGGCTCGTTTTTGCACTTTATACTTGCACTAGCGAAACATTGGAGTTTTGCTAACCCCTGAGTAATCGGGGGGTGGATATCTGTATTGTGTCTAGGTACATGCAGGTTTTCGGGAGCAAGTCACAGGATCAGTACGAGGGATGATGAAAGACGAATGATACTAATCACACGAAGGCCAGTTTTGGGTTCAGTTAGTCGAAGTCCATTGTATTGTCTTTTCCGATGTCTTATTGTTTGTTGTTTACATGTATTTTACCCTTGCATGGGTATGAGTCTGGATGAGTTTATGTATTTTGATTTGTAAGTCAGTGACGAAAGACCTAATCAGTCTAATGATTCGTGATTTTGTCACGTCGGTATGTAATGTAATGTGTTGTTTCGATGTCTAGCCTGGTGGATCCTCACATAGAGGGTCTGCGGCGTGTAATATTCCCGGTCTGTTTCTGGGGGTGTTACATTATGATGAGACATGGGTTCTTTAGCATGTGCAACATCTCCTTCATTGTCGCAGTATGGCGGCACCGATATTTTTGTGCTTGGGACCACTTGAAGTTATTCAAGATACTTCTTGATCTGAAATGCTTCTCGTGACACCTCCGAGGCTGCTTGGTACTCGACCTGGTAGGTGGAATGTGCAGTCACAGTTTGAATGGAACTCACCTAAGAAACTGCTCCATCATTCAGAGTAAATATGTACCCTGAAGTAGGGGTGTTCAAAAATATCCGGTATCCGATATCCGATCCAAAAATCCGAAAATTCATTTCGAAAATATCCGAATTTTCGGATATCTAATTTTTTGGATTTGGATACAGATTTTAAAAAAATTCGAATATTTCGGACATCCGATATCCGCAAAATATAATTTTTATTTTTTTATTATTATTTTAAAATATAAAAAATCAATTAATTCCATATGTTTAAGTTTAGTTCCATAACAAAACTTAATATTTATAATGTTGTTTTCTAACCTCTAATAAGATTTCTTAATTTTTTAACAACTTGGCATTTTTGAAGAAATTTTTTGAAATAACAATATCCGAATTGATATCTGAATCCGTATTCGAAATTTCGAATATCTAAAATTTCGGTATCCGAATCCAAAATTTCGGATATCCGATTTTGAACACCCCTACTCTGAAGTGGACTTTCGTTTGACTGCATCGCCATCGCCACTGAAATCTGAGTTCGTGAACCCATCTACTCTTAAATCTCCGCCACCATATGTAAGAACCATTTCTTTAGTCCGTTTAAGGTACTTTAGAATGTTCTTTACGGTTGTCCAATATTCTTTACCCGAGTTTGCTTGAAACCGACTAACTATGCTACAACGTGTGCAATGTCTGGTCTCGTGCACAACATTAAATAATACATTAGGCGTCTAATAGACGATGCATAAGGTACCTATCTCATCTATCTCATCTCCATCATGTCTTCCTCACTTTGAGGACACAGTTTTGGAGAGTTTTAAACAGTGTCGCATAGGTAAGAGTAATATCTTGCTATAATTTTTCATTTATACTATTGTATTGTACGTGTATCGTTGTATTGTGTTTGAGCTTATACAGTGTTTATTATATCGAGATATTTTAGAATCAAACTGCTTATGTTTGACGTTCGTATTGTTTTGATTGTTAGACGTTGCATGGTAAGTTGTATTTTGGCCAAGTACATTGGACCTAGCGTACACTACCATCATCTTATAGTGAACGTTATCTCGAAGAATGTTACGCATGTTAAGCTTAATGGTTTATGACGTAACCTAGGGTATCAAATCGCATCTCAACTTTCGGCGTATGGGACCGCGCATGGCCGCACATGGCTGGAACTTTTGGCTTGTTTCAGACAGCTAAGTCAACGAGCATTACGTACACAACTTAGTTGTGTTAGCGTACTTAATGGTGGTGAGCTTATGTACGTCATTTTTGTTGGAAATAAAATGCATCGGAAGCGAAGTTGGGAAAAAATTTGATTAAAGCGTTTTACGCATCCACGGGTACAAAATCTATTTAGGCATGATAACTAATTAACTACTAGGATTAATAAGCATTTTAAATATTATGTATTATTTATTAAATAAATATTTTGGTAAATCGAGTATCCTAATCTAGATCAAAGATCATAGGATATTACCTTTAAAGCATAGTGGTTGCTTTTCTTCTTGATCTCCTTGTATTTATACCTTTAGATCTTCTAGAGTATGATCCGCCTTAATCCGGACGTTGTGAGGGCAACGAGCTACCGAATCTTGCTTGGACAAATATGGATCATCCGAAATCTATTTCTCACAACTCTCGATTTTCTTTTCTTCAAGTAATTCCGATATATAGCAAGAATTAAAGTGTTATCTCAATTGTGGAATCAAAGACATAAGACAAGATCCACAATTAAACACTAAGAAGAAAAAATCGAAATACCCTGTGTATGATGAAGTCAATTCGGCCGAACCCCCATATGTCCCTATTTATAGGCTTTTGGACTACTATAGGGATCTTAAGGAGGATTAGAGTTAAGACTCCTAGTACAACCCAACTTTCCATATTAATCCCTTTCCTAATATGGTTGAGTTCAGTAATATCAATTCAGTCCATTAAAGGATTAATATTGTACTTCCAACCTAATCCCAATTTACGAAATCGGGCTCCTTATTTAAATATATTATTTTTCATGTTTAAAATATCGAATGTCCATTAATTAATTTAAGCTACTGACATCTTTAACTAATTAATATCTTATCCAAGAGTAGTACCACTCGAACCTTAATATTATATCAGAATTAAATCCACCTGCAGGTTTAATATAATAATCATTATTAAGCTCCTCAATGGGGACATCATCAACCCGCATGACTCGGGACACGATTTCTAGTAATAATAATAACTGTCATATAAATAATATTATTGCCCAAGATACGAAGCTTATTGAGTCAATCATTTTAACTCTCACCATGGTTAATCAAAGCAATAAATATTATAAATACGTAATTAAATATTATATACTTAGAATTAAGAAATAATAATTATCCGAGATTTACGTTTTTCTTACAGTCAGTACAGAAAACACTATCTCACTTCGATCCAGTTCAGGGTATGCAAATATGCTAATGCAAGCTAATAGTCAAGACCAACTAATCTCAAGCATACACTAGTGTAACACCCCCAATCCACTCAGGGATATTACACGCCGTAGACCCTCTCCTCGAGGATCTACCAGGCTGGTAACAACATTTAACATCTCGACAATGCCTTCAAGGCTAAAATGACTCAGTAGACCGATTTGGTCTTTCCACAAATACATACAACCCAAATACAACTCATGCCCACGCAGGGGACAAAATACAACCACACCCGTACAACGGGAACAATATAGCAGCGGAAAATAAAGTACAACTGAACCAACACACAATGTACGGTTCCTCATGTGATTAGTATCGATCATCTTTCATCATCATTCGTGCCGACCCTGTGTTATGCTCCAAAACCTGAATGCAAAAACAGACATCCACCCCCCGAATACTCGGGGGTTAGCAAAACTCCACTGTTTTGCTAGTGCAAGAACAAAGTGCAAATACGAGCCATACAATTCACATTCCACGAATAACAATAACCGAGGATCCTCAAAGATCCAAACGAAACGAAAAGTACTTCCCGAGGCAAGGGTTTGAGGAAACATTTCAAAATCGAAATATCATAAATCAATGGAAGTAATTTATAAAACGGTTTAGAATGCCATCGGGAGTTTTAGTAGAAGACAATTTAGGATTATCAAATCCTACTTTTCACAATCCAAAAGACAAAAGGGGTCACCGCCCCAAAGGTTTACTTTCCAAAAAAAAAAATGACGTTTACCAAACCATCGGGATTTTAGCCCCAAATCCGTAAAACGACTTTTATAAAACCATTGGGATTTTAGCCCCAAATCTCATCGACTCACAGTACACGAGAACGACAACAAGGTTCGTCTTCCAACATCAAAATCCACCATTAAAGGATTTAACACAAACAACAAAATATTCCATAGCCATCCTAGCCAAGTAGGCCAAACGAACAACTTACCTCTTACACACTTAGTCAATGCATGCAAATGAAAACCGTTCAAAAATACTCATTTCCGGAAATGCCAATATCATATCACATTTGTAAAATGCACCACAATTAACCGTCGATCCACACCTCCGTGGACCCCTACCGAGACCCCGTCGGATCTAACCCGTAGTGGTTAAAAGCAAAGCTCGTCGATCCACACCTCCGTGGACCCCTACCGAGACCCCGTCGGATCTAACCCGTAGTGAGCATACACACACACACGTTACTCATGCAATACTAACATGCTAAGAATGTAAGTTCATTAAGAATACTCACTAGAGATGGCCATTAACTCGACACCATTACCAAACTCTTCAAAAACACAATAACAAGATTAAATACGGAATACACGTTTCCATAACCTTAAACAATAGGAGTAGCATCATAAAATCCTTCAACGTTCAAAATAATCAAATCATAATCAATTCTCAAAACACCGTTCACAAAACACACGCGTTTTGAAAGAAAGCCTTTAACGAGGCCAAACCGAAATCCTTTGAAACTTCATTTCAAATAACCAAACAAACACATCAAGACGACCACCGATCATCATATCCATAAAACGAGAAAAGTATGGGCAAGGTACTTGCCTCGAATAAGAACAACGGAGAATCGATCAAGTAGGTTGGCCCGAACCGACTACGAACCCGCCGACTCCACCGAACGCCAACTCACGTTCATAAACTACGAAGGACAAATAATAACAATGAAATGAATTCCATAACACGACTCAAAGCCGTTGAATTCAAAGGACGAATGACGAAAGTTCACGGATTTCCCCCAAAATGGCCAAGAACACGATTCGTTCCGTCAAAACCCGAAAACGGAATTCCAAGTTGAAATATGGATATACAATCCATAGAATATGTTTAACAACATCATTTAACCATAATCGATCCATCGAAAACGGATGAAAAACGAGATCGGGGACAAATCCCCCAAAAAGTCAATTCGAAGGAAATCAAGAAATATACTTCGATTCGACGAAGAACAATGGATTAAATGATGTTAAACACAATAATACTATCAAGATTAATCATACCCATCATGAATTAATCAACAACACGGAACGAATCGGACGAAAATGCAAAAATCCCCAAATTCACGAAATTAGGGTTCTAAGGAAGATTACCTTGATTCGCTGGATCAAAGGATGATAACGGACGATCGATTGATGTTATGAACCCAAGGACTTCATGGATTTGTTGTTAAACAACATGGCTTCGTCGCCCATGAATCGCCACTCGCGGACGGAGAAGGAAGGAAATGAAAAACGAAGTGAAATGTGACTGCTCAGCCATATTTATACTGGGCCAGCCTAGCGTGCGCTAGCCTTCCCGGACTAGCGTACGCTATCGGCCGGTATCGGCCGAGTACCCTCGGTCAGGGCCCACACGACCCGGCATCACCGACCAACCCTGCCGACCGAACCTGTCGACCCAACTCCCGCTAGCGTGCGCTACGGCCGGATACTGCGCTAGCCGGCATCCGGTAGCCCTGAGGCTGACCGACCGGCAGTAACGTCGCTAGCCGGCCGGCGGCGTGCGCTCGCTGCCGACTAGCGCGCGCTACGCTCAGCGTAGCGTGCGCTACTGCCGATCTGGCCGAGTCGAGAACCTCGAAACCCCCTGCCCGGGCCGATAAGCGTCGCTGAGCCACGGCGGCGTGCGCTACCGTCGGTTAGCGCGCGCCTTCCGGCCGTAAGCGTGCGCTCGCCCGGTTCTGCCGCACCGTCGGCGGTGCCGCAATCGTCGGCCCGATCCGCCACCGTCGGCCGGATCCATACGCGCCGAGCTTTCGGCGACCGGTTTAGAAGCGTCACGGAGCGAACACGGCGAAAAGTTCGCGGACAACATAAGCGACTCGAAATGAAAGCGTAATACCATAATTAGTCATACGCGACCAAGAAGCGGGTCGAGACAACAATTACAGATACGGATACGTAACTTTCAAGAAATTACAAAATGGCCCAAAGCGCGGAAATCACGATACGTGATCGAATAACCAAACCGAAGTTCACAACACGTCTAACAAAGTTAAACGGACTTGCGGGAAACTCGAAACAACGATTTGGACGAGATTCGCAAGAATCGAACTCAAGTGCGGAAAAGTCGCTAAAAGCACGAACTCAACGAAGCGACACGAAAGCGAACTCGGATGTCAAAAAGTGTAGAATTAATCATTCTCAGAATGACGAAACGGTCATGAGCGAGTCGTCAAAACGGACTCCGACCGAAAAAAGAAATTTACCGAAAATCGAAAATTGCGGATATTACAACTAGAACCTTTCACATAATTTGTCTAATAATTATATAGGTTGTGAACTATTATATTATTTTATAAGGCACCGATAATGTGATCTTCCGTGTGACACCGACACACCACATTATCTACAATGTAAAATAATTAGACATTTCACTTTCATAACCATAACGTGAATAAATACGCAAAATATGCGATTAAATGTAATTAATATTCTCATAGGTAGTTACAGGGAAATAAGGTAATATAAGCATAAAGTATGCTTTGAAGTATACAACCCTAACAATCTCCCACTTATACTCAAAGTATGCTTTTAAGTATACTACTCTATTACATAGTCTTTCATTTCTCCCACTTATACTCAAAGCAATGCAGCCATACACCGTAATCCCATTCCTTCCACATGCATTTCAAAAACTTTTGAAGGTAGGCCTTTTGTGAAAGGATTAGCAAGATTATCTTCCTATGCAACCCTGGATACAACTACGTCTCCTTCCTTTATAAAGTTTCGTATGATGCGGTACCTGCGGTTGATATGTTTACTTGACTTGTGGGCTCGTGGTTTCCTGAAATTTGCGACTACACCGGTATTATCACAATAAAGTGTAATACCCTTTGGCAAATCGAGAATCATTAATTTTCTTTGTCTGATGAAAAAATCTGATTTAGTATAACCCACTGGACACAGGTCGTCTGATTGATATACTAGCATATACTCCATAGTCCTTCCCAGGTACCTGAGTATGTGCTTGATAGCAATCCAGTGTCCTGTACTGGGTTCGACTGATATCTAGCAACCATGCCTACGGCATGACAGATATCTAGTCTAATGCAAAGCATAACATACATGAGGCTTCCCACAGCTGACGCATAAGGGATCAGCTTCATGTCATCTATCTCATTTTGTGTCTTGGGAAACATATCCTTAGATAGTTGAATTCCATGTCTGTAAAGTAGAAAACCTTTCTTGGAATTCTCCATGCTAAACTGCTTTAGCACTGTATCAATATAAGATGCCTAAGATTAGCACAACATCCTTTTCCTCGATCACGAAAGATCCTGATTCCAAAGATTTGTCCCGCTTCTCCCAAATCCTTCATATTGAACTGCTCAGATAGCCTAACCGTACGCCCGATAATTTCTTCACTTTGTTTCCAATCAGAGGATATCATCTACATACAGTACAAGAAACACCAAAACATTTTCATTGCATTTTTTATACATATAACTCTCACTCGGACATTGGACGAATCCATATAATTGGACTACCTCGTCAAATCGAGTGTTCCAAGATCTAGATGCTTGCTTAAGTCTATAAATGGATCTCTTAAGCTTGCACACTAAGTGCTCCTTTCCTTCAGCAATGAATCCCTCTGGTTGGCGCATGCATGTAGATTTCCTTGTCTAGACTTCCATTCAAGAATGCAGTCTTTGTTAGAAGTATGCCCTTGAATGCCACTCAGAGGATGTTAAGTGAGGGCATTGTACTTGTTATTATGTAAAACATTATCAAAAGGCAATTGTATGTTTCTTTATTTACTAGTAGTCATTGGAATTTCTGACTCGTAAATATATATATAGAAACTAGTTCGTGTATTTGAGAGAAAAACATTCCACTCCTTATTGGATGAGGGGGTCGGCACTGGAAAGGTTTATGGCTCAAATACTTAATCGTTCGCAAGTCGATGAAACCTGACTGGGCATTAAGTTTATGCGAAGACTTGTATGACGTGTTGTTTGACTTGGAGAGTGCCTGTCGATCACTAATGGTTAGTTGGAGCACACGTTATAGGTATGCTAATGAGATTAGTATACTCGAACCGACTCACCCTCGATTCGTCACACGGATTTCACTCTGGGACAGTCAATGACGGAATCGTAAGGTTGTGATAGGTATTCGTGAACCTTAGACTTGAGGATTTAGTAGGGATGTACTTGTGACGTTAAGATTTTCATTAGAGTAGTTCGACCTAAAAAACCGGAAGGTGGGGGTCAACCTCGGCGTGCGTCTTGATGGGCAACTAGCAGGTCCTACTGAATACCAAGACATGATTCTTTCTCCTGTAAGTGAACATGCATATGTCCTATGTGGTTATTGGAAAATGAGATCATAAGTCTTTGGCCAAAGCATTAGAGCTAGTTGTATTAGATGCACGAGAGCTCAGTGATCTCGATTTGCATTAACTCATGCATAACGTCAAGTACAGATAGGCTTTGACTGACCGTGACCCTATAACTTGATCGGGACATTTGAAAGAAGGGTTTATATGTATACTGGTATTCACGCCATAAAGGTTTTGGAATGATCCCCATCATTCGTTCTCAGTTAGAGTACAGTGTAGGCCGCCAGGCTGGCTAGGTGGTGCTACTACTCTTTGGTTCCTCCCATTGCTAACTGAGACGGACCTACCAAGTCGCGCAATAGGATTGACGACGGAATGAATCGAGCTTATTCTCTCTTTATATATATTAGATATTGGATATCTAATTTATTGGACATTGGATGTCTAATTAATTTTGGGACATTGGAGGTCTAAATTAATTTATTGGATAAATTAATTTACGACCTAATGAATTAAATAAATTACTGGGTAATTAGTTTAATTCATAGATATAATTGTTTCTTGGAGAAATTAATTATATATATATTGTATTTAATATAATTAATTAATTGGATTAATTAATTGATATAAATACATCGAAACGGAATTGAAGTTTATCTGTTTGGACTCATGGGAGTCCGAAACGAACCGAACTCGTCCAATTCCTATGCCACATCGGTCCGACCGAAGTGCTTTGATATGATTTCCAGTTTGTTTTTCGACTAGGGCCTTAAATTCCTGGAATTTCTCAAAGTCCTCGGATTTATGTTTCATTAAGTATACATAACTATACCTAGTATGATCATCTGTAAACATAATAAAATGCTGATATCCATCACGTGCTGCTTCCAAAGCACCGCACACGTCGGTATGGATTAATCCTAGTTTATCAGCGTCTCTTTCAAAAGTCCCTGTGAAGGGGGACTTAGTCATTTTGCCTTAAGGCAAGATTCACAAGTAGGAAAGGGATCTGATTCCAATGGACCAATAAGTCCATATTTTTCCATTTTGTAAATCTTGGTCTGACTAACATGACCAAGTCTAAGATGCCATTTCAAAACTTGATTAGTTTCATCCCTACGACGCTTCTTAGTCATAGTATTCACAATGACTTTGTTACTAAGGTTTAGATGATACAGTCCATTTATTTCTAAAATAAATTTTGTAGGAACCATCACCAAAGAAAAATGAAAAGCCTTTCCGATCCGTAACTGTAATGGATACAATGTTTTTAAGCCCCTTGGGCAAAATAAGTACATCTTCTAAAGTCAAAACAAAGCCGAATTCTAAACCCAAAAGAAGTGATCCTATGTCAGTTGCCTCGACACTATGCCCGCTTCCGACAGTAATCATCACTTCCCGAGCTCCAAGCTTCCTACTTTATTCCAGATCATAATTCACGGTACAAATATGAGAACTAGCACATGAATCCAGTGTCCAAGAAGTAGAAAATACAGTAGCAGAACAATTTTTTTCCAAAACTTAAAGTTATGTACCTGAAGTGCCATGAAGAATGGGGCAGTCTCTAGCCCAGTGGCCCAGCTCGCTGCATTTGAGACAAGCGTCCTTCTTCTTCTTTCTCTTCGGAACCATCGGGGCCTTGTCCTTACCCTTAAGGTCCTTGACTTGTGGTCCCGTCTGCTTCTTGGCCTTTTTCTTCTTATTCTTAGACCTCCGAGGTCCAGAAGAAATCACAAGGACAGACTCCTTCATCTGCGGAGTCTTCATCTGAGACTGAGCGGTCACCAATTTGTTCATCAACCCTGCTAAGTTGCAGGCAATCTCATTGCAGTTGCAATTCATAACAAACTGTGAGAAGGAATCAGGGAGAGACTGTAGGATAAGGTCGGTCTGAAGAGAAGTATCCATCTTAAAACCAAGAGCCTTCAATCTCTCGATCATAGATATCATTTTGAGGAGTTGATCCCCAACCTTCTCACCTTCCTTCACTCTTGCACGGAATAGTTGCTTGGATATCTCATATCTAGCAGTTCTACTGTGCTCACCATAAAGTTCGGTGAAGTGAGATAAAATCTACCTAGCAGAAGTCATTTTCTCATGAGCTCTCTGAAGGTCATTAGACATAGAAGCCATCATATAAGCACGAACTTTTACGCCATCCTTAACCCACTTTCGTGGTTTTCAATCTATTCCTGATTGGCTCTTGTCCGCACCAGAGGTGCCGGAATGTCCGTCTCCAAGATGTATCCCAGTGCCTCTATGTTGAGGACTATCATCAGATTGCGGAGCCAATCTATAAAGTTAGGTCTGATTAAGGTGATCTTTTCGAGTAGAGTTGCGAGCGGGTTCATTTTCATATTGAGAGTTATGTTTGTCTGCATTAATTACGACAAATTAATTATTGCCTCGTTCAATTATGATCTGAGTATAGAAATAAGGTCTTTTCTATTCTTTAACCCAACTCCCACTATTTTTATCGGAATAACACACTCCCATGTGAAATACGGAAGTATCGTTCTCTCTACTTCATAGTGGCGATCGAGTTCTTTATAAATTTTAATATAGGGCAACCGAACAGGTTTCTAGTCTATTAATTTTCATAAAGTGGTGTCCAGCACCAACCCATATAATGGGTGATTCGATCTTCTTTTTCCCCTTGTTCACTCCCCTTAACCTATACAGTTTCTATGGTTCGTGAACAAGTTAAGCTTATACCATCGATGCAAATCAGTTTCACAATTGAATCTTATCCGGTAACCGAACAGGTTTCTAGGGATAAAATTTGATCCAACCAAAGGCATCCAATGTGCTCCGGGTAATTTATCCATCCTCCCCGAACGACTACACCGATAACTCGGAATCATAGCACATCCGGTTTGGATTTCAATTTTCCGAAAGCTCGATGGAGGGAAGGAAAACTTTGAAACCTTTTAAACTTAATAATTTGTCGTGGGAGAATTTTCGCGATTAATGTTACACTTTGCACATTAATTCATTTAAGCGCGTTTGAGCATTCATTCCATATGAATAAATATTCACAACCTAGTTGCTACCAACATGTAGTTCATGGACCGTTCCTAGAATCAAAAACTCCGTAATCTAATTACAAGTCTTCAGTCTTGAATCTTCATCTTCTCGAATGGATCTTCCTCCGGTCTTCATCATTACATAGGCTCAAAACGGCCTTTACAACCCAATCGAATAAAACCGAACGATTCAAAACTAAGTCCATGAACCACATCCCCATTCAAAAGAATTCATCCAATAAATACTAAATAAATGGATACAACGTATAAATATATATACTGATCCAATCATAAATAGAATTGGTACAATCAATTCACACACCCGGTAATATGAAAACGTTCAAAGTATTCGGTCACCCATAAATATTCAAATTAATCAAATTTCCCTTATAAAATGAAATAGCATAATTTATTTAAACATATTAAATCCAATTTAACATGCGGGAGATTAATTTTCTGGAACACACAGAAAAAACGAATCGGGACTGCCTGCCTGACACGGCCCGTGCCGATTGGCACGGTCGGGTCACCCATACAGTTGCTAGACTGGCCTCCGGACACGGCCCGTGTCAAAAATGACACGGTCGGGTCACCTGGGCAGACTCCCACTTTCGTTCGAAAAGTCGTCCAATGATGATTCGGGGCTAGATTTCGACCGGATACCCAATATCAATATTTTCCGACTTTCATATCTTCAATATAAATCACATTTCCCAGAAATTAAAGATTTATATTTTGACATAAACTTACGAAAAATATAACTACAACGAAAGAAAAATATACACCACGATTATGACTATAAATGATTCCGAATCATTCACCATCCAATCAAGCATTCCAAATGCTAAATATCGTATATACGATCGCAAGACCTACGCTCCGATACCACTATTGGGATTCGGTTCCTAAAACGAAGGCCCAGCAGAAGCGGTAAAACAAAAATTAATTCGATCTGAATCCCTACGAGGATCGATCAAGCTACGTATATACGAATATTAAACGAAAACAAGAAAGATTAGAAATCGTACCCTCATAGTCCGTTGATTAAATGATGTACTTCTTTAAGATGATTTCCCAAGCTTTAAATGCTATTCCCACGAATACGATTCTTCAAGCTCTTAAATGATCCAATGCCGAAATCACCGCGTCTCTACTTGCCACGCGCCAGAGAAACGAACGGAACGACGATCACCTAATTAACCTCCAAGGTTACGGCTAGAATCGGATGATGAAGCTATCAAATGTGAATATTACACTCTAAGTGAAATCACAAACTCTCAATTAATCTCTCGATTTTTCTCCAAGAAAAACTCAAGATGAATGTGAAGAAGATGAAGAATAGAAAGAAGACCTTCTATCTCTTTTTCTCTCTCTATGAACCGTGATGTCCAAAGTGTGAGGGAGTGATAGTTAGTCTTCTCATTTATTCTTTAAGAATTAAGACCAAATCCCCAATAAAATATCACACTTGATATTTGTCCCCTTGGTTGTCACAAGTCTTCCACCTACCAAGGTGAAGACCAAGACCAAGGGAGGGGTTAGGTAACGGGGCGGCCATCTAGAAGGAATTGGACGAGTTCGGTTCATTTCGGACTCCCATGAGTCCAAACAGATAAACTTCAATTCCGTTTCGATGTATTTATATCAATTAATTAATCTAATTAATTAATCATATTAAATACAATATAATATAATTAATTTCTCCAAGAAACAATTATATCTATGAATTAAACTAATTACCCAGTAATTTATTTAATTCATTAGGTCGTAAATTAATTTATCCAATAAATTAATTTAGACCTCCAATGTCCCAAAATTAATTAGACATCCAATGTCCAATAAATTAGATATCCAATATCTAATATATATAAAGAGAGAATAAGCTCGATTCATTCCGTCGTCAATCCTATTGCGCGACTTGGTAGGTCCGTCTCAGTTAGCAATGGGAGGAACCAAAGAGTAGTAGCACCACCTAGCCAGCCTGGCGGCCTACACTGTACCCCAACTGATAATGAATGATTGGGATCATTCAAAAACTATTCTGTAGTGAAGACCAATATACGTATAAACCCTTCTTTCAAATGTCCCGATCAAGTTATAGGGTCGCGGTCAGTCAAACCTTATATGTACTTGACACTATGCATGAGTTAATGCAAATCGAGATCATCAAGCTCTCGTGTATACAATACAACTAGCTCTGATGCTTTGGCCAAAGACTTTGATCTCATTTGCCAATAACCGCATAGGACATATCCCGTTCACTAACAGGAGAAAGAATCCTATCTTGGTATTTAGTAGAACCTGCTACTTGCCCGTCAAGATGCACGTCGAGGTTGACCCCCAACTTCCGGTTTTCTGGGTCGAACTACTCTAATGAAAATCTTAACGTCACAAGCATATCCCTACCAAATCCTCAAGTCTAAGGTTCACGAATACCTATCACAACCTTTCGATTCCATCATTGACTGTCCGGGAGTGAATCGAGGGTGAGTTGGTTCGAGTATACTAATCCAATTAACATGCCTATAACGTGTGCTCCCACTAACCATCAATGTTCGACAGGCACTCTCCAAGTTAAAGAACACGTCATACAAGTCTTCACATAAACTTAACGCCCAGTCAGGTTTCATCGACTTGCGAACGATTAAGTATTTGAGCCATAAACCTTTCCACTGCCGATCCCCTTTTCCAATAAGGAGTGGAATATTTTGCTCTCAAATACATGGACTAGTTTCTATATATATATTTACGGGTCAGGAATACTAGTGACTGTAGGTCACAAGCCGTCCAGGAATAAGTCTAGAGGGGGGGGGGGGAATAGACTTATTGAAACTCTTAAACTCTTTTTCTCAAAGAGTAAGTTTCTTCAGCTGATGGATAAACAAATGACTTGGAGTCGTTTGTTCTTAATACGTGCGGAAATCAGCTGATGACGAATACAAAACAACTAATTAAAAACATTAATGTTGAATGCAGCAGTTAAGGTATGATGCTATAAAGCAAGAAAAACGCAGCAATTATAGTGGTCTCAGAGGTGGGGTAATCCTCTACTAATCCACTTTTCTCCAAACCAGTTGGAGATGAATTCACTATAATTCTCAACCAGTGATAAATATTACAGTGATTCAACCACACTACAACAGCTTCCAACCAGTGGAAATCCGTGCCGTTGTAACACACTTGACTGCCTTGCACCTCTTGATCCTCGATCATTGGATGCCTTTACAGTCTCTAACTTCAACCAGTGAAGTACCCCGAACTCAGGATTATAGACAAGAGTTTTTGTCTTCTCCAACTAAGATCTTCTTCAAGTATGAACTTTTTAGAACCGCTCTTTTCACGATGCTGTATTTCGCTTTTAGATAGCTTGAATGCTTTGATCGCTTGAAAGTTTGTTCGCACCGTATGTTGTTGTATGTGAGTGCTCAGCTTCAAATCTTCGGATATATATAAGTCACGATCTCTGAGCTTTTCCTCATAGCCGTTGCAAATCTTTTCAACAAATCCGTCCGTTGGAGAGGTAGACTTCATTGTTTTCTTTTTGAACGTTGCAAGGTTGGATTCCCATATTTTAATCTATCTTCCGACCGTTGTGAAGACTCTGCATGTGATGCGCCGAATCTTTTGAATATAAAACGATTAAAGTCTTCAAGGTGGGTCTGGATAGCTTATTTAATTTATATCTTTTGCGGGAATCACTCCAATTTGTCTCTTCACGTTGCATGTGACTTTCCGTAATACTTGACTTTTCAATGCATACTGACGTGGATTTGGACTACTTGGATGATCTCGACTAGGATGATGTGCAGTTAACTTCTCTGCAGTCTGGACCTCTCTGATGTTCACTATTTAGGACTTGTCAGATCAGATGACTTGTCTGAGGTATCTTGACTGCAGTCTGGTCAAACATCCCTGATGATTTTTGTTGACCATAACTACTCTGACTTGACTCGGTTGTACCTCTCTCATGTACTTAGCTGATATTTAGTACTTAGCCGATTTTTATCCTAACTTAATTTTGGCCTATAGAAGATGCTCATTTGGTTCTTCTTTACATTTTGCCAAGTTTTTATACTTAACATTATTTGGCCTATGGAAGATACTCATTTGGTTCTTCCTTACATTTTTGCCAAGTAATAAACATTTGAATTTATACTGATGACATCATCAAAATCTAACAAGTATTCCTAACAAATTCCCCCTATTTTGATGATGGCAAAACTTAAGGAAATATTCAAATGAACAAGTCTGCACTTGAGTGCAAGACACAAACTAAAGTCAGTCTAATTTTTGAGACAACTGGGAATTGTCATTCAAAAAGACTGTTATAAAATTAATTTTCTGTTGATTACAAGTACATGGCTTGAATAGAATAAGTACAGAAAAATTAACTACAAAAATTACAATCACATCCAAAAACTATCTGCCCCTTCCTCTGCGAACAGTTTGCTTGGGAGGTCTAAATAGTTTTGCACCGATTGGTCTACTATTGATAGGTGCAAGACCATATTTCCTCCTTATGACTAGGGCAGCAAAGTCTTGGTCTTCTTTTGAAGAGAACTTGTGCTCTTCACATAGCTTTCTAATTTCTTCTTGAAGCTCTAGCTCGTCAAACTCATTATCCAAACGGGTCGGCGCTTCCACTGCTCTGAATGGAGGAATCATAGGATAAGCATTCCATTTGGCTGCATATTTAAGCAATATCTTCCACAGAGTAGGACATCTAGCATCTATGTAGTTGATGAATGACTGTTGGGGCGAGCATTCTTTATCTAGAAGAATCTCCCAGAGGTAGAACTGCTCTGTGAATTGCCTCTTGGCATCCGCCCAATTGTTCATGAATTCTGTTGGTAAGAATTCTTCAACATGCCATAACTGTTTGCCTTCCCATTCGAATCTTTGTTCATCTTTATCTCTTGTTCTTCTCTTCTTCTCCACAGACTGCTTCTCCACATACTGCTCTTCAGGTTGGCTGGGGGCAGATATCTCCTTTCTTTTCAGACTTGATGGTCCTCCTTCAATTTGAAGAATATCTTGCCTCTTCCTTGTTCTTAGCTCTTTCCTTATTTCTCCTTGAGTACTTCCTTCCCCCTGAATTCTATATTCCCCCTTTTTGCCAGCATCAACTAAGGTAGTCAATTGCTGCTCTATTCTGCTCATCCAGTCAGACATGCCAAATGGCATTCTGTTGTTGGTAGGGGGAGGGGGCTGAGGTACTTCTCTCTGCAGCAAAGTGTCAATCTTTGTATTGATGGTTTGGAGGTCAGGAGTGACCTGAGATGCCAGCAGCTCTCCAATGGTATCCGTCACTATCTGCCTTATCAGCTCAGTCACGGCAGGTGAGATCTGAGCTGGTGGAGAGTGCTCGCCTGAGCCTTATCCAATTGAACCACTGTACTGCAGGCTCCTATCTGCAGCTGGTACTCCAGATGGAGTCTTCTATGGGGTCCCTGATCTGGAGTCCTCAGCTAACTCCGCGTCAGTGGTGTGCGGGCGGGTGCCCGACACTGTCTGCGGACCTCTTGTATTGGCTCTTGCTCCGGCTCCCTTTCTCCTTCTTCCTTCTCTTGCTCTTTCTCCTGCTCTTCCTCCTTTTCTTCTTTATCAATATTTTCTTTTTCTTTCTCAGCTCCTTGATCTCCTCCTTCATCTTTATCATCATCCTCATCATCATCATTATTGTCATCCGCTTTCCCATCTTTTTCTCCTTCATCCTCATCATCTTTTTCACCTTCATCATTATCCTTCTCTCCTTCATCATCTTCCTGTTCGACTTCTTCACCTTCTTCTTCTCCTTCATCAATCAATTCTTCTGTTTTCTCCACTTCTTCAGATTGTTTTTCAACTAAACTGTTTTCTTCTTCTCTTTTCTCTTCTTGCTCCTCTTTTTCGTCATTTATGACAATGCCTTCCTCATTTCCTTCACCATTTACCTCTTCAATTCTAATTTCTCTCTCTTCTTCTTCCTCCTCCTCTTCTCCAAAGGAACCATCAAAAATACTGAACATAATGGAATGGATGAATTGTTCCATGTTGGTTTTAAAATGAGACATGAACCAATTCTCCTGGAGGATTAAAACTACATCTAATTCTTTACAAAAATGAATCAGTACCTCCTCTGTGGCTTGGGGATATTCCCAACCACTGGTTTCAATGTAAGATTGAAGATTTGTAAATGGCAGTGTTTTGAAAAACTTCCACTCTTCGAAAATATTGACAAAAGAGTGTTTTAATGCTTGTGGTTTAACAAGCTGTAATTGTTCAATGGTCAGGTTGAAAACATTATTTTCCAGCAGGTTAAATGTGTAATTGGCTTCAGGGATTGAGATGATTAAACCTGCTTCTTCTTCCTCAGGAATGTATGATGGAGTGAGGACAACCACAATCTGAGTCTCCAGGCTGCCTGGAGCAGGCTGGTCTTCCAGGTGAGTAAGTGACCTAGCTGCAGGACTGGCATAGTGATCTGACTGCTCTTCCTCACTAAACTGCAGTCTCCTGGGCCTCTTGGGAGAGGGTTCTGGAGATGACTGCATGATGGATGGTTCTCCAGGGGCTGGTCCCCTTCTCTTGAATCGGACAGCTATTGGAGTGTTATCTTACTCGGAGTCTGACTCGACTGCAGTTGGGTTGTCAGCTGCAGGTCGATCCGACTCGCCTGATGAATGATATATGGGGTAAGTCCTTGTATCAGGTAGCTCCTTCAACATTTGGGCTGCTCTCCTTGTGCCTCCCAACTTTCTCAACGTCACTTGGTCCAGATGACCAAGTCTTTTGTTGGGGTGGAAGGGGTCAGTACTTCCCTTCGCCATACCTGTCTTCTCAAGGATCCAACTCAGCTGCGTTCGAAACGCCAGCTTGGATCGAAATCTCTTTTCATCAGAAAGCCATTCGGCTTTGTTGACTTCTCGAAGTTTCCTAAAAATGTAATCCGCCCAATCAATTTCCTCATCTTGAATCGGTGCTCCCAGCACCATGAACTTTGCCGACGACAGTTGATCGTAACTGCCGGCCATTGCCATAATGATCTTGTTGGTTATATCCAATGCAAAACGATAGACCTTTTTAATCTCACTCCTTTTAGCGGTGAGTTTCAGCTTTTCCGGCTGAATCTCCGTCTTGATCTTCTTCCAGGTTTCGGCTGCTGACTGTTTGAGTGCCTCGACAGCTATGCCGCGGTGTTTCATACCAAAAACTGTACGAATCGATTCCCGCGATATGTCGACTTGTCTTCCGCCAACTGTGCTCTGAATTCCATATTGAATCAAATAGGCTTCACGGTAGAACGCGATAACATCTTCTTTGTACAAATGTTGAGGGCTGATGTCCAGGAATGGGTAGATCCCATTTAGCTTCATCGTGCGGATTAGGTCAAGCACGTCATAATCCTCCAGATTTGCTTCCAACAGGCCTTCGAAATCGACAACCAGAGAGAAGATAATCTGGTCCTTGACCGATTTCATGTTAACGCCTTCGAAATAGGATTCCATTTCTGCAAACAAAGGATTTTTAGTGTATTTGGAGTTCAAGAATTTTTCTCTGTAAATCTAGGGTTTCTGGTAAGCGTAAAAGGTAAAGTGAGGATTTTCTTTCCTTATAAAGAAGATGAAAAGACGTATGGATTAAATTATTATTTCTTTTGAAACGGTGGTACGCCTTTTGAGATTCTATTTAAATTTCAAATTTGAATCGGTGGTCCAGGTTTTAATTTTGAATTTTGACTGTTGGTTTTGATTGGCCACCGTGGAGGTCGATTTAACAAGCGATTACCACATGTATTTAAATTGCCACTTGTGAACCACTTGTGAACCAAAAATAATATAATATTATTATACATAAGGCAGATAATAATTAAATATTCAGAGGTCAGTTGAGTTTAGAAAACTTAGCTGGTTTGACTGTTGACCGTTGACCGCTCTGCATCAGGGGAGTTGACTTCATGGACTTTTCGCCTGAGATTCTGATCAGCTAGGTTCCTTTGTCCATCCTTCGTCCTCTTGAAATGCTTCAGCTTGCTGCTGTACTAGATTCCCAATCTAGTAATCCAAGATCTCTGCTCAGCTCCAAAAACCTTTCTTCTGGCAAAGGTTTGGTAAAGATGTCAGCTATTTGGTAGTCTGTGTTGACTCTTTCAACTCGAACTCTTTTGTTAAGCACATGGTCTCTGATAAAGTGGTGCTTAACATTAATGTGCTTGGTCCTCAAATGAAAAACCGAATTGTTGGTTATTGCAATAGCACTATTGTTGTCACACCAGATAGGGACTTCATTGGCAATGATATTATAATCCCTCAGCTGTTGTCTGATCCATAAGATCTGTACTGTGACTACTGTAACTAGGTATTCTGACTCTGTGGTGGAGATAGAGTTAGAAACCTGCTTCTTGCTAAACCAGGATATCAGTCTGGTTCCTAGGAATTGGCACGTTCCACTAGTGCTCTTCCTGTTGATTTTGCATCCTGCGAAATCTGCATCTGAATATCCTGACAGCTCGAAATTATCATCCTTGGGGTACCATAGTCCAACATTGATTGTAGACTTAAGGTACTTTATTATCCTCTTGGCTGCATGTAGGTGTGATTGCTTCGGCTTGGATTGGAATCGCGCACAAACTCCTACGGCATAGGATATGTCTGGCCTGCTTGCAGTGAGGTAAAGCATCCAATGAGTCCTCTGTAGTGAGTTGAGTCCACTGATATGCCTCCCTCATCTGCATCTAAGTGAGTACTTGTGCTCATAGGGATTCTTGCTGGCTTGGCTGATTCCATTCCAAATCTCTTGATCAGATCTTTGGTATACTTAGCTTGGTTGATGAAAATTCCTTTTTCCATCTGCTTAACTTGTAGTCCGAGGAAGAAGTTAAGCTTTCCCATCATACTCATCTCAAATTCTCCTTGCATGAGGTTGGAGAATTTCTCGCATAACTCTGGATTGGTTGAGCTGAATATGATGTCATCCACATATATCTGGACTATTAATATATGGCCTTCGTGCTCCATTCTGAATAGGGTCTTGTCCACCTTCCCTTTGCAAAAACCATTCTTCTCAAGAAACACAGACAATGTTTCATACCACGCTCTTGGTGCTTGCTTAAGTCCATAGAGAGCCTTCAACAGCTTATAGACTTTGTCTCCTTTGACAAAACCTGGGGGTTGCTCTACATAGACTTCTTCTTCTAGGATGCCATTTAGAAAAGCACTCTTTACATCCATCTGATAGACTTCAAAATCTTTGAATGCAGCATATGCGAGGAATAGTCTGATGGCCTCTAATCTTGCAACGGGTGCATAGGTTTCATCAAAATCTATTCCTTCACACTGTGCATACCCTTTTGCTACAAGTATGGACTTATTCCTAACAACAGCTCCGTCTTCATCACTCTTGTTTTTGTACACCCACTTGGTGCCAATAACCTTCTTGTGATCAGGTCTGTCTTTTAGTTCCCAAACTTTGTTTCTTTCCATCTGCTCCAGTTCTTCTTGCATGGCATTTATCCAAGAATAATCTTCCAAGGCTTGTTCTGTTGTTTTAGGTTCTATCTGTGACATAAAGCATGAGAACATAGCCATTCCTGCTGGTAGAGTTGACTGTCTTGTCTTAACTCCATCAGTCAGCTTCCCGATGATTTGCTGGATTGGGTGATCTTTGAGCCATTTGGGGATATCGTCTTCTGCTGGGTATGTTCCCCCTGTAGGATTGCTCGGGTGGATTTCTGCATCAGCTGGGTTCTGGTCTCCTTGGTCTGCAGCTGGATCAGCTACCGTCTTGTCATCTGCAGGTTGGATCTGATCTGCAGATAAGTCTTTATCGGCCTACGGCAGGTCTTCATCGGCGGCAAGCTGGATCGAGATAGGTTTGGTGATCTGTCGATCTGCGATTGGGTCTTGGCGGCTACAGTTGGATCTTCAGGCTGGTCTGCAGGTGAGTCCACCATTCCAGTGTCATGTACAATGACTTCTTCAAGGGTTGCTATTTTGAGCTTGTTCTCAATTAGCTCAACTTGCTTCCTGTACTCAACAGTAGATTCATCAAAAACAACATGGGGTGTTTCCTCCACAACTAAGGTTATTTTGTTAAATACTGTATATGTCTTGCTTCTTTGTGAGTATCCCATAAAGAGACCGTCATCAGTTTTAGCATCAAAGGCATTTAGTTGTGTTTTACCGTTGTTGTGGATGAAACACTTACAACAAAAAACATGAAAATAAGCAACAGTAGGAGTTCTATTATTCCAAACCTCATAGGGAGTTTTGCCATGTCTTGGACAGCATCTTCTTGTTCCCGGTCATGTGCCTTGAGCATCCAGAATCTACAAACCATTCTTCACCTCCAAAGTTTGAATTTGTGGAGATGTAGTTGTAGTCCTTCCACCTTTTCTGCAATCAAACAAGCAGAGATTTAGGTACCCAGATCTGTGTGGGTCCTCTCGGGTTAGCTGGTTTCCTGGAGAATTGATTTCTCCTTGGATTGTGAAAGTTGTTATCATTATAACCCTTATAAGGTGTGTAAGGTCGAGGTCTGAATCTCCTGTTGGGATTGTATACTGGATATTCCTCAAAATATTTATAGTGCAGGCCATTTCTAAATCTTGGCTGAGACCATTTATTAAATCTTTGGGGTCTCCACACTTATTCATTTTGGAAATTAGGATAACCTTGAGGTTTCCATCTGCCCCTCCCATTTTGAAATCTGTTTTTAGGGAGTTGTTGATAATAGTGGGCATGTTGTCTGGGCTGCTACTTCTGCCTGGGCCATTGCCTAGTCGCTTGTCTAGGTGGCTGCCTTGTGTAACCTGGCTGCAGCCTAGACTTGTGACTTGGTTGTTGACTATTTTTAAATATCGGTTTATATGTAGGCTCAGCAGTCGAGACAATTGTTTCTCCCTTGATAAAAGTGGTTTTAGAACTAGAGGGAGTGTGAGGATCATATCCAAGGCCTAATCTGAAATATAATGGTCTTTTATTGGTACACAATTCTTCCAGGGTTGAAGACGCCTTCAGGGAGGTTATTTCTTGCGCCCGAGTCTTATTTGCCTGAGTCAGCTTAGTAAATTCAGCTTTGACATGAGCAAGTGCAGCTGATTTTTCTTTAAGTAAGATAGTTAGTTGATTTATCTCAGCTGTATTAACATCAGCCTGGTTTTTAAAGTCAGCTGCAGTTATCTCAACCTTATTCAGTTCTAGGCTGAGTTTTTCAAAATCATTTTTCAGCTGCCTATTCTCATCTTGCAGCAGAGTCTTCTCGGCTGATACAGCTAGGTGTGCAGATTTAAGTGTCTCAAAATCCTTAAATAGCTGATTTACAGATTCGTGCAGATCCATATCTTGTGACATGGCTGAACTGTTATTTGAACCAGATGGTTTAGATGTTACCTCTTCATCAGCTAAGTTGGCCATCAGGCAGTCATACTCTTCATCATCATCAGAAAAGAATCCGCTGCTTGATTCTACATGCTCCTGGTCTTCTCCGATAAGGGCCTTTCTTCTATCTTCTTTTCTGCCCACCTCCTTCTTGCTCTCGTCCTTCTTGAGATCAGGACAGTTGATTTGGATGTGTCCTGTCTTGTGACAATTGTAGCACTCCACCTTCCAGCTTCCAGCTTTCTGGTTCCTTCTGGGATTCTCATTATAATTTTTCTTATATTTGGAGTAGTTTTTCCGGAAGTTGCTGAACCTTTACATTATAAACGCCATTTCTTCCTCAAAATCTAATGGATTTGGAGGCTTTACATCAGATAAGCTATTGGCGGGGGACTCGGATGCAAAGGCTATTCCCTTCTCTGCAGGCTCAGTTGAGGATGAACTTGGAAGCTCGAACTCATAAGCCTTCAGATCAGAGAACAGCTCTTGGATCTTGATTTTATTGAGATCCTTGGACTCTCTCATGGCCACTGCTTTCATACTCCATTCTGGATTGAGAGATCTGAGAACCTTCAGTGCCATTTCCCTGTTGCCATAGGTTTTGCCGAGGGAGTTGATCTCATTGATAATCTCAGTGAACCTTGTGTCCACTTGGTCTATGGATTCACCATTCTTCATTTTGAAGTTGTCAAATTTTTGAATAGCAATTGACAACTTATTTTCCTCGATCAGCTCCGTTCCTTCACACATTAGGGCTAATGTGTCCCAGATTTCTTTGGCATTCTTGCAGTTCTTGATCTTGACCATGGTGGATTCGTCAAGAGTTTGATATAGCACATCTCTGGCCCGGTTATCAAGATTGGCCAGCTTTCTTTCTTCGGGAGTCAGCTCTGTCCTCTTCTTTGGGATCTTCTCTGGCTTCCCTGCTGCGATCTCCTCTGCAGTGTTGTCTTTCTCGAAGATGAATGGACCATCCTCTATGATGCACCACATGTCATCATGGATTGAAGATAAGTGTGCCTGCATCCTTATCTTCCAAAGATCATACTCGTCAACTGAAAACACAGGGAGTCTAGAATGCATATGTTCCATTATAAACTGAGAGTAAAGATATATCTCTGATATAGATCTGGTTCGTGAAATGAATGAACCAACTGCTCTGATACCACTTGTAGGTCACAAGTCGTCCAGGAATAAGTCTAGAGGGGGGGTGAATAGACTTATTGAAACTCTTAAACTCTTTTTCTCAAAGAGTAAGTTTCTTCAGCTGATGGATAAACAAATGACTTGGAGTCGTTTGTTCTTAATACGTGCGGAAATCAGCTGATGACGAATACAAAAAACTAATGAAACACTTTAATGATGAATGCAGCAGTTAAGGTATGATGCTATAAAGCGATGAAACGCAGCAATTATAGTGGTCTCATAGGTGGGGTAATCCTCTACTAATCCACTTTTCTCCAAACCAGTTGGAGATGAATTCACTATAATTCTCAACCAGTGATAAATATTACAATGATTCAACCACACTACAACAGCTTCCAACCAGTGGAAATCCGTGCCGTTGTAACACACTTGACTGCCTTGCACCTCTTGATCCTCGATCCTTGGATGCCTTTACAGTCTCTAACTTCAACCAGTGAAGTACCCCGAACTCAGGATTATAGACAAGAGTTTTTGTCTTTTCCAACTAAGAGCTTCTTCAAGTATGAACTTTTTAAAACCGCTCTTTTCACGATGCTGTATTTCGCTTTTAGATAGCTTTAATGCTTTGATCGCTTGAAAGTTTGTTCGCACCGTATGTTGTTGTATGTGAGTGCTCAGCTTCAAATCTTCGGATATATATAAGTCACGATCTCTGAGCTTTTCCTCATAGCCGTTGCAAATCTTTTCAACAAATCCGTCCGTTGGAGAGGTAGACTTCAT
Organism: Orobanche coerulescens; assembly: GCA_033398695.1. NCBI lineage: Eukaryota > Viridiplantae > Streptophyta > Magnoliopsida > Lamiales > Orobanchaceae > Orobanche > Orobanche coerulescens. The sequence continues at coordinate 15,526,060 of CM065804.1, forward strand.
TGTTTTCTTTCTGAACGTTGCAAGGCTAGATTCCCATATTTTAATCTATCTTCCGACCGTTGTGAAGACTCTGCATGTGATGCGCTGAATCTTTTGAATATAAAACGATTAAAGTCTTCAAGGTGGGTCTGGATAGCTTATTTAATTCATATCTTTTTCCGGAATCACTCCAATTTGTCTCTTCACGTTGCATGTGACTTTCCGTAATACTTGACTTTTCAACGCATGCTGACGTGGATTTGGAGTACTTAGCTGATCTCGACTAGGCTGATGTGAAGTTAACTTCTCTGCAGTCTGGACCTCTCTGATGTTCACTATTTAGGACTTGTCTGATCAGATGACTTGTCTGAGGTATCTTGACTGCAGTCTGGTCAAACATCCCTGATGATTTTTGTTGACCAGAACTACTCTGACTTGACTCGGTTGTACCTCTCTGATGTACTTAACTGATATTTAGTACTTAGCTGATTTTTAGCCTAACTTAATTTTGGCCTATAGAAGATACTCATTTGGTTCTTCTTTACATTTTGCCAAGTTTTTATACTTAACATTATTTTGCCTATGGAAGATACTCATTTGGTTCTTCCTTACATTTTTGCCAAGTAATAAACATTTGAATTTATACTGATGACATCATCAAAATCTAAAAAGTATTCCTAACAGTGACTTCCAGTAAATAAAGAAACATACAATTGCCTTTTGATAATGATTTACATAATAACAAATACAATGCCCTCACTCAACATCCTCTGAGTGGCATTCGAGGGCATACTCCTAACAAAGACTTCTTGATATAATATCTTTGATATTTATTATTGAGGGGACAAGAGATCATGAGGTGATTTCTTTATGGGAGAAGACTTCGAATGAGATGAGATGATAACATTTTATAAAGTCCTCTTCCTTTCACTTGTTACACAATCATACAATTCATTCACAATTGAAAGAGAGAGAGAGAGAGAGAGAGAGAGAGAGAGAGAGAGAGAGACTTTGTAACTTGTCTTCTTAATCTTCATCATCTTCACCATAAGTTTCTTCATATCTTTCTTAGAGAAAAATTGAGAGGAAAAATAGAGAGAATATATATCTATATACGTGTCCTTAGAGGACAACGAAGTGGAAGTCGTTCCGATCATTTCTCCGGCGCGTGTTAAGTAGAGATGCGGTGTTTTTAGCGTTGGATCATCCAAGAGCTTGTTGCGGGTTAGATTCATAGGGGACATAATCTTCTCAATGATTGAATCAACGGACTACAAGGGTATGATATCGTATCTTCCTCTTTGTTCGTTTTATATTTGTATATACGTAGCTTGAATCGATCTTGTTGAGGAATTCGTATTGCACTTTGTGTTTTCGCTTCCGCTGCGCCTTTGTTTTTAGTGTGTCAATCCCAACAGTCTTGACATCCATTTGCCCAATCTCCAGATCCAAATGTGCAGCTATAGCTAAAAGAATCCGGATTGACTTAAGCATGGCTACCGGCAAAAAGGTTTCATCATAATCGATACCCTCTTTATGAGTGTAACCTTTCGCAACAAGCCTCGCTTTGAAGGTTTCAACCTTCCCGTCACCTATTTTTTTTCGCTTGTAGACTCACTTACTCCCAATGACTTGTACCCCATCAGATGGTTGTATTAGCTCCCACACTTGATTGGAATCCATAGATCCCATTTCTGATTCCATTGTACTTGTCAGGAGTCAGCATCTTTATCTTGGATTGCCTCCTTGTAGGTCCAAGGATCTGATTCATCTTCGTTTGGGATTGAGTCTGAAGACTGTCCCACGCCTATGAGTAGTTTTGATTGACGAATAACCCTCCCACTACGATGAGGCAAATCCCAAATTGGTGTAAAAGTCTCAAAATCGATACATGGTGTAGTGTTAGTTGGCGCTTGTACGATTGGTATAGATTGAGTCTCGCCCCTCAACTCTTCCAGAATTATTTCACTCATGGGCTTCTGACTAGTCATATAATCCTCCTCCAGGAATCGGGCATTGGTGCTAACAATGACCTTCTGATCCTGGGGACTATAGAACAAGCCACCCTTCGTTCCCTTAGGATATCCTACAAACACTCGTACTTTTGAACGAGATGCCAACTTATCAGCTTCCTTATTCCTAGACTGGGCTTTCGCCGATAGTTCCGTGGGTATTTTGGAACTGATTTCTAAGGCACCTGGTTTAGAATGTACGCCGCTGTTTCCAAGGAATACCCCCAGAACGAAATAGGTAAATCTCAATAACTCATCATTGACCTAACCATTTCTAAAAGAGTTCTGTTTCTTCTCTCAGCAACACCATTTTGTTGTGGAGTTCCCGGCGCAGTGAGCTTGGATGAAATCCCCTCATTTGCCTAGAAATTCAAGAACTCTCCACTAAGATATTCTCCACCACGATCATATCGTAGTGACTTGATACTCTTCCCATGATGGTTTTCCGTTTCAGCCTTGAAGTCTCTGAAATTGTCAAAGGCTTCAGACTTACGTCGTATCAAATACATGTATCCATATCTTGAATAATCATCTATAAACGTGATGAAGTATTCAAAACCAACCCTAGCCTGGACATTCATTAGACCACATACATCCGTATGAACCAATTCCAATATATTCTGAGCATGGTTTCCATTGGTCTTAAAAATCCTTTTGGTCATCTTACCTTCCAGATAGGATTCACAAATTGGAAATGACTCAACTTGGAGGTCATCCATTGGGCCATTATCTACCAATCTTTGAATCCTCCTAAGGTTTACATGACCTAATCGCAAATGCCTATGTTTGGTTTATACTTTAAGGTTCTTTACTCTTTTTAGGTTTACACAAAGAGTTAAGGCGATTTATGTTTATACGTGGGAGTTTGTGAGTATTAATGACATACAGTCCATCAATAAAAATACATTTGTAAATATATTCACCATTTCTTATTCTAATAATTGCATTATCATCAAAAGAAACTGAATAAGCATCACATTTTAATTTAGAAACCAAAATTAAATTCATTCTAAAATCTGGTACTAATAATACATTATTGAGGATTAATATTTTATCATTAATCTTCAACTGCACGACTCCCACTGCAACAGCCATAAGCCTGGAATAATCGCCCCAGTTGATGGTTATCTCGCCCGGCGCTAAGCTTCTTGGTTACCTAAAAACCATGCGAGTCAAAGCAAACATGATCACTGGAGCCTGAATCAACTATCCACGAAGTGGAAGAGCAAGCTGCCAAACATGCTTTGACTACTAGTGCACGATACATACCTTTCTTAAGAGCAGGGCATAGACCTGGCAAATCGTTCGTGTTGTGTACATTCGTGTTGTGTACTTTCATGTTTCGTGTACTTGATGGGTGGAACCAAAAACGACACGATTTCAAGTCGTGTACCCAATCTGTTGACACGAACACGACACGGTAAAAAAATGACCCGACACAAACGACACTAAGTACACGAAATTTTTCGTGTACTTGCCATGTACACGAAAACGAAACGAAACGAACTGGTAAACGAAATTAAAACGACTGAAAAAAACATGAATGTTACACGAAACAAACACGAACTGGTACACAAACTGGTACACGAAATATTTTAAAATTTACATTGCATATTCAAATTCTAGCATTGTTCTCTTCATTCCCTAACTCCAAAACATCAAGTTCTCTTCATTCCATAACTCCAGAACAGCTTCATTCCATAACTCCAGAACAGCAAAAATTCACATGCAAATAAGCAATGCATCTTCATAATTATGAACCTGCAAAAGTTCAAATTCAAATTATCATTGCAAATTAAAACATGAAACGGATGATAAGTTACCTCAAACAGCAGGATCATGGTCATCTTTAATTTCAATCCTCGTGATATCTTGAGTAAGCTCTTCCAATGAATAATTATGATAAACTACCATTGCACAAAGAGATTACAACATATCAGATTCACCTTGGCATAATATGTTCATAAAATAGCAAATTAAATTATACAACAAAATAGTTAATCACCTTCTTCATTGAATTTCCAATCACGAGTACAAATCAAACTCTCCACAATATTGTGTGCCAGACAACTACGGTATTGATCTAAGACTCTTCCACCGACACTAAAAGCCGACTCTGATGCAACGGTTGATATAGGAATTGTTAACACATCTCGATCCATAAGTGCAAGATTAGGAAATCTTGCCTGATTTGTGCTCTAATAGTCTAAGACATCTATCTCAATGGCTCGATTCAGTCGTTTTTCCTCCAAATACCTATCTAATTCTATTTTCTCCACGGTAGAATTGACATCATTGTCCAAGGCATCAAAAAATCAGAATGTAAATATGATCAAAGGTAGCAGAATTTTAATATGGTCAAAGGTAGCATAATTTTATTAGTATGACATTGCAGAACCTTGATTATTGTAAAATGCAGAATATGTAACATTGGAGATTTTAAGAAAATACAGAACCTTAAAAATGCAGAATATGTAACATTGGAGATTTTAAGAAAAATACCTTCATTACATCAAGTCCTTGATTGTCAAGTGAACTTTCAGGTTGACTTTCATACACAACAGTGTACGTGGGTATTTTGCCCTTGTAAAGATCAAACAAACCCTTTAAGATTTCCTGGAGTTTTGATATTTGACCACAATCATCTCCATATAGCACTTTGTAGCAGAATTCCAAAAATTGAGTGTTGTATCGAGGATCAAACACAACCGCAATAGCAAGAACCATGTTATAATCCGACCAATATTTATCGAACTTTGGTTGCATTTTTACAGCCATTGATCTTGCTACATAATTTGGATCTACAACTGCCTTCTGTAGTGTATGTTGAACTATGAAGACATTTGGAAAATACAAATTGGCCGTGGGATATTTTGTTCCCGAGAATAATCGAGTAACATTATAAAAAACACCAAGAAACTTACAAATGCCCTCTATTTTATTCCATTCGGCATCCTCGAGACCATGCTTGTAGTTAGAATCACTTAATTGCAAATGAGTAAAAGCTTTACGATAATAAAGCGCACTCTCTGTAACACCCCGAAATATTCGGAATATGTTACAGCGCCGTAGACCCCTACATGGGACCCACCAGGCTACAATAGGAAAACTCCACTCGACTAACCATCTTGGTTAGCGAGGATACACAATTAAATAATATTACATATAAAGATACGCCCGGAGCAACCGGCAAAATAAGCATCAACCATCAACGTGACAATTTAAAGCAATACAATATGGAGTTTGAAACGAAAAGCCTAAGTACTCGCGAGTACATCTATAAGTTTAAAACTGTGGGAACAACCATATCGAAATGGACAAAGGAAATAAGTAGACCCAAATGCACATGTCAACGACCCTGGCCAACATCCTCGTACTGTCCTGGTGCTCGCTCGTCCGGATAATCATAACCTGAAATCCATAACAAGAATTTCCCCAAAACGGGTCCCCAAAGGGGTTAGCGATTACGCTAGTACAAGTAATCAAGGCAAACCAATCGCTTACACATTTCATAGTACATGCACCAATATCGTTTCAAAAATCAAAACTAGACATGTCTTTTCCGGAAACAAACAGTCAAACAATTTGCCTTGGGAACAGAGTAATATCATAGATTCCCGCACGAGGCCTCTAAGGACCCTCCCGCGCTGGCTATATCACAAAACAAAACACGCACATGCATCGCCTTGGGAACAGAGTAATATCATAGATTCCCGCACGAGGCCTCTAAGGACCCTCCCGCGCTGGCTAGCTATACAAACTCATGAATCGAGGACTCAACCCTTTCGATTCCCTCCTTGATCCCGTCGGACCAACACGAGGTGAGCAAATCACACACAAAATACATTACCATTCCACGTTAAGCATAAAGGTTTCCAAAAATACTTGCCTTGAATAAGAGACGGCGCAACGAACGGAAGGAAAACACCGACGACCGATAGGAGCCGGTAATCACGAACCTAACGATACGAAGAACACAATCATCACCAATTCTAACTAAATACGGAATTGGAAACACCCGAAAACCCTCCTATGATTTATGTGTATTCGTATCAAACAACGACGAGGGCGGATCGCAACCAAACCCTCTCGATTATGTAAATATCACGAAATACATCATGAGTTCGTAGGAGAACAAGAACAATGACGAGATTAATCATAATCAACAAGGATTAATCAACAATACGAAGCAAATCGAACAATACACCCGAAAATCCCAAAATCCTCCAAGGTAGGTTATAAGAGATTTTACCTTGATTTGAAGATGAACGATGGATGATTAGTGATAGGTGGATGGTATGATACTTGAATATGCTCTTACAATGGAGTTTGGATCGAAATCGGTCGAACCCTAGCTCCGATCGTCGCTCCGTCGCGAAAAGGAAAGAGAGAAGTGAGAAATGAGGAAAAGCTGGGCCGCTGCCGGTTTATATCTGGCAGTGTTACGGCCGTAACACACCCCACATACGGCCGTAACACGGGAACATTACGGCCGTAACCCGACTCTCTTACGGCCGTAATCGCCTCTGGAAAGAAGCCAGGTAAAATTTACGAACGACACTTACGTAGTATCAAGACACCATTACGGCCGTATCAATACTTACGGCCGTAACTCTAGCATGTTACGCCCGTAACCCCCCCACTGGAATCAAGTACAGAAAACGAACTCATATTACGGCCGTATAAGGGAAACTTACGGCCGTAACTCTCAAGCATTACAGCCGTAACAATGCGGCTTACGGCCGTAACATAGCCTGAGACAGCAAGAAGAAATCTGAATCACTTCTCGACGAGAAAATGATCGGGAAGTAACGAGACGTATCTGCTACCAACTGATATACTTCCAACAGATTCACGCCAACGACAAAAGATATAAAATGAAACGTGATTCCGAATGTCCGAAGGTTCAGGAACAACAAAGATAACAAGAATACCCTAAACTTGGGAAAATTACGAAATGGCCCAAACGTTCACAAAACCGCGATATGACGTCGGATTAACAAACCGAAACTCACGATACGAACAACTCAACTATACGGACTCGTGAAACCAAAGGGATTAGAAAATCGAGCGAGTTCTACGAGAATCGAACGTCCGTGCCATAATACATGACATAAAACGGAATAATATCAAAACATCACCAAGATCATCCCCGATGGAGAAACTCCAAGAATAACATAGATTCAAAATGTCGACATGGTTACAAGCGAGCTACCAAAAATAAAAATACACCAAAACGGGAATATCGGACAAAGAAGAAAAATGCGGATATTACATTCTACCCCTCTAAAAATAAGTTTCGTCCCGAAACTTAAGAAACAAACAACTCGGGGTATCTAGCACGCATGCTATCCTCGGTTTCCCAGGTCGCCTCCTCGACACCATGCCTCGACCACTGCACCTTGACCAAGGGAATGGTCTTATGCCTCAGTCGTTTCTCCCGATGCTCTAAAATCTTCAAAGGACGCTCCTCAAAAGTAATATTCTCGGCAACGTCAATCTCCCCATAGTCGATGATGTGACTAGGATCCGGGACATATTTCCTCAGCTGGGAAACATGAAAAACGTTATGAACATGACTCAGGGCCGGGGGTAACGCCAAACGGTATGCTAACACACCGACTCGCTCGAGAATCTCGAAGGGTCCAATAAATCTCGGACTCAACTTCCCCTTCTTCCCGAAACGGAAAACTCCTCTCATCGGCGACACCTTCAGCAAGACGTGGTCTCCCACCTCGAATTCTAAAGGTCGACGACGGACATCGGCATATGACTTCTGTCGACTCGGGCGATCGACATCCGTTCTCGAATTAATTCTATCTTCCGTCTCGTCTCTAAAACGACATCCGGTTCGGTCCCGACCAAATCGGATGCCTCATTCCAACAAATCGGCGATCGACATCGTCGCCCATAAAGTGCCTCATACGGTGCCATCCGAATCGACGCGTGCCAACTATTGTTGTACGTGAATTCGATCAATGACAAGTGCTCCTCCCAGTCGCTACTCCAATCGAGGGCACAAGCACGCAACATGTCCTCGAATGTTTGGATAGTGCGTTCCAGTATCCATCGGTCGGGATGAAAATAGGTACTCAAATGCAAACGGGTACCTAACGCCTTATGCACCTTTGCCAAAAGTGCGATACAAAGCGGCCATCACGATCCGAAACAATAGACTTGAGTACCGTGAAGTCTCACAATCTGCGCGATAAACACGAGCGATTTCTCCGGGCCCCAAGTGTCCTTGATGCCCGAGAAAATGTGCCGACTTGGTCGACGATCAACAATCACCCATACCATATTCATGCCCGATCTCGATCTCGGCAAACTCGTAATGAAATCCATCGATATATCTTCCCATTTCCATTCCGAGCGAAGTGACTGCAATAACCTACCCGGTCGATGCTCGATTTTGACACTGCGACAAGTCAAACATTTTGCTACAAAGCTGGCGACCTCCTCCTTCATATCATTCCACCGAAATTCCTCCTCGGGTCCTTATACATCTTACTCGAACCGGGATGAACGGAGTAAGGTGTAGCATGGGCCTCGCGCAGAATACTCTGTCTCAACTCTAAGTCGTTCGGTACACAAAGCCGACTGAATCTCAAAACACCATCCTCATGGATTACAAAGCCGAGACTTTCCCTTAAGAATGTTCTCTCGGATTTGAGTAATCATCGGATCCTCCAATCGCTTGACTTAATTTCATCGATCAAAGACGACGAAATCTCTAAAGCACAAAGTTGCCCGCGATCGAGTGCAACAAAACCTCAATATCTAACTCGATCAAAGTCCGAAGCTCGGGATCGAGGCGTAAGGACCTCAAGCGTTACGCAATCGGTTTCGACTCAAGGCGTCGGCCACGACGTTTGCCATGCCCGGATTATAAAGGATTTAGAGGTCGTAATACTTAATCAGCTCTAACCATCTCCTCTGCCTCATATTCAACTCCCATTGAGTAAATATGTATTTCAGACTTTTATGATCGGTAAAAATCTGACATGCCGAGCCTAAAAGATAGTGACGCCAAATCTTGAGCGCAAAAACGACTGCCGCTAACTCCAAATCATGAGTAGGGTAGTTAAGCTCATATGGCCTCAACTGTCTCGACGCAAAGGCAATGGTCTTGCCGTGCTGCATCAATACGCACCCAAGACCCTGGCCCGAAGCATCGCTATAGATGGCAAAACCCTCGTTGCCGCACGACAACGCCAAAACCGGGGCTGAAGTCAAGCGCCTCTTCAGTTCCTCAAAACTCGACTGCCTCTCGTCATTCCAGATGAACTTCTCGGACTTATGGAGCAACTGTGTAAGTGGCGAGCCGATTTGAAACCCTCGACGAACCTACGGTAGTAGCCAGCCAAACCCAAGAAACTACGAATCTCCTTCACATTCTTGGGCGGTGCCCAATCCAACACTGCCTCAATTTTCTGCGGATCCACACGGACTCCCTCGGCTGAAATCACGTGACCCAAAAACATCACTTCCTTCAGCCAGAACTCACATTTCGAGAACTTCGCATAGAGTTGCTCGGTCCTCAAAATGTCTAACACTATCCGCAGATGATGGGCATGCTCTTCCTCATTCCTCGAATAGATAAGAATATCGTCAATGAAGACGACAACACACTTATCCAAATACTCGATAAAGACTTTGTTCATCAATTGCATGAACACCGCCGGCGCATTAGTTAACCCGAAAGGCATAACTACAAACTCGTAATGTCCGTATCTCGTCCGAAAAGCTGTTTTCGGCACGTCGGACTCTCTCACCCGAAGCTGATAGTACCCCGATTTCAAATCAATCTTCGAGAATACCGCAGCTCCCTGCAACTGGTCAAACAAGTCATCGATTCTCGGCAAAGGATACTTGTTCTTTATGGTCACCTTGTTTAGTTCGCGATAGTCGATACACAAACGTAGTGAACCATCTTTCTTCCGCACAAACAGGACCGGTGCGCCCCAAGGCGAGGCGCTCGGTCGAACATACCCCGACTCAAGAAGCTCACTCCGCTTCTTCAACTCGACATCTCTGAAGGTGCCATGCGATACGGCGCCTTCGAAATAGCCGCGCTGGCTCTAACTCTATAGTAAACTCGACCTCACGATCCGGTGGCAATCCGGTAACTCGTCAGAAATACATCAAGCAAACTCACTAACGATGGAATCGACGAAAGCTCGACCCCACCATTATCAGCCTTCAAGGCGTAACACCAATAACCGGTACACCCCTTCCGCAGGAGTTTCATCGCCTTTAAGGCATTAATAACGAACTTCTGGTTTCCCCTCTTCTGCCCTGCGAAAGAGTGTTCGGTGCCGTCCTCGGCTAACATAGTGATGATTCTCGTGCGGTAGTTCATGATCGCGCCATTCCGCTCGAGCCAATCATCCCCGAGAATCAAATCCTCACCCTCGATACCCGACAATAAGGTTAGAGAGCCAAGCCCTCTCACAAATAATCACGAACGATCCGGACTTCTCGATCACCGACAATTCTATCACCGCTAGGAAGTTTAACGATGAAAGGCTCACAAGGTGACAAGCAGTCGAGACTCAAACGGCGTACACACTCTAGAGAAATGAATGAATGCGTAGCACCCGAATCAAAAAGCACACCGGACAGATGAGAATGGATATGAACGGTACTGCCGCCACGATGTTCTTTGGGTCATCGGCCCTCCTCATCTCGTATATACGCGGCCGGGCGGAGCCGACACTGGAAGCTCCACCCCTAGCAGGCCGACCCCGACCCCTACCTCGGCCGGCACTCGGTGGAGGCGGCGGAGCAAACGAGCCACTGGTTCACACTTGGCTCCATAGGTCTTTGGGTGAGAAGAACGGCACCGCGAGCCGTTTGATCTGCTCACAAAAAGGGGCCTTGTGGCCTAGCCCACAAGTATGACAGGTAAACTTCTGACGAGAACACTGTCGGCTCCTATGGCCATGAGCACCAAAGTTAAAACATGTGGGCTCACGAGCGGAGTTTACGGCGGCACTCCGAAAGATCCCAGAGAAACGAGCCGAACCGCACGTAGAAATATTTGTAGCTTGAGATTTCTGTGGCCTCCACTCTTGGGACCAGAGAAATTTCCGACCGACTTTTGCTTCTTGCTCTCACTAGACAAATCACTCGCCGTTACTGACATATCATAAGCGAGGGCCCTACTCTGATAATCCTTCAAGGTAGTACAGACGAGCCCAGACATATAGTCCCGAATGGACAGTTTCATCCTCCTGGAAAAATGGAAAATTTTGTCGCTCTCAGCGACAACTTGGGTCTTCACATAACCCGACTCCTTGTTAAAGTCGGCAATGGCACGAGATACGGGGATATCCGTGGTTGAGCATCGTAGAAAGCATGCACTCGAGCACATGTCGGCCACGGACAATACTCAGTCTCCATCAACTCCTGAAACTCGGCCCACGAAGCAACATGATCTTTGGGACCGACGGCCTCCCACCAATCTGTAGCATCTCCCGTGAGGAAGTATTGAGCAATAGGGACCTTACGGTCCTCGGGGCAGTTGGTAGCAGTGAAAACTTTGGATATCTCCTTGATCCACCCTTCCCAGCCGATCGGGTCCGAAGCTCCCGAAAACTGAGGAGGATGCATCTTGATGACATCCACGAAGCCGGCGATCCGCTCGCCCGATTAGCATGGGCACTGGTTGGGGTTACTGACCACTGAGCTATAGCCGCCATCTGGTTAACCATTTCTTTGCATAACGGCCGCAATACCAAGATCGGCGCGCTCTGAGAAGAAGCATGACTATGACGGTCACCGATCTTGCCGGCTCAGAAGAATGTGACGTGGCCGCCCCACCGGCTGCCCCACGTCCTCGGCCGCGTCCACGACCACGACCACGGTTACCTCCGGCGTCCATACTGGTGTTAAGAGATAACAGAAGTACATTGATGATGAGTAAGGGAGGAAAAAGCAACTTCAACTCGGCGAAATCTGATGTAAGAAAACAAAGGTGAGTAAGAAAACTTACGAGCACTGGAAGTACCGAGATCTTTGGCGGCGGTGTGACAATGTGCAAACAAAACATGACTAGACCCAAATAACCAACAAGCCTAGGTATCCATAAACCTAGAGCTCCGATACCATTTTCTGTAACACCCCGAAATATTCGGAATATGTTACAGCGCCGTAGACCCCTACATGGGACCCACCAGGCTACAATAGGAAAACTCCACTCGACTAACCATCTTGGTTAGCGAGGATACACAATTAAATAATATTACATATAAAGATACGCCCGGAGCAACCGGCAAAATAAGCATCAACCATCAACGTGACAATTTAAAGCAATATAATATGGAGTTTGAAACGAAAAGCCTAAGTACTCGCGAGTACATCTATAAGTTTAAAACTGTGGGAACAACCATATCGAAATGGACAAAGGAAATAAGTAGACCCAAATGCACATGTCAACGACCCTGGCCAACATCCTCGTACTGTCCTGGTGCTCGCTCGTCCGGATAATCATAACCTGAATTCCATAACAAGAATTTCCCCAAAACGGGTCCCCAAAGGGGTTAGCGATTACGCTAGTACAAGTAATCAAGGCAAACCAATCGCTTACACATTTCATAGTACATGCACCAATATCGTTTCAAAAATCAAAACTAGACATGTCTTTTCCGGAAACAAACAGTCAAACAATTTGCCTTGGGAACAGAGTAATATCATAGATTCCCGCACGAGGCCTCTAAGGACCCTCCCGCCGGGCTATATCACAAAACAAAACACGCACATGCATCGCCTTGGGAACAGAGTAATATCATAGATTCCCGCACGAGGCCTCTAAGGACCCTCCCGCGCTGGCTAGCTATACAAACTCATGAATCGAGGACTCAACCCTTTCGATTCCCTCCTTGATCCCGTCGGACCAACACGAGGTGAGCAAATCACACACAAAATACATTACCATTCCACGTTAAGCATAAAGGTTTCCAAAAATACTTGCCTTGAATAAGAGACGGCGCAACGAACGGAAGGAAAACACCGACGACCGATAGGAGCCGGTAATCACGAACCTAACAATACGAAGAACACAATCATCACCAATTCTAACTAAATACGGAATTGGAAACACCCGAAAACCCTCCTACGATTTATGTGTATTCGTATCAAACAACGACGAGGGCGGATCGCAACCAACCCTCTCGATTATGTAAATATCACGAAATACATCATGAGTTCGTAGGAGAACAAGAACAATGACGAGATTAATCATAATCAACAAGGATTAATCAACAATACGAAGCAAATCGAACAATACACCCGAAAATCCCCAAATCCTCCAAGGTAGGTTATAAGAGATTTTACCTTGATTTGAAGATGAACGATGGATGATTAGTGATAGGTGGATGGTATGATACTTGAATATGCTCTTACAATGGAGTTTGGATCGAAATCGGTCGAACCCTAGCTCCAGTCGTCGCTCCCGTCGCGAAAAGGAAAGAGAGAAGTGAGAAATGAGGAAAAAGTGGGCCGCTGCCAGTTTATATCTTGCAGTGTTACGGCCGTAACACACCCCACATACGGCCGTAACACGGGAACATTACGGCCGTAACCCGACTCTCTTACGGCCGTGGCGCCTCTGGAAAGAACTGGGTAAAATTTACTGACGACACTTACGGCCGTATCAAGACACCATTACGGCCGTATCAATACTTACGGCCGTAACTCTAGCATGTTACGCCCGTAACCCCCCCACTGGAATCAAGTACAGAAAACAAACTCATATTACGGCCGTATAAGGGAAACTTACGGCCGTAACTCTCAAGCATTACGGCCGTAACAATGCGGCTTACGGCCGTAACATAGCCTGAGACAGCAAGAAGAAATCTGAATCACTTCTCGACGAGGAAATGATCGGGAAGTAACGAGACGTATCTGCTACCAACTGATATACTTCAATGATTCACGCCAACGACAAAAGATATAAAATGAAACGTGATTCCGAATGTCCGAAGGTTCAGGAACAACAAAGATAACAAGAATACCCTAAACTTGGGAAAATTACGAAATGGCCCAAACGTTCACAAAACCGCGATATGACGTCGGATTAACAAACCAAAACTCACGATACGAACAACTCAACTATACGGACTCGTGAAACCAAAGGGATTAGAAAAGCGAGCGAGTTCTACGAGAATCGAACGTCTGTGCCATAATACATGACATAAAACGGAATAATATCAAAACATCACCAAGATCATCCCCGATGGAGAAACTCCAAGAATAACATAGATTCAAAATGTCGACATGGTTACAAGCGAGCTACCAAAAATAAAAATACACCAAAACGGGAATATCGGACAAAGAAGAAAAATGCGGATATTACACTCTCAAGCATAAGATAAGTTGAATTCCATCTTGTTGGCACATCTTGGTGCAAGCCTTTTTTCTTTTCTAAAGCCACTTGTGCTATACATTCATTAAATTTTTCCTTCCTACCTTGAGAACCTTTGATATACTTGACCGATTCCCTAACTTTAACAACCGATGCATCCATATCTTTTAGACCCTCTTGCACAATCAAGTTAAGAATATGTGCACAACATCTTATGTGAAAAAACTCTCCTCTACAAAGCAAAGCATTCCTCAAGTTTAATTGTGTTTTCAAAGTACCAACAAATGCATCATTACTAGACGCATTATCTAAGGTGATACTAAACAATTTACACTCGAGGTTCCATTCACGCAACAACTTATATATTTTATCATAAATCGTGATCCCCGTGTGTGGTGATGGCATGTACAAAAAATTCAGCAATTTTTTATGCAAAACCCAATCACCAGTGATAAAATGAGCAGTGATAGTGATATATCCATCAATCGCTACAGAAGTCCACAAATCCGAAGTTAAACATACTCTACCACCACAATTTTTTAACATGTCCCACAACTTTCTTTTCTCAGATTTAAAATTGAGTAATATATCACTTCTCAAGGTATTTCTACTCACTAAAGTAGCTCTCGGATTTGCATATAAAAAGGCTTCTCTAATGCCCTCATATTCAACAAATTGAAGAGGTAGATTGTGTCTTACAACGGCATCCGTGATCATCTATGAAAATCTTGGGGTCAATGCTCCATTATGCACCATCATAGTTCCTTGGCTCTTAGATATAATCATTTGCCTAATATCGGAAGAGCTTACACAGATTTTTTGATGCTTCAACATATTTCCAGTCCCGAATGACGAGTTATATCCAATTGTATAACTGCACTTCTTACATTTGACTGTATGTTGTAACACCCCCAATCCGCTCAGGGATATTACACGCCGTAGACCCTCTCCTCGAGGATCTACCAGGCTGATAACTAAAATCAAACATCTAAACCTCGCCTTTAAGGCTAAAAGGACTCAGTAGACCGACTTGGTCTTTCAATAAATACATACAACTCAAATACAACTCATGCCACGCGCAGTCAAAATCTGACAAATTCCCATACAACGGGAAAAGATCTTTGCGGAAAAGAAAATACAACTAGACCAATACGACATCAACGGATCCTCGCGTGATTAGTACCGTTTATCTTTCATCATCCTTCGTGCCGACCCTGTGCTATGCTCCAAAACCTGAATGCAAAAATAGACATCCACCCCCCGAATACTCGGGGGTTAGCAAAACTCCACTGTTTTGCTAGTGCAAGTACAAGTGCAAAATACGAGCCATACAATTCACATTCCACGAATAACAATAACCAGAAAATCCTCAGAGATTCAAACGTAACGAAAAGTACTTCCCGAGGCATGAGTTTGGGTAAAACACTCCAAAACCGATAGAGCATAAATCAAGGGAAACAATTTATAAAACCGTTTAAATGCCATCGAGAGTTTTGATAGAAAACAACTTAGGATTTTCAACTCCTTATCTTTCCAAAATCAACGAGTCACACCAAAGGTTTTGTTTTCACAAATAGAAAACCGACAATAATTCACAGGCGAGCCCAACATCACGTGTCCTCAACGGACGAAAAATCAACGAAACATAATCACGCACGCGCATCGCCTAGACCGGGGCGCTACCACCGACATCCCACTCGAGGCCTCGAAGGACCCTCCCGGTGGCTAGCGAAACAAATCACACACATCTCACGGTTGGATCAATCGCTTGTTGCATCCTCGGCCACATGATCACATGCCATGTGCCACCGTAGATTATCTCGAGCTCTCACGGTTGGATCAATCACTTGTTGCATCGACCACATGATCACGTGCCATGTGTCACCGTAGACCTTCAACCATATCCACACATTCACACAAATAACATATCACATCAAGGATATTCAAATAATTAGCGGAGGCATCAAACACTTAGTAAAAACAACACGTCAACCACAATGCACCGAAATGAAACAATATACGTCCACACGCAAATACCAAGTGCATCATCAACACCAAACATGTCCATAAGATTCACATACTCGTTAGAAACACACGATCACAAAACACACACGATTTTGAAAGAGGGCCTTTAAACAAGGCTAACCAAATCTTTTGAAAACTCGTTTTAAACAATCAAACAAATATATAAAGACGATCACCAATTATCACATTCACAAAACAAGAATAGTATGGGCAAGGTACTTGCCTCAAAACTCTGATCGCAACAAGATGACGGATAGGGGCGGTCGAATAGCTCCGACCCGAACAATATCAAGAACGCGATAGCACCACGAGTATTACGGGAATAACACCGCACGAATCATCAATCACCAAACGGAATTCAACATCGGAATCCTCGAACACCTATAAACCTCCGAAATAACAATAACACATGGTTACGAGAATCAAGGCCAAAACAACGGAAATCCCAACAAACTATCGAAGGAAACTCATTGGGACATTTAATCGAACACTAAATGTTCAATAATTCCCAAGAACACTCGAATCGTCAATCGAGTTAAACAAACTCGATATATGGATATACAACCCATAGAACACGATTAATAACATCATACTACACCAACCGATGTATCAAAATTGGATTATAAACGAAATCAAGAACAATTTCTCCAAAAAGTCAACTTGAAGGATAATCAAGAAATATACCTTGATTCGACGAAATACACGGATTAGATGTTGATATAATCAACAAGGATCTTCAAAATGCCTTGGAAATGATTAGAATCGGCCAAGAACTCGATTTCGAGCCTCCCGTCGCGGGACGCGAAAAGGAAGAAAAATCGCGTAGGAAGTGAATCGGCCGAGCAGCTATATATAGCCGCGGGTTACTGGCCGTAACCGGCGAGCCTTACGGCCGTAACTCGGACACCTTACGGCCGTACTCGGCAGCCTTACGGCCGTAGACGCATTCGTCAAAAATCGCCCGGCCAAATGGACACTTACGGCCGTAACTCGCACACCTTACGGCCGTAACCGGCCTTCGTCAAAATCCGCCCAGCGCTCGTACGGCCGTACCCGATCACGCTTACGGCCGTAACTCGGACACCTTACGGCCGTAACCGGCACCTTACGGCCGTAACTCGGCCAGGCCAGGCCCTGCTCCGGCCGTGACTCGGCCGTGGCCACTCCGACGGCCCGGACGACCCCGAAACCCGAACCTGAGTAAAAATCGAAGATACGGTTACGAAGTACTCGCAAAGACGAATCCAAGCACTAAGAGAACACACGATTCCGACCATCCGAAGTGTCGGAATTCGACAATGGAAGTAATTACCCCAAACTTTGGGAAATTACAAAAATGGCCCAAAACGTCCGAAAATCACGATACGTGATCGAAACACCGAACCAAAGCTCGCAACATGAATAATAACATTAAATGAACTTGCGAGAAACTCGAAACAATAGTTTCGGACGAGATTCGCAAGAATCGAGCTCAAGTGCGGAAAAGTCGCTAAAAAGCACGGAACTCAACAAAACGACACCGAAACGAACTCGGATGACAAAAAGTGCAGAATTAATTATTCTCGAAATGACGAAACGGTCATGAGCGAGTCGTCAAAACGGACTTCCGCCGAAAAAAGAAAATTACCGAAATTCGAAATTGCGGATATTACATTCTACCCTCCTTAAAAGAAGTTTCGTCCAGAAACATAAAACATGTAGGTATAACCAATATCCCCGCCAGAAAAACTAAACGAGATACACAAGAAATGCGTAACTTACGCCCATCGGCAAAACGTTACAAGCAACGCAAAGGAATATACGGCGTGAAAACACGCTCCAGGACGACCAACACAGCGCCACCGGTAGAGACATAATAAAACCAACAAGTGACAAGCGTCTTCAAACAGATAATACAATCAAGTCAATTATCCAAACAATCACAAAACACAAAGTACTTGTTACAAGAAAACACGCACAGTCGAGAAAACAGAGAATAAACACAAAACGACCCACAAGGGCAATCATAAATAATTCGGACTACGCCGAAATCCTCAAAACCACACTAGGCATCTCCGTGTCCTTTCGGAACAGAGACGCAACCTCGATCCCCAAACCTCTCAGCTACCGTCTCGCAATGTACGGATCGGTGACCCACCTGGCCACACTCGAAACAGCTGACTAATGGTGAACGACAATTCTTCGCAGTATGGCCCGCTCGACTACAGTTATAACATATCTTCGAAGTGCTCACATTACTCACTGTAGGGGTACTACTCCTCTGATCACGCGATCTAGGAACCATTTTGGGATGACGAAACGAAGTCCCAACCTCAAGGGGCCCACTCCCATGATTTCCTGAAAAGTTCCCAACGGTTTTCTGTTTCTTCGAGTCAGACATACTCTCGGTCGATAATCTGGATAGCTCATAGGCTAACGCCTATTCGATAATCTCTCGGGAAGTACAAGCGAGACCTGCCATGTCTTGTGAATCTCCGGCTTCATCCGCCTACTAAAATGACAAATCTTGTCCTCCTCTGTCCTTACTTGATTACGCACATAGCCGAAATTTGTTTGCTAAAATCAATAATAGCTTGAGACAATGTATATCCTGCGGTTTCGCGAAAGAATTCATTAATCCTCTGATTTCTGATCGGTTCCGGACAAAACTCATCTCCCATGAATTTCTGGAACTCTGCCCACGTGACAACGCGATCTCGAGGCTTAATAGCCTCCCACCAGCTAGCGGCATCTTTGTCGAGAAGATACTGAGCGACCGGTACCTTACGTTCTTCCGGACAATCAACTACCTCGAATATCTTTTCCAACTGGAAAAGCCAACCATCCCAGCCTAATGCATCTGCAGCACCAGCGAAACGAGGGGGATTCATACGAACCACTTCTCGAAGCCACTGATTTGCACCAGTGTGCTGGGTCACATCTGTAACACGCTGAACTGCCTGAGTCAACTGAGTCATCTGAGTGGCTACCTGCTGCAAAATAGTAGCAACACCAATACCAATACCATCACCGGCAGCATGATCCCGATCACGCATCCGGTCGCCACGACCACGACCTCGGCCCCTCGGCATACTGAATAAGTAACCATTCAGCACAACAGAAAATCATAGCACATAACACATACAACGATTACCATCGCAAGGCAACACACACATGAATATAACAGCAACGACGGCATCGTTCGGCGACCTTAACGGCCCGAACAATAACCAGCACATAATCACAAACCTCATGAAACAATCACCCATGTGCATAAACGCACAAACCCAAGCTTTAACAGCTCACACAGGTGCGATAACACGCAAGCCACCACGAAATGACAACATTAAAGATCGTCATCACACCTCCCACAAAGGGTTAACAAAATATATGCGTGGCAACGACTCAACGCTCACGCCACCAATTTGTTGGAATATTTATTCCACGCATTATTTAATTTATGTTTTGATGATTAAAGTTGCTAAACTACAAAACAACATCGAGGCGAAGCAAAACGGCGAAGCAGACGAAGACGCAAAAATTGCAATCTGGACTGCATTAGCGCACGCTAAGGGACATATGTTAGCGCACGCTAACGAGGAGTCAGCTGCATTCCAGCCTAGTATCGAAGTAAGCTGCAGTGAAGTCAGCAGATGGATAGCGCACGCTACACTCTATTATTAGCGCACGCTACCCTCTATTATTAGCGCACGCTACAAAGGATGATTTGCGCACGCTAAGATGTTTGAATCTGGTCAATCCGAACGTTGGGAAAAGCAGGTCAAAGTCAGCATATCAAACGGTCACTTTGACAATCCATGCAACGGATATATTGGATTAGCGCACGCTACAAAGGAAGTGGTAGCGCACGCTAATCGCTAAGGCGAGCTACCGGATCAAATATAAAGTGATTAACGCACGCTACATGCAAGCCTTTACGTACGCTAGAGCAAAATGTGCGATAGCGCACGCTAAGAAGGAAGGCTAGCGCACGCTAGCTAGTCAACCGGCAAAGAACGGCTAGTAAGGAGGAAGAAGGCTATAAATACCAAGGAGTTGGTATTATTCCATACAACAACATTGAGCAAAGCATACATACGTGTTATATCATTGTAAACATTATAGTTGTTGTTCTTGAGCTTAATTAAGAGTGATTGAGTGTTATACACAAGATCATACACGAGCGATAAAAAGAAAAGATACGATTTGATTCGGTGTTATTAGGATCAAGGATCCGGCATTGTTAGAATCACAATCGCTATCTTAGTGAGGTTTATCTAGTACCGATAGAAAGCTAGAGTGGTTGATTCCTTATCCAATAGAAAAGGAAAAACGGTTTTACTCGGACCGATAGAAGACGAGCTTGTAACGGTAATCCCTCGACCGATAGAAGAGAGGCGTAGAGGTTTTGATCTTAAGCCTAAAGAAAAAGATACATCAAGAGAGGACGTAGGCTTCGTTAATAGCCGAACCTCTATAAATCCTCGTGTCCTTTATTTTCCGCAATTTATTTTCGCTTCCGCATAAAACGGCGCAAATATCCGATTTGGTACCCAACAATTGGTATCAGAGCGGTACTCCAATACGCGGCTTAACATCCGAGGAGAAAAGATCCAATGGCGTTTCAAATGGCTCGATCGAAGGCCTTGCTCTCAACCGACCACCATTTTTGATGGCGCAAACTTCATGACTTGGAAGAAGAAGATGTCGATATTCATTCGAGCTTACGATATCGAATTATGGAAGGTAATATGCCTTGGTCCGAAAATCCCGACAAATTCCAACGACGCTCAAAACCTTCAAGAATATGACGATTCCGATTGGAAAACGATCACTATAATTGTAAGGCAACTCAACTTCTCTATTGTGCCTTAAATCCTAAGAGCACAACCGGATATCATCGTGTGATAGTGCCAAAGAAATCTGGAAAATGCTTGAGGTAACACACGAAGGTACGTCTCAAGTCAAGGAGACGAAGATAAACATGCTCCTTCACGATTATGAATTATTCCAAATGAAGGACGATGAATCCATCTCGATTATGCTCGACCGATTTTCGGTCATCACTAATGGATTAGCATGTTTTGGAAAACCACTTTCGAGTAGTGAGAAAGTAAAGAAAATTCTCCGATCACTACCTCGAGAATGGGACGGTACGGTTACGGCAATAATGGAATCCAAAGATTTAAATACTCTCGATTTTAGTGCTCTCGTTGGTTCCCTTATCAACTACGAGATTGTTCTAAAATCTCGAAATGCCAAACCGAAACCGAAGGAGAGGTCGATAGCTTTCAAGGCTAAAATGTCGAAGAAGAAAGAAGAAACCCCGGTGGACGAAAGTGACGAAGAAATGGCATATTATGCCAAAAATATTAATAAGTTCCAACACTTATTAAACCGGAGAAAGAAGGACATTCAAGCGGGCGAACCTAAGAAATTCGACAACACTTGTCGATTATGTGGTAAACAGTGCCACTTTGCTAAGAAGCGCCGAGTAAAGCAAAAGGAGGTTCTAATCGCAACATGGAGCGACGAAGATCCCGATGAAGATTTTCTTGAACAAAATAATCTCGCGCTCATGGCCCGGAGTTCATTCGACGATAGCGACGTCGAAAGCCAAGTAAGTAATTCTTACGACGAACTTTTTGAAGCATTCGAGTTATTACATACGGACTATCAAAATGCTTTAAATGAAATTAAATCCCTCAAATCTAAATATAAAACTTTGGAAATTGAAAATTCCAAAATACTTGAAAAAGGGAAATCTGTTGAAATCGATCATTCGAAATGCCTTGAAAATGAAAATATGTTGAAAAATGATCTTTTAAAAGTTCAAGATGAACTAAAAACTCTGACAAAGAAATTTTCGTGCGGCAACGATAAATTTGAACAAATGTTATGTGTTCAAAAATATACTCTAAATAAAGAGGGGTTAGGATTCAAATCTCGTTCGAAAAACGAATCCGTTAAGTTCAATATACCCCATTGCGAAAAGTGTTTAAAAATCGGGCATCATATTTATAATTGCAAAAGCCCAAGACGGACGATAAAAACTAAAAGGATTTGGGTTCCTAAAGGAACAAACGTTTCAAACATCGTCTACGTTTCAAAAGAAAAACCAACTATCGGTTGGATCCCCAAAAATAAATTTTGACAAATAATATTTTCAGGGGGAGTTTATACTCTTATTAATGCATAAATTGGTATCATGCATATTTATATTTCTTTTGGTATCCTTTATATTTTTTTTACTTTTTGATGAAGACAAAAAGGGGGAGAAAGATATGAATTGAGATAAAAAAAAAGGAGAAGGAGATAAAAAATGAGAAAAATCGAAGAAGTCGAAAAGAAACGAAAAGCATACAATTAGGGGGAGTTGAAAAATGAAAAACGATGGAGTTGAAAATTAAGGGAGATACTGAAAAGAGAAGAGAATTGGAGAAACTAACGAAACGATCAGAGTCGAAAACTTTGATTCGTAGAAATATACATATATTATTTTTTACAGATTATCCAATTCATATGTTGTTTTGTAATCATCAAAAAGGGGGAGATTGTTGGAATATTTATTCCACGCATTATTTAATTTATGTTTTGATGATTAAAGTTGCTAAACTACAAAACAACATCGAGGCGAAGCAAAACGGCGAAGCAGACGAAGACGCAAAAATTGCAATCTGGACTGCATTAGCGCACGCTAAGGGACATATGTTAGCGCACGCTAACGAGGAGTCACCGCATTCCACCAGTATCAAGTAAGCCGCAGGAAGTCGCCAGATGGATAGCGCACGCTACACTCTATTATTAGCGCACGCTACCTCTATTATTAGCGCACGCTACAAAGGATGATTTGCGCACGCTAAGATGTTTGAATCCGTCAATCCGAGCGTTGGGAAAAGCGGTCAAAGTCGGCATATCAAACGGTCACTTTGACAATCCATGCAACGGATATATTGGATTAGCGCACGCTACAAAGGAAGTGGTAGCGCACGCTAATCGTTAAGGCGAGCTACTGGACTGAAATATAAAGTGATTAACGCACGCTACATGCAAGCCTTTACGTACGCTAGAGCAAAAATGTGCGATAGTGCACGCTAAGAAGGAAGGCAAGCGCACGCTAGCTAGTCAACTGGCAACAACGGCTAGTAAGGAGGAAGAAGGCTATAAATACCAAGGAGTTGGTATTATTCCATACAACAACATTGAGCAAAGCATACATACGTGTTATATCATTGTAAACATTATAGTTGTTGTTCTTGAGCTTAATTAAGAGTGATTGAGTGTTATACACAAGATCATACACGAGCGATAAAAAGAAAAGATACGATTTGATTCGGTGTTATTAGGATCAAGGATCCGGCATTGTTAGAATCACAATCGCTATCTTAGTGAGGTTTATCTAGTACCGATAGAAAGCTAGAGTGGTTGATTCCTTATCCAATAGAAAAGGAAAAACGGTTTTACTCGGACCGATAGAAGACGAGCTTGTAACGGTAATCCCTCGACCGATAGAAGAGAGGCGTAGAGGTTTTGATCTTAAGCCTAAAGAAAAAGATACATCAAGAGAGGACGTAGGCTTCGTTAATAGCCGAACCTCTATAAATCCTCGTGTCCTTTATTTTCCGCAATTTATTTTCGCTTCCGCATAAAACGGCGCAAATATCCGATTTGGTACCCAACACAATTCAATCACAATTCGGAGGGCTAACACCCTAACAACAATACCAACATCATACACACCTTCTCCGACCACAAGCAGGAAATGATGGGTTTTAAAACGAAAACCACCCTTTTGAAGACAGTTTGGAAACACGAGTTGATCTTGAGTATCATTTTACAAAAAAAGTTGAACAAACATCATTTTCGAGACTTTGAAAATCATCTTGCGTTTGAACAAAAATGAGGACACCTTTCTTTTAGTGAAAAACTTTCAAAAATATTCGACCCTTGGGTCTGAGCAACTGCATTTGAGAATATCTCAAAATGTTTTTGGTCCTCTACTGGAAAATTTTTGAAATTTATTGCGGCATTAGAAAGCACCTTAAAAGCACCGCAAGAAAATAATTCGTTTTAAAAGTACGTCTCGAATTTGAATTTTCTAAGATACTCAAGGTTTTCAAGGATAATTCAATGGGCTAGAATGCCCAAAACTTGTAATTACGCAAAACATTATAGCGCCATGGGTCCTGCATCGAACTCACCAAAGTTGAAAACCATTTACAACGTTAAAAAGGCCGATGACGGTAATACTTCAAAAACTCACAAAAGCCATTTATAAAATACTAAATACCGTCATAAGAATTTTGCCAAAACGATCAAGGCCATAATGCCACAAACTCGGTTAAGGAAATCGGTTTTCGAAATAAAACTCAGTCGGTAAAATACCGAAAGTCATTACAAAAGAACTCACGCAGCGGATAAAAGAAATAAAGTTCAACATGCACAATCCATCAACACTACTCCTCATATGAACGAAATATGAGAGTCAAATAACCACATATCACGAAATCAAAACCCGTAAGAGGATTCCGTCACATAACAAATAATCATAAAAATAGCTCGTGTCACACGAGGCACAACACAAACAAGGGAGACTTACATTCACAGGTCGCACGAAGATGATGATCGCCCACGATACTAATCACGACCAACAAACTCAGACGACGCGTCGCGACACGACTCAGTCAGATAAAATCCGACGAGACAAAAACTCAATAGACACCACTGACCCGACAGCCTAGGTTTCCACAACCTAAGCTCCGATACCATTTATGTAACACCCCCAATCCGCTCAAGGATATTACACGCCGTAGACCCTCTCCTCGAGGATCTACCAGGCTGATAACTAAAATCAAACATCTAAACCTCGCCTTTAAGGCTAAAAGGACTCAGTAGACCGACTTGGTCTTTCAATAAATACATACAACTCAAATACAACTCATGCCCACGCAGGGGTCAAAATACAACAAATTCCCATACAACGGGGAAAAGATACTGCAGCGGAAAAGAAAATACAACTAGACCAATACGACATCAACGGATCCTCGCGTGATTAGTACCGTTCATCTTTCATCATCCTTCGTGCCGACCCTGTGCTATGCTCCAAAACCTGAATGCAAAAATAGACATCCACCCCGAATACTCGGGGTTAGCAAAACTCCACTGTTTTGCTAGTGCAAGTACAAGTGCAAAAATACGAGCCATACAATTCACATTCCACGAATAACAATAACCAGAAAATCCTCAGAGATTCAAACGTAACGAAAAGTACTTCCCGAGGCATGAGTTTGGGTAAAACACTCCAAAACCGATAGAGCATAAATCAAGGGAAACAATTTATAAAACCGTTTAAATGCCATCGAGAGTTTTGATAGAAAACAACTTAGGATTTTCAAATCCTTATCTTTCCAAAAATCAACAGGGTCACAGCCCAAAGGTTTTGTTTTCACAAATAGAAAACCGACAATAATTCACAGGGCCAGAGCCCAACATCACGTGTCCTCAACGGACAAAAAATCAACGAAACATAATCACGCGCGCGCATCGCCTAGGACCGGGACGCTACCACCGACATCCCACTCGAGGCCTCGAAGGACCCTCCCGAGCTGGCTAGCGAAACAAATCACACACATCTCACGGTTGGATCAATCGCTTGTTGCATCCTGGCCACATGATCACATGCCATGTGCCACCGTAGATTATCTCAGGCTCTCACGGTTGGATCAATCACTTGTTGCATCCTGACCACATGATCACGTGCCATGTGTCACCGTAGACCTTCAACCATATCCACACATTCACACAAATAACATATCACATCAAGGATATTCAAATAATTCGCCCAGAGGCATCAAACACTTAGTAAAAACAACACGTCAACCACAATGCACCGAAATGAAACAATATACGTCCACACGCAAATACCAAGTGCATCATCAACACCAAACATGTCCATAAGATTCACATACTCGTTCGAGAAACACACCAATCACAAAACACATACGATTTTGAAAGAGGGCCTTTAAACAAGGCTAACCAAATCTTTTGAAAACTCGTTTTAAACAATCAAACAAATATATAAAGACGATCACCAATTATCACATTCACAAAACAAGAATAGTATGGGCAAGGTACTTGCCTCAAAACTCTGATCGCAACAAGATGACGGATAGGGGCGGTCGAATAGCTCCGACCCCCGAACAATATCAAGAACGCGATAGCACCACGAGTATTACGGGAATAACACCGCACGAATCATCAATCACCAAACGGAATTCAACATCGGAATCCTCGAACACCTATAAACCTCCGGAAATAACAATAACACATGGTTACGACGAGAATCAAGGCCAAAACAACGGAAATCCCAACAAACTATCGAAGGGAAACTCATTGGGACATTTAATCGAACACTAAATGTTCAATAATTCCCAAGAACACAGAATCGTCAATCGAGTTAAACAAACTCGATATATGGATATACAACCCATAGAACACGATTAATAACATCATACTACACCAACCGATGTATCAAAATCGGATTATAAACGAAATCAAGAACAATTTCTCCAAAAAGTCAACTTGAAGGATAATCAAGAAATATACCTTGATTCGACGAAATACAGATTAGATGTTGATATAATCAACAAGGATCTTCCAAAATGCCTTGGAAATGATTAGAATCGCCAAGAACTCGATTTCCCGAGCCTCCGTCGCGGACGCCGAAAAGGAAGAAAAATCGCGTAGAAGTGAATCGGCCGAGCCGTGCTATATATAGCCGGCAGGTTACGGCCAGAATCGGCAGGCCTTACGGCCGTAACTCGGACACCTTACGACCGTACTCGGCAGGCCTTACGGCCGTAACCGGCATTCGTCAAAAAGCTGCCCAGCACCAGCCGGACACTTACGGCCGTAACTCGAACACCTTACGGCCGTAACCGGCCTTCGTCAAAATCCGCCCAGCGCTCGTGCGGCCGTACCCGATCACGCTTACGGCCGTAGCTCGGGCGCCTTACGGCCGTAACTGGCACCTTACGGCCGTAACTCGGCCAGGCCAGGCCCTGCTCCGGCCGTGACTCGGCCGTGGCCACTCCGACGGCCCGGACGACCCCGAAACCCAAACCTGAGTAAAAATCGAAGATACGGTTACGAAGTACTCGCAAAGACGAATCCAAGCACTAAGAGAACACACGATTCCGACCATCCGAAGTGTCGGAATTCGACAATGGAAGTAATTACCCCAAACTTTGGGAAATTACAAAAATGGCCCAAAACGTCCGAAAATCACGATACGTGATCGAAACACCGAACCAAAGCTCGCAACATGAATAATAACATTAAATGAACTTGCGAGAAACTCGAAACAATAGTTTCGGACGAGATTCGCAAGAATCGAGCTCAAGTGCGGAAAAGTCGCTAAAAAGCACGGAACTCAACAAAACGACACCGAAACGAACTCGGATGACAAAAAGTGCAGAATTAATTATTCTCGAAATGACGAAACGGTCATGAGCGAGTCGTCAAAACGGACTTCCGCCGAAAAAAAGAAAATTACCGAAATTCGAAATTGCGGATATTACATATGTCCCTCATCATTTGCACCTTTGAAGAAATCAAATGTATCCCATGCTTTAGACCTCTTCCTTTTAGTGCCCTTTTCTTTTTCTAGCTTGACAGAACCTTCTGTTATTGCCCCGCAATTGTCATTTTTGTTCTCCCTCTTATCTGCCTCGTCTTCGCTTAAATATTCGTATTGCTGAAAAAAAAAACCATAATACGTAAATACAAAACGAATAACAACGTATTAAACATAAATCTAAACAAAATCTTTACGAATATAAACACACCATGAACAAGATCTTACAAATCGAATCAAGATCTAACAAAATAAAATTCCGAGTATAAGGATTATTACCAGATCATTTGAATTCCATTGCTCTTCAGCCATTATAACACTCAATTTGGATTTAGGAGTAGTCGTTTTAGATTTAAACTCGAATTCGATGAGAGATGCAAAAAACCGTTAGGGATTTCGGGTTCGATGAGAGTAGCCTTTGTTTCGGGTTCGATTTATTTTTGATGAAGGGAAGGCTCGAAGCTTTTGGGGAAGGGATGGGGAAGCTTTGTTTCTAGACAGGGATGGGGAACAGAGGAAGCTGTTTTTACTATTTAGTCGGCGGCTACTAAGAAAAGTTTCTAACCCTAAAAAATGCCAGGTCTAATTATATATGTACTGAATGTATTTGTATACTTGTGACTCGTGTCTTTGCTGTTTATATATAACACAGTAAAGAAATATAAATACCTCGGTCGGTCTTCTATTCAATAGTATAAGTGTACCTCGGTCGGTTATATATATATATATATATATATATATATATTTCTTTCGTGTACCTCGTGTCGTGTCGTGTACCCAAAGGGTAAACACAAAACCGATACTAAATCTCGATTGTGTACTTTCGTGTTCGTGTACTTTCGTGTCGTGTACTAAAAATTCAAACACAAACACTAAATTTTCGTGTCGTTTTCATGTCGTGTTTTCGTGTCGGGTGGCAAATTGCCAGGTCTAGCAGGGCAGTCCTCTTTAAAATATCCTTTCTGACTGCATTTATAGCACTTTCCCTTTGGCTTTTTGTTCGCCTCAGGCTGAAGAGCATTGTTATTTACCTTGAGAGTTTTCGCTTGCTTCTAGCCCACTTGTTTCTTCTTCTTCCCCCACTTGGGTTTAGAAGTTGAAATACCAGTAGCCGCAAGAACTTGATACCCTTGCCTAAAGATACCTTCCGCAGTTTGAAGCTCTGTCAGCAATTCCGCCAAGATATACTCCCTACGATTCATATCAAAGCTCCTTGGTAAGCTGCCTAGGATGATATCGACCTGCGTTTCTGCATCGATAGTATCCCCTAAGATATCAAGTTCGTTTAGATGAGAAATTATCTTTAGAACATGATCCCATACCGGGGTTCCTTTAGGCATTTGGGTCGTCATCAAGACCCTCATAGCATTTTGCCTAGCCACCCGGTTCTGATGACCAAACATCTCGCTGAGATTTTTCATCATTTTCGCGTCTGTGCCCATACTCTGATGATGATGATGCAATATATTTGCTAAAGAAGCCAAGATGTAACAGCGAGACATCTTATCAGATTTCTTTCATTTGCGGAATTTTTTCACCTCATCGGGTGTCGAATCCGCATCTGGCTCCAATGGGCATTCCTCAATTAGAACAAATTTGTATTCTTCAGCAGTCAGGACAATCTTAAGATTACATTTCCAATCAACAAAGTTAGTGCCATCTAGTTTGTTTTCTTTGAGAATTACAGCAAGTGAATTGAAAGACATCTGAGATAAAAATTAAAACTGTTCGTCACATAATGCATAGCAAAATATATTGAAAAATCTCAAAAACACAATATATATGCTAGCAACCAAAACCTCGAAAAATCCGCATATGCAAGCCACGATCTTGTGGACGTTTACACAAACATTTTTCAAGTAGAGTTTTACATCTTTAATTTTACTATCTAGTCAATTTACGTTATGACAAGTAAAATTAATAGTTGGTTCATCTTGGCCATGTATTAATTAATATAGATTCCGATGGGGAGCTTATTAATTAATACATCTAAGTGAACACCATAATTTAACAACCTTAAAATATTACATTTTAAATAATAGTCCTATAGACGGAGAGGTCCTATCATGAAAATAATATTTACCTTTTGTTATCATATGAAATGTAAAAGTAGTGAACATATAATTAGCCCATCCGATTGTTAGGAATATGCCCTCGAATGCCACTCATAGGATGAGAGAGTGAGAGCAATTGTATTGTAATTATGAATATTATATTTAATAAGGCAATTATTATTTCTATATTATTATATATCACTGGCATTGTGATTTGGTATATAGAATAATAGTCCTTGCATTTGAGAGCGAACATTCTACTCCCTATGGAGATAAGGATATAGGCACTAGAAGTGTTTAGAGCTCGAATGCTTAACTAGTTCGCAAGTCGATAAAACTTAACTGGGCAGTAAGTTTAGACAAGACTTGTATAACGTGTACTTTGACATGTAGAGTGCCTGTCTTCACTAACGGTTAGTGGGAGCACACATTATAGGTATGCTAATGGAATTAATATACTCGAACACGACTCAACTCGATTCGATTACATGGATATCACTCAGGAATTGTCAATGATTGAATCGAAAGATTGTGATAGGTATACGTGGACCTTTGACTTGAGGTTTTAGTAGGAGATGTGCTTGTGACATTAAGTTAGTCATTAGAGTAGTTCGATCCAATCGCCAGTTGGTGGGGTCAACCTCGAAATGCAACTTAGTGGGCAAGTAGCAGTCTCTACTGAATACCAAGATAGGATTCTTTCTCCTATTAGTGAGCAGGTAAATATCCTATGCGGTTAATGGCAAATGAGATCATAAGTCTTTGGCCAAAGCAGTTAGAGCTAGTTGTATTTGATACACGAGAGCTCGGTGATCTTGATTTGTATTAACAAATGCATAGAGTCGAGATACAATAGGGTTTGACTTTACCGTGACCCTAATACTTGACCGGGACATATGATTGAAGGGTTTATACGTATACGGTATTCATAACTATTGGTTTTGGAATAATCCTAATTATTCGTTCTCAGTTGGGTTACAGTGTGAGCCACGGGACTGGCTAGGTGTTACTCACACTCTTTGGATCATCCCATTGCTAACTGAGACGAACCTACAGAGTCGCGCACACAGGATAGACGACGGAATATTTTGAGCTTATTTCTCTCTTGGTTAATATAGGACATTGGATGTCTAAATTAATTTATTGGATAAATTAATTCGGTCTCTTGAATTAAAATAAATTACTTGGTAATTAAATTTAATTCATAATTTAATTCTTAGAGAATTTATATTTAATATAATTAATTAATTAGATTAATTAATTACATTGTTTTTAAACGAACCAAAGTTTATCTATCGGACTAGATACACGAGGGTCCGTTTCACGGACCGAAATGAATCAACACCAAAATATCTCATCTTAGCCGCCCCACACTCCTTTCATCATTGCGATGAAGTATCAAGTTTGTTTTTATGCCATTTTGATATGATGTGTGGGGTTTTAATTAATTTATTTAATGAATTAATTATGGTTGAATTATGAGATGATGAGTGTGTTGTGTATTATATATTAACCATCACCATTCATCAAATGTGCTGAACAAGGGCTGCTATTCACGCAGCAAGAAGAGAGAAAAAAAAAGAAAATAATTTTTCTTCATTTTTCATACTTGAATACAAAGTGTATTCTTGAATGAAAAATTATTTTCATACACTCTGAGTGTTAATAAATATAGTAAGCTTCTCCTTTCAACTTCTAGCCGTGTTCTTGGAGAACAAGACGATAGGAGTATTTTCCGATCATCTATCCGACGCGTGATACGTAGAGGCACAGTGCTTTCGGTGCTCGGGAATTTCCAAAAGCTCGTTCGATTGGATTTGTGTTCGTGCTTGAAATCAAGAAGATATTATCAAAGGTCTACGAGGGTATGATCTCAAAATTTTATCTTCGTTATTTTATATTCGTTTATACGATGCTTGCTTGATTCGTTTTTGGGATTTCGGTTTTATCCGGTTGGACCAGTTTATTTTCCGCTGCGTAACTCGTTTTTTATCACCGAATCCCAACAGTGGTATCAGAGCGAGGTCTATGCGATCATATATTCGATATTTGCATTTGGAATGCTTGGTTATTTTTTTATGATTTAGAATCATAATTGTTTTAATTGTTCATCTAAAAATTATTTTTCATGATTTTATATTACAATATAAATCTACTTTTCTTTTGAAAAACTGATTTAATTGTGTAATATAAAAATTAAAAAATATTATTTTTGGATTCGGGACGAAAAGACGAGCCGAAAATGGCTGACCGTGACTCGGGTCGCTTGGGATCATTTGCAGCGTGAAAGCCTATTATTTGGGCTCAATTTGGCTGGCACCTAAGGCCGCGGGCTTGGCCCGGGCCTTGTGTTTTTCGACTATGTTTTTATATTTTGTTCGGTAAATTAATTTCCCACAAATTAAATTGGATTTAGTTTGACTAAAATATAATTATGATAATTTTATTTTTAAGGGAATTAATTTAATGAAATGTTTATTTTGTCCGGAATAATTTAAAATTAACGGTTACGTGAATTGATTGGATTAATTCTAATTGATGGATTAATTTTT
This sequence comes from Orobanche coerulescens, assembly GCA_033398695.1. NCBI lineage: Eukaryota > Viridiplantae > Streptophyta > Magnoliopsida > Lamiales > Orobanchaceae > Orobanche > Orobanche coerulescens. The sequence continues at coordinate 15,558,663 of CM065804.1, forward strand.
GTTGATTGGATCAATTTAGATTAATCATTATTGCCATTTACTTTAATGTAATTGTTGCATTAATTTTGAATGGGGATGTAGTTCATGGACCTAGTTTTGAATCGTTTGTTTTGTTCGATTGGGTTGTAAGGGTCGTTTTGAGCCTATTTATTTTACTAGAAAATTTGTATAGGATGCAATTTTTCAAGTGTAAAATTTATATATAATGACGAAGACCGGATGAAGATCCGTTCGAGAAGACGAAGATTCAAGACCGAAGACATGTAATTAGATTACGATGTTTTTGTTCTAGGAACGGTCCATGAACTGCATGTTGTTAGTTTTAGGTTGTGTATGTTTTCATATTGTATAACAAACAAACAAACCGACAAACAGCGCTTATAAACGGATTAATGTGCAAAATGTAACATATAATCGCGTTAATACTCCCACTAATAAATATTAAGTTATAAAAGGTTACGAGGTTTCCTATCCTCCGTCAAACTCATGGAAAATTGAAATCTAAACCGGAATATTATTCTTCTGAGTATGTCGGGGTAATATTTTTGGGGAAGGTTGATAAATTCCTAGAGTGCATTAGATGCCTTTGGTTGTGACAAATCAAACCCCTAGAAACCGTATGGGTTGCCGGGTAAGATTCATTTGTCAGACTAATAGGATTTGATGGTTTAAACTTAGATAGTTCAGCGAGCCATAGAAATCGAATGGGTTGAGGGCAAGTGGACTAGGGGTAAAAGAAGATCAAATCATCTATTAGATGGGCTGGTGTTAGACATCACTTTATAAAGAATGATATAGTAGAAACCGTATGGGTTGCCCTATTTGAAACTTGTAAAGAAATCGATCACCACTATGAAGTCATCCAAGATTTCCGGATTTAACATGGGAGTGTGTAAATATCGATAAATAGTGGGAGCCGAGTTATGAATAAAGAAAATCCTTAAATTCTTTACTCGGATCATAATTAAACAATCACTAACAAATCTTAAATTATTCTCTGCAGTTAACAAAACTCCCAATATGACAATGAACCCACTCGCTATACTACTTGAAAAGAACGTCCTAACTGGTCCGAACTATGTGGACTGGCTTTGGAACTTGAGGATTGTCCTAACTATGGAAATGCTGGGATACGTCTTAGAGGCGGACATCCCAGCGGCTCCTGCAAGAACCCGAGCCAATCAGGAAGATGTCGATGCCCATGAGAAATGGGTAAAAGACGACGTAAGAGTGCGCGGGTACATGTTAGGCTCAATGACTAATGAGCTTCAACGTGCCCATGAAAAGATGACGTCTTCGAGAGCCATCTTAGCGCACCTGGCTGAGCTCTATGGAGAGCATAGCCGAACTGCTAGATATGAGATATCGAAGCAATTATTCGGCGCCAGGATGAAGGAAGGATAGAGGGTTGGGGACCATGTCCTCAAGATGATCTCGATGATTGAGAGATTGGAAGCTCTTGATTTTCAGATGCATGCATCTCTCCAAACTGACCTTATCCTGCAGTCACTTCCTGACTCTTTTTCCCAATTTGTCATGAACTTCAACTGCAATGAGATTGCATATAACTTAGTTAGGCTAATGAACAAACTAACGACTGCCCAGTCTCAGATGAAGACAAAGGGAAAGGAAGCTGCACTTGTGATTTCTTCTGGGACTTGGAAGTCCACGAATAAGAAGAAAAAGAACAAAAAGCAGTTAGGTCCAATAGCCAAGATCGATAAGAGAAATGGCAAGGCCCCAACGGTTTAAAAAGGCAAGGGGGCAAGAAAATGGATGTATGCCTCAACTGCGGTGAGCTAGGCCACTGGAGGAGGTACTATCCAAAACTTTACCGTAATGCGCCTTCAGGTACGGAACTACTAGTTTTAGAAACAAATTGTTCTGTAATTGTATATTCTACTTCTTGGATACTTGATTCCGGTGCGAGTTCTCATATTTGTACAATGAATCAGGATCTGGAATGAAGTAGGAAGCTGGATTCAGGAGAGGTGATGGTCACCGTCGGAAGTGGGCATAGTGTCGAGGCTTCTGATATCGGATCCCTTATATTAGATTTAGAATCTGGTTTTATTCTTACTTTAGATGACGTACTTATTTTGCCCAAGGGGCACTAGAATATTGTAACAATTCCAGTCATGGACCGAAGGGGATTTCACTTCTTTATTGGAGATGAGTCCTGTCGTATTTATTTCAGAAATAAATTGGTTGGTACTGCTACATTATTAAATGGTTTATACCATTTGAATCTAAAGAATAAAACAACTGTGAACAATATAACTAGGAAGCGTGGTAGGGATGAAACGAACCAAGCACTTAAGTGGCATCTTAGACTTGGTCATATTGATGAGATCAAGGTTCATAAAATGGAGAAAGATGGGCTTACGGGTCCATTGGGATCAGATCCCTATCCAACTTGTGAATCTTGCCTTCAAGGCAAAATGACTAAGTTACCCTTCGCATGGACTTTTGAAAGAGCTGCTCAAAAACTTGGATTGATCTATACGGATGTATGTGGACCTTTTGAAGTGGCACGAGATGGCTTTCAGTATTTCATTACATTCACTGATGACCATACCAGGTATGGATTCGTGTACTTAATGAAACATAAGTCTGAAGCTTTTGATAAATTCAATGAATTTAAAGCCCTAGTTGAAAATCAAACAGGTAACCATGTTAAGACTCTTCGGTCAAACCAAGGTGGTGAGTACATGAGTAACGAATTTGATGAGTTCTTAAAAGAACTAGGAATAGTGTCATAATTCACTCCTCCAGCTACTCCACAATTAAATGGTGTACCAGAAAGAAAGAACCGAACCTTGTTGGACATGGTCCGCTCCATGCTTAACTATACTGATCTACCGATTTATCTGTGGGCTTACGCACTCCTTACTGCTGCGCATATCTTGAACAGATGTCCTTCCAAATCCATTCTTAAGACTCTACATGAGATGTGGAGAGGTAAGAAACCAAGTCTTAATCACATTAGGATTTAGGGATGCCCTGCTTATGTCAAGGAGACTAAAGTCGAGAAATTAGAAGCTAGGTATGTGAAAGGTGGTTTCATAGGATATCCAGGGGATTCCATGGGATATCTATTCTACATGCACGAAGATCATAAGATCATCATTTCTATACAAGTACACTTCCTGAAAGATCAGTTTATTCAGGAAGGATGGGCAGGTAGAAATATTTCTTTGGAAGAAATAAAAGAAACACCAAATGAGACACCTATGCAAGATATTAGAACCAAACCTTCTGAAATACAAACACAACCTCGCAAGTCTAGTAGAATTTCTCAATTACCTAAGAGGTATGGCTATCTGCATCAAGAGGGACTGGGTGTCCATGAGATGACAGAAAGTAGTCAAGAGAATGATCCTTCTTCATACGACCAAGCGATGGTAGATGTTGACTCCGCCAAGTGGCAAGAAGCTATGGAAGCTGAGATAGACTCAATGCATACTAATCAGGTCTAGACTTTAGTAGATCGTCCTAAAGGCATAGTGCCTATTGGAAACAAATGGATCTATAAAAGAAAGACTGATGAAGATGGCAAGGTTGATACCTATAAGGCCAGGCTTGTGGTAAAAGGTTATTGCCAAAGAGAAGGAGTCAATTACTTCAAGACCTTCTCGCCTGTAGCTATGATTAAGTCTATTCGCATGATGCTTGCCATAGCAGTCCACTTAGATTATGAAATATGGCAAATGGATGTGAAAACGGTATTCCTAAATGGATTCCTCGAGGAGGAGATTTACATGGAACAGCCTAAGGGATTCATATCTTAAACCAATATTCATAAAGTATGCAAATTTCAGCGTGCCATTTATGGACTGAAGAAAGCTTCGCGGAGTTGGAATCTTAGTTTTAACGAGACAGTCAAAGAGTTTGATTTTGTCCAAAACGAAGAGGAGCCCTGTATTTACAAGAAGGTTAGTGGGAGCAAAATTGCATTCTTAATACTATATGTAAATGACATTCTACTTATAGGAAACGACGTAGGAATGCTCAGTTATGTGGAAGCTTGGCTTTCTAAAGAGTTCTCAATGAAAGACTTGGGAGAAGCTACCTATATTCTGGATATTCATCTCTAACGGGATAGAGCGAAAAGAATGTTAGGTCTTTCCCAAGCCCTCTACATAGAAAAGATCCTGAAGCGAGCTAGGATGAAAGATTTTAAAAGAGGGTTTCTACCTATGCAACATGGTGCAAAACTTTCCTTAGAGATGTGTCCTCAAAGTGAGGAAGATAGAAAGGAAATGAGCAAGGTACCCTATGCTTCGGCAGTAGGTAGCCTTATGTATGCAATGATTTCCACTAGACCGACAATTAGCTATGCTGTGAGTGTAGTAAGTCGGTTTCAGTCAAATCCAGGGCAGGAACATTGGACTGCTGTAAAGAACATTCTTAAGTACCGAAGGAGGACTAAAGACTTGGTTCTTACATACGGCGGTGGATAACTTAGAGTGATGGGTTATACAGACTCAGATTTTTCGGGGGACATGGATGCTTAGATGTCCACATCAGGGTATATCTTTACTCTGAATAGTGGGGCAGTTTCTTGGAGAAGTGCCAAGCAAAGTTCGACTGCTATCTCTACATGTCAAGCCGAATATCAGGCAGCCACGGAGGCTGCTAAAGAAGCTTTTTGGATAAAGAAGTCCACTGAGGAACTTCAAGTGGTTCCTAACGCAGATAAGCCCGTGACACTATTTTGTGACAACGACAGAGCTGTTGCACAGGCTAAGGAGCCTAGGGCTCACCACAACACCAAATATATTGCGAGAAAATATCATTTTGTTCAAGAAATGGTTCGGGATGGGAATGTTATACTACAGAGAGTAGACACAGCAAATAACATTGCTGATCCGCTTACCAAGCCACTATCTCAGAAGGTCTTAGAGAGACATCTGGAGAGTATGGGTATCAGATACTATAGTTTGTGGCATTGAGTGCAAGTGGGAGATTGTTAGGAATATGCCCTCGAATGCCACTCAGAGGATGAGAGAGTGAGAGCAATTGTATTGTAATTGTGAATATTATATTTAATAAGGCAAATATTATTTCTATATTGTTATATATCAATGGCATTGTGATTTGGTATATAGAATAATAGTCCTTGCATTTGAGAGCGAACATTCTACTCCTTATGGAGATAAGGATATAGGCACTAGAAGTGTTTAGAGCTCGAATGCTTAACTAGTTCGCAAGTCGATAAAACTTAATTGGGTAGTAAGTTTAGACAATACTTGTATAACGTGTACTTTGACATGTAGAGTGTCTGTCTTCACTAATGGCTAGTGGGCGCACACGTTATAGGTATGCTAATGGGATTAGTATACTCGAACACGACTCAACTCGATTCGGTCACATTGATATCACTCAGGGATTGTCAATGATTGAATCGAAAGATTGTGATAGGTATATGTGGACCTTTGACTTGAGGTTTCAGTAGGAGATGTGCTTGTGACATTAAGTTAGTCATTAGAGTAGTTCGATCTAATCGCCGGTTGGTGGGGTAAACCTCGAAATGCAACTTAGTGGGCAAGTAGCAGTCTCTAGTGAATACCAAGATAGAATTCTTTCTTCTGTTAGTGAGCAGGTAAATGTCCTATGCGGTTAATGGCAAATGAGATCATAAGTCTTTGGCCAAAGCAGTTAGAGCTAGTTGTATTTGATACACGAGAGTTCGATGATCTCGATATGTATTAACAAATGCATAGAGTCAAGATACAATTTGGGTTTGACTTTACCGTGACCCTAATACTTGACCGGGACAAATAATTGAAGGGTTTATACGTATACGGTATTGATAACTATTGGTTTTGGAATAATCCTAATTATTCGTTCTCAGTTGAGTTACAGTGTGAGCCAGAGGACTGGCTAGGTGTCACTCACACTCTTTGGATCCTCCCATTGCTAACTGATACGAACCTACAGAGTCGCGCACACAAGATAGACGACGGAATATTTTGAGCTTATTTCTCTCTTGGTTAGTATAGGACATTGGATGTCTAAATTAATTTATTGGATAAATTAATTTGGTCTCTTGAATTAAAATAAATTACTTGGTAATTAAATTTAATTCATAATAATTCTTAGAGAATTTATATTTAATATAATTAAATAATTTGATTAATTAATTATTTTTTAAATGAACCAAGGTTTATCTATCGGACTAGATACACGAGGGTCCGTTTCATGGACCGAAACAAACAACACCGAAATATCTCATCTTAGACGCCCCACACTCCTTTCATCATTGTGATGAAGTGTCAAGTTTGTTTTTATGCCATTTTGATATGATGTGTGGCGTTTTAATTAATTTATTTAATGAATTAATTATGGTTGAATTATGAGATGATGAGTGTGTTGTGTATTATATTAACCATCATCATTCATCAAATATGCTGAACAAGGGCTGCCATTCACGTAGTAAGAAGAGAGAAAAAGATGAAAATAATTTTTCTTCATTTTTCATACTTGAATGAAAAATTATTTTCATACACTTTGAGTGTTAATAAATATAGTAAGCTTCTCCTTTCAACTTCTAGTCGTGTTCTTGGAGAACAAGACGATAGGAGTATTTTCCGGTCATCTATCCGACGCGTGATACGTAGAGGCATAGTGCTTTCGGTGCTCGGGAATTTCCAAAAGGTCGTTCGATTGGATTTGTGTTCGTGCTCGAAATCAAGAAGATATTATAAAAGGTCTACGAGGGTATGATCTCATAATTTTATCTTCGTTATTTTATATTCATTTATATGATGCCTGATCGATCCGTTTTTAGAGTTTCCGTTTTATCCGGTTGGACCAGTTTTTCCGCTGCGTAACTCGTTTTTTTATCACCGAATCCCAACACCGATATGGAGGAAGACCCTAATGTCAACGTGCTTGCTAATTACTTCACAATTTAAATTAATTATGGAGGCCAATTTAATTTAATTTAAAAAATTTATTTAATCACTTAGTTATTTTAGCCTTAAGGTTTTTAATTTTCTCGTCCTAACATGCAAGAAACATATCACGCATACATTCACACATGACATACATCAAAATAATAAAAAACCAAAATAAAGCATGGATAATTAAATTATCCCATTATCATGGTCTTCTTCTTTGATTTGAATCCGAGAAAATCTCCGAATCGATTTCTCCCACTGGATCGAGCATCTCGTCACTCCTCCTCGGCCGGACCGTGGATTTCCAAAATTAAAGTTTCACTTTATGTAGAATTAATTACATAAAAAATTAAATTTTAAATCCCGACTCTCCAGCGGACGCAACAAACGGCGGTGAAATGGACCGGACCAAAAACTGGACAACCCGACCCGAATCGCGAACTGCCCGAAGCAGTCGCCTGCGGCTCTCGAAGGCCTAGCGCCGCTCGTCAGCACTGTGTCGCCGCAGCGCCGCAGCTTCTTTGCTCGCCGCGGTGTCCATCACCCTGTCCCGATTTTGCTCTACTTCTTTGCGACTTCGTCTTCTCCGAATCCAATTATAATTTTATACAAAATAAAGTACATCAAATTTACACGAAAAATAAGATCATAGATCTACCCGCAGATTTTATCATGGGAAAAACCATTACATGCCTCAAAACCGGGCTAAACCAGCAATTGCATAATAAAAATAAATAAATAAATCATTCACATAATCATGATAATTGGATCATATTCCCTGCAAGAACACATCTAGAAAAATACCCCAACATCAAATTACATGAATATTTAAATTGCTCTCAATTAATAACCATATTAATTAAAATAGAAAAAGACAAATATCTGGCTTCAATACCAATTGCTGGAAATAAAACACAGCAGAAGCAAAGTTGGGAAAAATTTGATTAAAGCGTTTTACGCATCCACGAGTACAAAATCTATTTAGGTATGCTAAATAATTAACTACTAAGATTAATAAGCAACTTAAATATAATTTATTATTTATTAATAAATATGTTGGTAAATCGAATATCATAATCTAGATCAAAGATTATAGGATATTACCTTTGAAGCGTTGTGGTTGCTTTTCTTCTTGATCTCCTTGTATTTCTACCTTTAGATCTTCTAGAGTATGATCCGCCTTAATCCGGACGTTGTGTGGGCAACGAGCTACCGAATCTTGCTTGAACAAATATGGATCGGCCAAAATCTATTTCTCACAACTCTCGATTTTCTTTTCTTCAAGTAATTCTGATATGTAGCAAGAATTAAAGTGTTATCTCAATTGTGGAATAAAAGACACAAGTCAAGATCCACAATTCAACTCAGAAAAAATTAATTTCGCACCGTTCCCCAGCAATAGTGCCAAAATTTTGACCGCGCTGTCGAAACACGTCAAAATTAAATATTTATAAAAAGTCCTTAACTCACTTATATTACATAGTAGTACTTGGGAGTAAGGGTCGAACCCACAGGGAACAAAAGAATTAATTAAACTTATTGAGTTGAATATTTTTGGAAAACAAAATAGTAGTACTAGATATAATAAGGAGGGGGATTTGATCGATTTAAAGTAAACAAGATAAAATAAAATAACAAGTAAAGCCAATAAAGAGAAGAAATAAACATTAATAAGAAAAAACTATTGCGATTAATATCCAATTATTAGTTTCGTTTTGCCCCATTCTAATTTAATTTATGGATTAATGCAGCACTTATCTTTTTTTTTATTCTCAATGAATTCCTAATCCGAAATCAACAACAAGCTCTGTTGACCCAATCATTTCTTAAGTTTATTTAATCAAAAAGTTCTACAATTAAACCTATCTAGACAAAGGACTCAAAACAAGCTCTTCAAATCTTGTTCGTTAGATGCATTAGGAACCAAAACGATAGAAATAGACAAGATATTGAGTTCACAAGCTCGGCCCAAAGGATCTTGATTTTGTGTTACCCAATTGAATAAAATTAATTGTTGCTACTTGTGATTTAAGATTATAACAATTACGTATTATAACCCTAGATCTAGCAGTAGATATAAAAATCTCAATTATGTTGGCCAAACTAATCAAAGTGAATTATAGCATAAATAAATTTCCTCAATAACACAAAGATAATTCAAGAATAAGTCACGAATATGCTATGGGATTAAAATATAAATAACATAGATACGAGCTCTAACATCCCTAAGAACTTGAATAGATAAATTAGCCTGACATGATGGCTAAAGAAAAGATGAGATAATTAATAGGCATAGAATAAAAAAACTGAATTACTAAACACCGCCCTAAATTACTAGTCACCGCCCTATAATATTACATTTTTGCCCTTACTTCATATTCAGCAGATTTGTAATCCTACCTTCTCACTACTTTTCTCTCTCGACCTACTCTAAAGAAGCCACTCACCGCCGCACAGCTTCACGCGACCGCGTCCGCCGCCATGATTGGAAAAGGAAAAGCTCCGGTAAATATTTTTTTCGGGTTTCTGCTACTTTGGCTGCCGGTCGCCGTGTCGGAGTGCACGATGGAGGTGGCAGTTGAATTTTTGACACAGGCGTCCGCCGATCCCGCCTGTCCACGGCGCAGGCGTCCAGAGCAGACGCCCTAGCCTTAGAGTAGACGTCCAGGTCGGACGTCTAAACCATGGACAGGCGTCCACATCGGGCGCCTATGCGCTGGAATAGGCGTCTGAATCGGACGCTTTAGCGATGGTCCTGGCGTCCAGACCAGACACCCCTGCCTTGGTGCAGGCGTCCTGGCCGGACGCCCTAGCCCTTTTTTCGAAATTAAAATAAAATTTTCAATTAATAATTAATAATGTGTATTGTTTGTATGATTATTACTCATTAGTTGTATTGTTTGCTAAATGCAGATGAGAGGAGGAGCGGGCAAATCTATGCCACTAGTCACAGAGTTGATGGGTTCTGAAGCGCATCACACCAGAGCTCGTGGTGTTGATGCTTCCGTTCGTAGACAGCAGGAGGCAGAGCGTAGGGGATTCGATCATGTACCTTATACTGACTTTGGTACTGAGGATTCGAGCGAGTATTATTCGCACGACGAGGCCGACGATCAGGACATGAACGAGGGCGGTGATGATTCTTCGTCTGTTTTGTGCCGTGTTCGGAAGGGGAGAGAGGGGAGGTTTGTCACTTCTGGGTCTACTAGTAGTAAACGAAGTAGGGCAGAGGATGACACATCATGGATGATTACTGAGGAGATGCTTGGTGGACCTATCGACGGCAGTGTTATCCCGAGTTTCGGTGGGCATGTCGCCGCGCATATCCGGACTGGAGAGATGAGAGGTCTGCTGAAGTGTCACACCAGGATTGCTACTTGTCAGAGCTTGAGTCAGTGGCACTCAGTGATGTCACCCTCTTTAGTGAGCCGGATCAGTGGGACTGGGTTATCCCACCTGACGGACGCCATGTTCAGACAAATTGACTCCCCGTTGATTTCTGCGTTCGTTGAGCGGTGGCATCCCGATACGAACTCTTTTCACATGTCGTTTGGAGAGATGACCATCATGTTGCATGATGTCGGCAGATCCTTCGCATTCCTATCGAGGGGCGATTGGTTGATGCCGATAGCACATCTACACAGTTGCAGGTGGATGTGATGGAGGTTCTTGGAGTATCGCGTTCGGAGCTACTGAGTACTCACTGGGGGGTGGCGGCGTACGTATGGACTCGATTTTCAGGTCATGCCGCGATGGAGGTCGAGTGGAGGGCACCCAGGCCGTAGCTTGGATGTGGTTGTTATTTGGATCCACCTTGTTTGTTGACAAGAGTGGTAACCAGATTAGGCGGTCCTGCTTATTGGAGGTGAGAGATGGTATGGATACAACCGGTCAGTATTCATGGGGTTCTGCCGCATTGGCTTTCATGTACCGTCAGCTCGGTATCGCTAGTCGCGGTGACTCCATGGGTATTTGTGGATGTCTTACCCTCGTTCAGGCTTGGATTTATGAGTATTTTCCCTGCTTCCGACCTCATCGAGAGCGTATGATTGTTGAGTCCACGCAGCCTCGAGCTTCTACATGGAGTGTCCAGCCTGAGGATAAGGATGAGCACCGACTCCAGTCTTTGCATCGCCGCATTGATCAGTTGACAGCCGCAGAGGTATAACGATTCCTTTTAACAATCTCACTATTCATTTAAAAATAACTTATTTAATTTGTTGATTATATGTACGCATATACAGTGGTTTCCTTATGGCCCTGATCCAGTGAGGAATGTCCCGAGGACCACATTCATTGGATGGCTACGATATCGAGATATTATCGAGCCATACATGCCTGGTCGGGCATTACGGCAGCTCGGTTATGTGCAGACCATCCCTTTCCCGATCACTAGACTGGAGAAAGCGGTTTGGGCGTGGTCGAGCAGATTGTACCGAGTTGAGTATCCCATTCGGATGTCATCTGATGCTTGGATGATGTTTCTGGGCGAATACATGCTTCCTCTCGCTGACTATCAGGCTGCTACTCATGATCAGGCTACATGCGCCGATGATTACATTGAGTGGTATTATCGGTATTCGCACCCTCAGCTACTGAACGACGGTGCTGCAACTAGATCAGTGACCCCTTCTCGTTCTAGCAGCGATTACATATGTTGTTTAACTTTGCACTTTGTTTCATTTCATCATACATTACTCATTGTATTATATTGTCTATATTTTTACATGGTGAGTCGATTTGTCAGATTACCCAAAGACGAGATCGTACACCTTCCCTGCACTGTAAAGGTTTAATTTACGATGCTTGAGGAGTACATGAGGGATTGGCATTTGGCCAACTGATTTTGTATTTTGCTATTTTGCATTTGGCACTGTATTTTGTTTTTGTATTTTGCATTTGGCACTGTATTTTTTAGTAGTTTTTTTTTGTATTTTGTATTTTGCTTTTTTCTCTGTTGCATACATTGTAATAACTGTAATACCCGAGAATCTAGTGTGTATTTTGAACATTGTGACATTGTATATGTTGTATTTGATCTGAGTATTATCCAGCGTATTTCATGATCCGGTGTTGTTGAGCGTATGATTTCATGAATGTGTTCAAAATTGTAATTTTTGCACTTGTAGCGCACGCTAACGACTAGGCGTAGCGTACACTAATTGGGTTTCGTAGCGCACGCTGTGTATGAACCTTAGCGCGCGCTATACATAGTCAACTTGATTAAGACAGGGTGGTAGGTGAGATCAGCCGCGAATTTTGGTCGGGATATGTCGGGATGAATCTGGACGGCTTTTGGAAAAGTCGAGTCTAGCGAACGCTAATGTAATGAGGCTAGCGCCCGCTAAATCTAGTACAATGAGGTCAGTGAACTTTCGTTCAGCCGTTAGCGCACGCTAATAATAGTTGTTAACGTACGCTAATTGTTGATTTTAGCGCACGTAAGGCTGTTTAGCGTACGCTATGCCGAGACCCGTCAGAGTCAGTAGGCTGCAAGCCCGTTAGCGCACGCTAGGGATAGAGCCGTAGCGCGCGCTAATAACCCTTTTCTATAAATAGGACATCACCCATACTCATTTTTTTCAGTTACACCACTTCTCATACTCGGTTTCTTAGACTTGGAGGGTCACTCTCTCCATCCTAAACCTCTCATATCATCATCCTAGCTCGAGTTCAAAGATCCTAGATATTGGAGATTGGTGTTCGAGCTCTCGGTGTTGAATTTCTTCAAGTTTCTCTTTGTTCTTCACTATTTTGAGGTAGGTGATTCTTTACCAACTAGATTAAGTATTCTTAAGGATGTTTTAAACATGTTCTGAGATTATCTAGTCAGGTAAATTCGTGCGTAGTCAAACATCATATTGTTAGAAGAATATTTTCGATGTTTCGGTACTTCTTCATCGTTTAGAACATTGAACCTCGTAGTGTCTGAACTCCTAAGCACAATCATGAAGCTACAAAACCGATTATGGCAAGTTTATGGAGATTGTCAAGTTCTTATGTATTACTTAATGAAATTATACGTATTGGGACGTCAAATGGATTGAACTTAGGATATTTTCTTGAAGAAGAAGATGATTAACAAGTGAACCTAGTAATCAAGTTCTTGCGGTGTTCTACGGGGTAATTTTGATATCTTGATTGGCTTGGGTAAATGAAGAACATGATTAGAATCATTGTAAGAAGAATTATCCTGTGATGTATTGAAGAATCCGACCGTGGGATACATTTGATCTTAGGTAGGATACTGCGAGTTTTTGTTAGGGTTAGCATCCTATGTTGATTCAAATTGATATAGGGCAGCGTAGTAAGCTCACATGTTTGAGAATATCAAGCTCTTTTTGATGTTCTTGATGATTAAACCGATTATCCGGAACCGTCAGTTATACCGGTGTTATTATTCGTTGAAGGTTCGGGTTTTGGTGGATTGATCGAGTGAGAGTTCTTCGAGCTGGTTGAAGATTTCTTCTTCGTAGTAACAACCCTTATCGCCATTCTAAGGCAAGTATCGTAATTTGTTAATGTTGGTATTTTGAGCATGCATGTGGTTTATTCATGTTGTTAAACATGTGATTTATTTCGTTGAATTATATGATATTCGTTATCGAGTGTTTATATTCTCATGTTAATGGACATAGTGATTTTGCATATATGTATGCATGAGTGGTGTTTGTGTATGTTGTGCGTTCTATGCTGATGGCGCTGGATCGGATGTCCACCTCGTGTTGGTCCGACGGGATCATCTTGGGATCTATGCTGAGGGCGCTGGATCATTGGACGAGTTTTTCCACCTCGTGTTGGTCTGACGGGATCATCTTGGGATCTATGCTGAGGGCGCTGGATCATTGGAATACTCATATTGTGTTAATGGAATCTTGTGGATTCGCATTGTTGGATTCCGGTAGCGGAAGTCCGTGTTGTGTATTTTTGTTATACATTGTTGTTGCATATTCGATTTGTTTAATATGATACTTGTACTATCATTGTTTTGCTAACCCCTTAGGGGGTGGACATTTGTTTTGATGTTGAGGCAGCTGAGGAGCGGGAAAACAGCCACAGTACCGACGTGACGATGAAGGGGCTCAGTGATGTTTACTATTATTGTGACTTTTCTTTTGGATTATTTTCAGTACTCGAGTACGTGTGTTTTATTAATATTTCGAGATGGTTGTATTAATGAACTCATTTGATCTGTTGAAACCGGTTTTGTATTTTGAACTTTTATGGTACTGTTGTATTATAATTACATTTCTTCTAATTAGCCTTGTAAATCCTTACTTAAAGGGTTTACGGCGCTGTAATTATTCCGAATATCTCGAGGTGTTACAAAATATGGTATCAGAGCTAAGATTCATGGATATTTTGGCAGTCGGGTTTTTGGGTCTGTTTACGTATTTGATTTACGGGTCGTTCATAACATCACTGTTCAGCCAGCGTCGTCATGTGGACCGTGGTTGTAAGTCTCATAATCTCTTATACTACCGTTGTATTTAATTTCTGTTTTGTGAATATTAACGGGCTTTATTTTTGAAAATTTTGCCATGGATATTGAGTAATTGTGTTTACAGTATGTTGAGGGGAGGACGTGGACGCGGACGCGGTCGTGGATGCGGACATGGTAATGTGAGACAGGAGGATTCAGCGACTACCCCAGAATTATCGGCTAGTCGAACCGACTCCCATTCTGGAGGACAACAAGGATCAGCGAATGACAACGCAAATCCTAACATGCCGGGAGTGCTTCAACAGGTGGTTGCTCAGATAAACCAGTTCGCTCAGGTAGTTGACCGCATGCAGACGGCAATGGGACAGCAGCATAACGAGGATAATCGGGGAGGCAGATGGCTTACCGAGGTGGTCAAATTGCACCCGCCAAAATTTGACGGTTCTGCTGAGGCACTTACTTGGGATCATTGGCTGAAGGAGTTAGAGAAGATATTTGCGGGGATTAACTATCCCGAGGACCGTAAAGTTTCTATTGCCCAGTATTTTCTGACTGGGGAGGCTTTTGACTGGTGTGAAGCTATTCGACCTGAGAATCATAATGCTGACTGGATGGAATTCAAACTAATGATGGAAGCACAATATTGTCCTCTTCTAGTTAGAGAGGCTAGAATTCGAGAGTTTTTCTCACCGCAGAGTTCGGAAGCTTCTGTGACATACATAATCAAGACTTTTAATCATCAGCTGACTTGTGTGCGACACTTGGTCAGGACGGAGGCAGAGAAGATTTTTCATTTCGATATGCGGATGAAGCCGGAGATTCAGCAGTACATGTCCGGATTCGAGTGTACTACGTTGCGACAGTATCAAGACAAAGCGCTGGCCTACGACATGAAAGAGGCAGCGGTGGAGAAATCGATGGAGGCAAAGAAGCAGAAAGTGTCCGGCAACTTCTAGGAAAACAAGAGTGGTGGGCCCCGCAAGAGTCAGTCTTCATTTTATTCATCTAGAAAACCTCCACATCCTTCTCGAGGTGGAAAAAAGTTCCGGACAACATCAGCAGTTTCACACGCATCAAAGAAGTGCTATAATTGTGGTCGAGTAGGGCATATTCGACGTGATTGTCCCGTTCCTTCTGTGACTTGTTTTGAATGTGGGCGAGAAGGGCACCGTGCGAATTTTTGTGGAAATGTGACTAGATCATTTGGTACTCGCACTCCAGCGCCAGTTCCGAAAGAGATAAGTGTGAACCAGACGCAGCAGAGTGGGTTTCAGCAGCAGAATGTTGGGAAGAGAGAGGCATCTAGTGCTGGGTCCGTTCCTCCGCGCCTGTACGAGATGAGGAAATCTGACGATCAGAACACTGCTGTTGCATCAGCTACGATTCAGATCCTTTTGGAACCAGTTAGTGTCTTATTCGATTCAGGAGCTACACATTCTTTCATATCATTGAACTATGTTAATCGTTTGAAAATCTCGTGTTTATTTGATTGTGAGCCTTATGTTGTGGGTTTGCCGAGCGAAGAGAGAATTGTGGGAACCCTAGAAACTAGAGATTTTCCAGTGTCTATGGGAGGGAGAGATTGGCCATTGAATCTTATTGTAGTCGACATTCATGGTGACGATTTAATTCTCGGAGACGATTGGCTCAACCGTTATGGAGCTATTTTAAATTACCGAAAGAGAGTCATTTCTATCATTGATGATGATGGATCTGAACATTTATTCAAAGGATGGAGACCGGGAAGCTCGGGAAAGTTGATCAAATCTATGAAAGTAGTGAAGTTACTAAAGCAGGGATGTCACGGATTTTTGTGCTATGCCATGAAGAAAAAAGAAGGAGTAGAGCTCTCATCTATTCCAGTTGTGAACGAATTCTCAGATGTATTCCCTGACGAACTACTTGGGTTACCTCCACGGAGAGAAGTGGAGTTCAATATCGAATTAGAGCCTGGAGCCGCTCCTATTTCCAGAGCACCCTACCGTATGGAGCCAACCGAGATGTATGAACTAAAGAAGCAACTGGAGGAATTATTGCAGAAGGGTTACATTCAACCTAGCGTTTCTCCTTGGGGAGCCCGTTCTCTTTGTCCGGAAGAAAGATGGATCCCTCCGATTATGTATTGATTACAGGGAGCTAAACAAGGTGACGATCAAGAACAAGTATCATATACCCTGGATCGAAGACTTTTTTGACCAACTGCAGGGGTCCAGAGTATTCTCTAAGATCGATTTGCGATAAGGGTACCGTCAGTTGAGAATTAAGGAATCGGACATACCAAAATCTGCTTTCAGATCCCGGTACGGGCACTATGAATTTGTGGTGATGCCATTCGGACTTACCAATGCTCCTGCGGTGTTTATGCAATTGATGAATCGGGTATTCTTAGAATACCTAGATAAGTTTGTGGTCGTTTTCATTGATGACATCTTGATCTATTCAAAAGACACAGAGGAGCATACTGAGCATTTGCGTATTGTTTTGAGCACCTTGAGGAAGGAATAGCTTTATGCGAAACTTTCTAAATGCAAGTTCTAGCTTAGGGAAGTAACCTTCCTTGGGCATGTGATATCAGCTGACGGAGTTCAAGTGGACCCAAAGAATGTCGAAGCAATATTGGAATGGGAATCTCCTAACAACGTGAAAGAAGTCTGAAGCTTCTTAGGACTTGCTGGATATTATCGCCGTTTTGTAGAGGGGTTTTCCAAAATTGCTCATCCGCTCACTCAGCTGTTACAGAAAACTCAAAAGTTTGCATGGAATGAGAATGCCAGGCCGGTTTTGAGGAACTTAAGAGAAGACTGATGACAGCACCTATACTAGCGTTACCAGATGGAACTGATGGATTTATGGTGTACAACGATGCTTCAAATCAGGGTTTGGGATGTGTGTTGATGCAAAAGGATAGGGTGATTGCCTATGCCTCTCGATAGTTGAAACCGTACGAAGTTAATTACCCGACTCATGATCTGGAGTTAGTAGATGTGGTCTTTGCTTTGAAAATTTAGCGACATTATTTATACAGCACTCATTGTCAGATCTTTACAGATCATAAGAGCCTCAAGTATATTTTCAGTCAGAAGGAATTAAACATGAGGCAGAGAAGGTGGATGGAATTGATCAAGGATTACGACTTGGAAATCCTGTATCATCTAGGCAAAGCAAACGTGGTAGTTGATGCACTGAGCCGTAAACCTGTTTCTCTTTGAGTGTTGGAAGCACTCACATCCCAAACCAGCATTCAACGAGAACTGATCCGCGAAGGAATCGAAGTGTGGTCGTAGGGAGTCCAAGGGCAACTATGTGTGATGGAACTAACTTCGTCATTGGTTGAAGAAATAAAATCTAAGTAGTTGGATGATTCTCTGATTCTTCGGTTATATGACGAAGTAAAGAAAGGGAAGGCCCCAGGATTCGTGATACAGGATGATGGAGTTCTGAGATTTCAGAGTCGATTTTGCGTTCCCGATCATGATGTTTTGAGACAGACAATCCTGAAAGAAGCTCACAGCGCGCCCTATTCTATTTACCCGGGCATCAGTAAGATGTATAAGGATCTAAAACAAAATTTCTGGTGGGGAAATATGAAGAAGGACGTAGCAGAATATGTTTCGAAATGTTTGACTTGTCAGCAGGTTAAGATTGAACATCAGCGACCTGCCGGAATGTTGAAGCCACTTCCGATCCCTGAGTGGAAGTGGGAGGATATATCAATGGATATCATCACCAATATACCAAGGACCAAAACAAGAATGAACATGATTTGGGTTGTAGTTGATCGACTAACCAAGTCGGCTCATTTCCTAGGAATTAAAGACACTTGGGGACCTGAGACATTGGCGCGAGTATTTATTTCAGAGATAGTCTGATTGCATGGTACATCGAAGACCATTATTTTGGATCGAGATGGTCGCTTCGTATCGCACTTTTGGAAGGCAGTTCATAGGGCTTTGGTAACCGAACTGAACTTTAGCACGGCTTATCATCCTCAGACGGACGGTCAGTCCGAAAGGACTATTCAGACAGTAGAAGACATGCTTAGAGCTTGTGCCTTAGACTGGTCAACCGACTGGGAGGTTCATTTGCCCTTGATTGAATTCACCTACAACAATAGTTGGCATGCTTCCATTAAGATGGCACCGTTTGAATCATTGTACAGAAGAAGATGTAGATCGCCCCTGTATTGGGATGATTCTTCTGACTTGATTGGGACGGAACCAAAGTTGATAGTTCAGACTCAATATAAGGTAGCTCTAATTCGGGAACGGCTGTTGACTGCCCAGAGTCGACAGAAGTCTTATGCAGATGTGCGCCATCGCCCGTTGGAGTTTGAGATTAGGGATCACGTGCTGTTGAAGGTTTCTCCTACCCGAGGAATTTTCCATTTTGGAAGGAAAGGAAAGCTGAGTCCGAGATATATCGGACCATTTGAGATCCTTGAGAGAGTTGGGGATTTAGCATACAGGTTGGCCTTACCGCCATCGCTGAGTCACGTTCATAATGTGTTTCACGTATCCCAATTACGGAAGTGTGTACCAGATCCCAGTCATATCATTGATTTTGGCGAAATCGAGATAGCTAATGACGGCACCTTCGAAGAGAGGCCAATCAAAATACTCGAAAGTCGGATCAAGCAATTGAGGAATAAAACAATATCCTTGGTTAAAGTGTAATGGTCACGACACGGAGTTGAAGAGGCCACGTGGGAAACGGAGGATGGTATGAAGACTAGATACCCGGAGTTATTTTCATCTTAAGTTTCGGGACGAAACTTCTTTTTAGGGAGAGAGGATGTAATACCCGAGAATCTAGTATGTATTTTGAACATTGTGACATTGTATATGTTGTATTTGATCTGAGTATTATCCAGCGTATTTCATGATCCGGTGTTGTTGAGCGTATGATTTCATGAATGTGTTCAAAATTGTAATTTTTGCACTTGTAGCGCATGCTAACGACTAGACGTAGCGTATGCTAATTGGGTTTCGTAGCGCACGCTGTGTATGAACCTTAGCGCACGCTATACGTAGTCAACTTGATTAAGACATGGTGGGATGAATCTGGACAGCTTTTGGAAAAGTTGAGTCAACGGTGCTTAGCGCACGCTAATGTTATGAGGCTAGCGCACGCTAAATCTAGTACAGTGAGGTCAGTGAACTTTCGTTCAGCCGTTAGCGCACGCTAATAATAGTTGTTAACGTACGCTAATTGTTGATTTTAGCGAACGTAAGGCTGTTTAGCGTACGCTATGCCGAGACCCGTCAGAGTCAGTAGGCTGCAAGCCCGTTAGCGCACGCTAGGGATAGAGCCGTAGCGCGCGCTAATAACCCTTTTCTATAAATAGGACAGCACCCATCCTCATTTTTTTCAGTTACACCACTTCTCATACTCGGTTTCTTAGACTTGTAGGGTCACTCTCTCCATCCTAAACCTCTCATATCATCATCCTAGCTCGAGTTCGAAGATCCTAGACATTGGAGATTGGTGTTCGAGCTCTCGGTGTTGAATTTCTTCAAGTTTCTCCTTGTTCTTCACTATTTTGAGGTAGGTGATTCTTCACCAACTAGATTAACTATTCTTAAGGATGTTTTAAACATGTTCTGAGATTATCTAGTCAGTTAAATTCGTGCGTAGTCAAACATCATATTGTTAGAAGAATATTTTCGATGTTTCGGTACTTCTTCATCGTTTAGAACATTGAACCTCGTAGTGTCTGAACTCCTAAGCAAAATCATGAAGCTACAAAACCGATTATGGCAAGTTTATGGAGATTGTCAAGTTCTTATGTATTGCTTAATGAAATTATACGTATTGGGACGTCAAATGGATTGAACTTAGGATATTTTCTTGAAGAAGAAGATGATTAACAAGTGAACCTAGTAATCAAGTTCTTGCGGTGTTCTACGGGCTAATTTCGATATCTTGATTGGCTTGGGTAAATGAAGAACATGATTAGAATCATTATAAGAAGAATTATCCTGTGATGTATTGAAGAATCCGACCGTGGGATACATTTGATCTTAGGTAGGATACTGCGAGTTTTTGTTAGGGTTAGCATCCTATGTTGATTCAAATTGATATAGGGCAGCGTAGTAAGCTCACATGTTTGAGAATATCAAGCTCTTTTTGATGTTCTTGATGATTAAACCGATTATCCGGAACCGTCAGTTATACCGGTGTTATTATTCGTTGAAGGTTCGGGTTTTGGTGGATTGATCGAGTGAGAGTTCTTCGAGCTAGTTGAAGATTTCTTCTTCGTAGTAACAACCCTTATCGCCATTCTAAGGTAAGTATCGTAATTTGTTAATGTTGGTATTTTGAGCATGCATGTGGTTTATTCATGTTGTTGAACATGGGATTTATTTCGTTGAATTGTACGATATTCGTTATCGAGTGTTTATATGCTCATGTTAATGGACATAGTGATTTTGCATATATGTATGCATGAGTGGTGTTTGTGTATGTTGTGCGATCTATGCTGAGGGCGCTGGATCGGATGTCCACCTCGTGTTGGTCCGACGGGATCATCTTGGGATCTATGCTGAGGGCGCTGGATCATTGGACGGGTTTTTCCACCTCGTGTTGGTCCGACGGGATCATCTTGGTGTAATATCCGTAACTTTCCATTTTTAGCAGTTTCCATTTTTGGTGTATGTCTATTTTTATCGACTCGTTTGTAACCGTTTCGACATTTTGAATCTACTTTATTCTTGGAGTTTTTCCATTTAGACGAGTTTTGATGATGTTTTCACGTAATTTCATTTTATGACATGTTTTGCCGTATGAGCGTTCGATTCTCGTAAAACTCATTCGTTTTCGTTGTTTCTTGGTTTGTACAAGTTCATATGGTTGAGTTGGTCATCTTGAGACTTTCGGTTTGTAAATCCGACGTCGTTTCGTGATTTTCGGGCACTTGGGCCATTTTTGTAATTTCCTAATAGTTTAGGGAATATCATTTTCGTTGTCGCATTACGGGCCCTTCGGTGGTCGGAATTGTATTTTCTTTCAGCGCTTAACTCTGTCGTATTGTATATTTCGTATTCGTATTTCTGGATTCTGGCCTTGTCGTGCGTTTTGAGTTTCGTACCTTCGACAAAGATTCGGGCCGGGCAAGTCAATCAGTATTGATAGCGCACACTACTCTTTCGCCCTTGCGTGCGCTAACGATGTGCGGTTAGCGTATGCTAACACGTTACTGTTAGCGTGCGCTAACGATTGTTATCTTAGCTACTGGACTGTTTTAAGTCCCGTTAGCGCGCGCTACTTGTGTCAGTTAGCGTGCGCTAACTATGTAAATTATATAAGCCAGCGGACAGGTCCAGAAACAGCAATTTTATTCTTTTCTCTTCGTTTTCTTCGACGTGCGACTTCAGAGGCGATTCCCACCGGTACTGGCCGGAGTTCTCTTCAAATTCCATCACCATAGAGTCGTGTTAGCATATTGTCATCAGCATAATCATCCTTCATCGTCCGAATTCAAGGTATCTTCATCTAGAACCCTAACTTGTCAATTTTGGGGGTTTTTCGGGATTCTAGGGATTAATTCCGAATTGTTCAATTATTTTACGTAATTTCATACCGGTTGTTGTTATTGAGTGATTCTCAATCCGTTTTCCTCGAATTAATCCGTGAATTGTTGATACGAGGAGATTTTGCGTAAACCCTCGCCCGTATCGATTGATCGTTTTTGTCATGAATTGTAATCGGGGATTATGGGTGTATTCCGATCGGTTATTGTTGTCCGTTGGGACTGAACTATGTTGATCCTTCATTTAGGAACCGTCGTTTTCCACCCGGACCATTCGTAGTCGTGTTTCACTTCCGTTTCTTCAAGAATGTCTCAAAGACAAGTACTTTACATTTGTTTACATGTTCTAGTATTTGAATTATGGCTTTATCGTGGTTGTTGTGGATGGATATGTGTATGTTCACCTAGGGACGGTCCGACGGGACCTCTAGGGATACGTATTGCCGTGAGTGTGCGTATCGCGAACTGTGGTTAGCCACCCAGGGATGTCCAACGGGGCTCTGTGGGGTACGGAGGCCGTGAGTCTCGTACCGACGGTTAACTTTGAATTGTGATTTGTTGGAGATAATGTGTTTTGTGATTGTATATTGAAAATATTCTGGAATATAAAATGTTTTCTAAAATGATTTTTGGCGCATATATTCATCTGATTAGAATGTAGTTCAAATGGATTGTACTTGTACTAGCAGTTGTCGCTAACCCCTTAAATGGGGGAAATACTTTTTGTATTTCAGGGATCGATCGTGGGGACAAACGAGCACATGAGCCGTATGAGGATGATGGGCAAGAATGATACTGTTCAGTAGTCAATCATTGGTGTTCAGTTCTGTCAATTATTTTTGATGTCTTGTTTTGGGGTTTCTGTATTATTAAAAATTCGTTTAAGTACTCGAGTACTTTCTTTTCAAAATTGTTAATGTTGTGTTCCCGTTTTGGGAAATGGATTGATGTTGGATTCTATTTGTCGGGTTGTAGTCTTTTAATTGAATTGTCGTTTTATTGATGATTGGTTGTCGTTGATCTTGTTGGTACGTTAGCCTGGTGAATTCCACAGTGTGGGGTCCACGGCGCTGTAATATGCCCTGAATGTCTTGGAGGTGTTACAGAATATGGTATCAGAGCTTAGGTCTATGGATACCTAGGCTGTCGGTTATTTGGGTCTAATTAAGTGTCGTTTTGGGGACAATATCACTGTTATGCCATCATCTCAGTACGCCGGTGCCCGTAAGTTTTTCCTAATTTGACTCGTTTCACTGTTCTGTTCTATTTCTGTCTTAGTATCTTGTTACGTTTTGCGTTTGAATTGTACTTACCCGTTACTTCTTCAGAATTCCTGCCGGTAGAGGACGCGGACGCGGTAGTGGACGTGGCGCAGCCGGTGGGGCGGCCATGTCCGATCACTCGGGACCTGACTCGGCGATGCCTTCTTTGTCGAACAGTGTTCCCCTTAGTTCCGGAGGTTAGCAGGACCAGTCTGCCAGCTCCGGTAATGCACATGAGAATGTTGGAGTGGCCAACATTTTGCAACAAGTAGCGAACCAGATGACGCTACTGACTCAAGCCGTTCTAGTCGGCCAAGCTAATGCCAATCCGGTTCCGCCTACTGGATCCGGCAATGATAAGTTACTTCAGGACGTGATTCGTATGCGGCCTCCGCAGTTTGATGGTGCTTCCGACCCCTCTGGTTGGGAGAATTGGCTATTTGAGATGGAGAAAGTATTTGAGGCTGCTAATTGTTCTGAGGAGAGGAAAGTACCCATTGCTCAGTACTTCCTCGCTAAGGAGGCAGCAACGTGGTGGCAAGCGGTGAAACTGCGTGATCGGGCAGCTACGTGGGCGGAGTTTCAGGATCTGATGGAAGACGAATTCTGTCCATGGCCAGTGAAAGAGGGGAGGATCCGAGCCTCCTTTGAGGCTAAACCCCATGACGTTCCTATTTCTCAAGCTATCAAAGACTACAATAAACAGCTGCATTATGTGAGAAACCAAGTCCGAGATGAGCTTGATAAGATCCGCCACTTTGATATGCGGATGAAACCGAGGGTGCGCCACTACATGGCTGGTCTGGGGTGCACGACTTTGAAAGAGTATCAGAATAAAGTGATGGCTTACGAGATGTCGTTTTCTGCGACAGAGACGGCAACTGAAGGAAAGAAGCAGAAGACCTCAGTTCAGTTTTCGGGAGGCAAGTCAGGAGGGTATCCGAAGGCTCAGTCTGGTTCACGAGTCTTCGGGGGTCAGTCGCCATCAGTTGGGCGAGGAAACGGTTCTAGGTCTGCTCCTACTGGTTCCGTCCGTGGTCCTACGTGCTTCAACTGTAGTCGTCCGGGCCACATGATGAGTGAGTGTGATAGGCCTCCGATTCAGTGTCTTGCTTGTGGTCGGATGGGTCATCGTGCTAAGTTTTGTACGGATGCCTGGCCCAAGCATTACTCGGATATCACCACCAGTGGAGAGCCGAGTGTGAATCAGCACTGGCAGCTTCAAAGAAGCAGCAGAGTTTTGGTAGAGGTCGAGGACGTGGGCAGCCTTCTAGAGGGCGAGCTTCTAGTGCGGGGTCTGTTCCGCCCCGAGTGTACGAGATGATACGAGCAGGAGATCCTGACGCGACAAGCTAAGGTGCACCGGCCCACATCCTTGATCATCCTGTTTCCGTATTGTTCGATTCTGGTGCTACGCATTCTTTTATATCTATGGATTATGTGCATCGTCTGCATGTTGATTGCCTAGTTGCCTGTGAGCCTTTTGTTGTTAAACTTCCTAGTGGGGATAGCATTGTGGGGGACCGTGAGATTAGAGATTTTTCTGTGAGTATCGTGGGGAGGGATTGGCCTTCTAATCTGATTGCGGTAGATATTAGGGATGAGGATTTGATTCTGGGTGAGGATTGGCTGGGCCGTCATGGGGCGATCATGAATTGTAGAACGAGAACCGTTTCGATGTTAGCCTCTGACGGTACCGAGCATTCTTTTGTGGGGCGTAAGCGGAGTAGCTAGAGATTACTGATCAGCGCCTTGAGGGCGGTGAGACTTCTTCGGGGCGGTTGCACGGGTTATTGGTGTTACGCTTTGAGATCGGAAGAAGGGGGAGTCGAGCTCTTGTCTATTCCGGTAGTGTGTGAGTATCCTGATGTCTTTCCAGACGAGTTGCCGGGTTTGCCGCCGGACCGAGAAGTTGAGTTTACTGTCGATTTAGAGCCGGGTGCAGCACCGATCTCTAAGATGCCATACCGTATGGCGCCCGTCAAGATGCTGGAGCTGAAGAAACAGTTGGGAGAGTTACTAGACATGGGATATATTCGACTGAGCACTTCGCCTTGGGGTGCGCCGGTCCTCTTTGTAAAGAAGAAGGATGGGTCACTCCATTTGTGTATCGACTACCGAGAGTTGAACAAAGTGACCATCAAAAACAAGTACCCGCTCCCGAGGATTGATGATTTGTTTGATCAGTTGCAAGGGGCAACTGTGTTTTCCAAGATTGATTTGAGATCGGGGTATTATCAACTCCGAGTGAAGGATACCGACATTCCGAAGACGGCCTTTCGGACGAGATACGATCACTACGAGTTTGTGGTTATGCCTTTTGGGCTAACCAACGCACCAGCCGTGTTCATGCATCTTATGAACAAAGTCTTTATCGAGTACCTCAATAAGTGTGTAGTCGTTTTCATCGATGACATCCTGATTTACTCGAGGAGCGAGGAGGAGCACGCCCGTCATTTGCATATCGTGTTAGATATTTTGAGAACTCAGCATCTTTTTGCGAAGTTCTCAAAGTGTGAGTTTTGGTTACGGGAGGTTATGTTTCTCGGTCATGTGATCTCGGCCGAGGGTGTTCGCATGGACCCACATAAGGTGGAGGCAGTGTTGGATTGGGTGCCGCCCAAGAACGTGAAGGAGGTCCGCAGTTTTCTGGGATTAGCCGGGTATTACCGTAGATTCGTCGAGGGTTCTCTAAGCTCGCTCGACGGCTGACTCAGTTGTTACAGAAGTCAGAGAAGTTTGTGTGGATCGATGAGAGGCAGGATAGTTTTGAGGAGTTGAAGAAGCGGTTGACGACCGCTCCTGTTTTGGCCTTACCGAGTGGTAATGAGGGTTTCTCAGTTTTTAGTGATGCTTCGGGCCAAGGGCTCGGATGTGTACTTATGCAGCACGGGAGGACGATTGCCTATGCTTCCGCCGCTGAAACCGTATGAATTGAATTACCCTGCGCACGATCTTGAGTTGGCCGCAGTTGTATTTGCGTTGAAGATCTGGCGTCATTACTTGTATGGCTCGTCGTGTCAGATTTTCACCGATCACAAGAGCCTGAAGTACATTTTCACACAGAAGGAACTTAATATGAGACAGAAGAGATGGTTGGAGTTGATTAAGGATTACGATCTCGAGATCTTTTATCATCCGGGCAAGGCTAATGTGGTAGCAGATGCCTTGAGCCGGAAATCGGTATCGCTTCGGGCGCTTGAGTTACTCACGGCCCAGTCGAGACTTCAGCGAAAGTTTATGAAGTTGAGCATTGAGGTTGTGCTACCAGAGAGTTCCGGGCAGTTGCGTACTCTTGAGATTTCTTCATCTCTGGTTGATGACATTAAATCGGGACAGTTGAAGGACCCGATGTTTATTCAGCTTCGAGAGAGTATAGGGAAGGGGAATGCCCCGGGATTCGTTATTCATGAGGACGGAGTGTTGAGATTCCGAGGTCGGTTGTGTGTTCCGAACGACTCGAAATTGAGACAGAGTATTATGCGAGAGGCTCATGTGTCACCTTACTCAGTCCATCCGGGCTCGAGTAAAATGTATAAAGATTTGAGGAAAAATTTCTGGTGGAACGACATGAAGAATGAGGTAGTTCAATTCGTGGCTAAGTGTTTGACTTGTCAGCAAGTCAAGATTGAGCATCAGCGGCCAGCCGGGTTGTTGAAACCACTTCCCGTCCCGGAGTGGAAGTGGGAGGATATCTCTATGGATTTCGTCACGGGTTTGCCGAGGACGAATACTGGTATGAATATGGTGTGGGTGATTGTAGACCGACTAACTAAGTCGGCACATTTTATGGGCATCAAGGATACTTGGGGTCCAGAAAAGTTGGCTCGTGTTTTTATCGCACAGATAGTGAGACTTCATGGTACGCCGAGGATCATTATTTCAGACAGAGATGGCAGATTTGTATCGCATTTTTGGCAGGCGGTACATAAGGCATTGGGGACACCGTTACGTTTTAGTACATATTTCCACCCTCAGACTGGCGGACAGTCCGAACGTACCATTCAGACGTTCGAGGATTTGTTGCGTGCGTGTGCGTTAGACTGGAGTAGTGACTGGGAGGAGCATTTGGCCTTGATTGAGTTTGCTTATAATAATATCTGGCACGCGTCGATTAAGATGGCACCGTATGAGGTACTTTATGGCCGCCATTGCCGATCTCCGATCTGTTGGGATGAGCCGTCCGATCTAGTGGGCACCGAGCCAGACCTCGTGTTAGAGACGAGGGAGAAAGTTGAGTTGATCAGAAAGAGAATGTTGGCTGCCCAGAGTCGACAAAAGTCTTATGTGGATGTTAGGCGTCGACCTTTGGAATTTGAGGTGGGAGATCATGTTTTGTTGAGAGTGTCTCCGACGAAAGGAGTTTTCCGTTTTGGGAAGAAGGGGAAACTCAGCCCGAGATATATTGGACCTTTCGAGATATTGGAGAGAGTGGGCGAGTTAGCGTACCGTTTGGCTTTACCTCCATCGCTGAGTCATGTTCATAGCGTATTTCACGTTTCCCAGTTGAGGAAGTACGTTCCGGACCCGTCCCACATTATTGACTTTGGAGACGTGGAGATCGAGAAGGATGTTACGTTTGAGGAGAGAACCGTCAGAATTTTAGAGCGTCGAGACAAGCAGTTAAGGCACAAAACCATTCCTATGGTTAAGGTGCAATGGTCGATAGGGGTGTTCATAATCGGGTACCCGGTTTTTCGGGTACCCGAATTTACGGGTACCCGTTTATGCGGGTATTGAAAAATTCGGCCCGTGACCCGACCCGAAAAGCCTGCACCAAAAGCGGTACTTATTTTTTCGGGTCGGGTCATAGGGTACCCGACCCGAAATTTAATACCACTAATTTAAAATTTTTAAAAAAAATTTGTAATTTTAATATAAATTTATTTTAAAATTTATTATATAAATTAATTCCCTGAGTACTAAATACATTATAAATATTTTCATACAATAAGTAAATCTCAAAACTGACTAAATTTTTTTATATATATCATTTTTTTTATTATATAATTATGCTTAATTCAATATTCAATTATATATATATGAAAGAATATATTATTTTTTATTTAAAGATTATATTATTTTTTATTTAAAGATTTTATCTTCTTGTAAATTTCCAAACTAGTGAGAATAAATACCATTACTGAAAATATAATTAACATGAATTCTCATATCAAATATAATTCATATTATTTGAAAGATAAAGTTTCATATAATTACAAATTAAATAATTAAATTTATAAAAAAAATAATTATTAAAAAATAATCGGGTTTTCGGGTACCCGAATTTATGCAACAAGTCGGCCCATGACCCGGCCCGATTATATGACTTTTTTTCGGGTCGGGTACCCGGGCCGAAAAAAATTTAAAATTTTTAAAAATACCCGGAATATTTGTTTCGGGTCATCGGGTAGTTGGGCCGGGTAGTTCGGGTCGGGTATTTTTGAACACCCCTAATGGTCGAGGCATGGAGTAGAAGAAGCGACGTGGGAGTTAGAGGAGAATATGCATTCGAGACACCCCGAGCGTTTTGATTCTTAAGTTTCGGGACAAAACTTTATTTTAGAGGGGGAGAATGTAATATCCGTAACTTTCTATTTTTAGCAGTTTCCATTTTTGGTGTATGTCTATTTTTATCGACTCGCTTGTAACCGTTTCGACATTTTGAATCTACTTTATTCTTGGAGTTTTTTCCATTTAGACGAGTTTTGATGATGTTTTCACGTAATTTCATTTTATGACATGTTTTGCCGTATGAGCGTTCGATTCTCGTAAAACTCGTTCATTTTCGTTGTTTCTTGGTTTGTACAAGTTCATATGGTTGAGTTGGTTATGTTGAGACTTTCGGTTTGTAAATCCGACGTCGTTTCGTGATTTTCGGGCACTTGGGCCATTTTTGTAATTTCCTAATAGTTTAGGGAATATCATTTTCGTTGTCGCATTACGGGCCC
Organism: Orobanche coerulescens; assembly: GCA_033398695.1. Classification (NCBI taxonomy): domain Eukaryota; kingdom Viridiplantae; phylum Streptophyta; class Magnoliopsida; order Lamiales; family Orobanchaceae; genus Orobanche; species Orobanche coerulescens. Next base: position 15,587,753 of record CM065804.1, read on the forward strand.
TTCGGTGATCAGAATTGTATTTTCTTTCAGCGCTTAACTCCGTCGTATTGTATATTTCGTATTCGTATTTCTGGATTCTGGCCTTGTCGTGCGTTTTGAGTTTCGTACCTTCGACAACAGCATTCTGGGCTGGGTAGTGCTGAACTGCTGTATTGATAGTGCACGCTACTCTTTCTCCCTTGCGTGCGCTAACGATGTGCGGTTAGCGTACGCTAACACGTTACTGTTAGCGTGCGCTAACGATTGTTATCTTAGCTACTGGATTGTTTTAAGTCCCGTTAGCGCGCGCTACTTGTGTCAGTTAGCGTGCGCTAACTATGCAAATTATATAAGTCAGCGGGCAGGTCCAGAAACAACAGTTTTCTTCTTTTCTCTTCGTTTTCTTCGACGTGCGACTTCAGAGGCGATTCCCACCGGTACTGGCCGGAGTTCTCTTCAAATTCCATCACCGTAGAGTCGTGTTAGCATATTGTCATCAGCATAATCATCTTCCATCGTCCGAATTCAAGGTATCTTCATCTAGAACCCTAACTTGTCAATTTTGGGGGGTTTTCGGGATTCTAGGGATTAATTCCGAATTGTTCAATTATGTTACATAATTTCTTACCGGCGGTTGTTATTGAGTGATTCTCAATCCGTTTTCCTCGAATTAATCCGTGAATTGTTGATACGGGGAGATTTTGCGTAAACCCTCGCCCGTATCGATTGATCGTTTTTGTCATGAATTGTAATCGGGGATTATGGGTGTATTCCGATCGGTTATTGTTGTCCGTTAGGACTGGACTATGTTGATCCTTCGTTTAGGAACCGTCGTTTTCCACCCGGATCGTTCGTAGTCGTGTTTCACTTCCGTTTCTTCAAGAATGTCTCAAAGGCAAGTACTTTACATTTGTTTACATGTTCTAGTATTTGAATTATGGCTTTATCGTGGTTGTTGTGGATGGATATGTGTATGTTCACCTAGGTACGGTCCGACGGGACCTCTAGGGATACGTATTGCCGTGAGTGTGCGTATCGCGAACTGTGGTTAGCCACCCAGGGATGTCCGACGGGGCTCTACGGGGTACGGAGGCCGTGAGTCTCGTACCGACGGTTAACTTTGAATTGTGATTTGTTGGAGATAATGTGTTTTGTGATTGTATATTGCAAATATTCCGGAATATAAAATGCTTTCTAAAATGATTTTTGGCGCATATATTCATCTGATTAGAATGTAGTTCAAATGGATTGTACTTGTACTAGCAGTTGTCGCTAACCCCTTAAATGGGGGAAATACTTTTTGTATTTCAGGTATCGATCGTGGGGACAAACGAGCACATGAGCCGTATGAGGATGATGGGCAAGCATGATAATCGTCAAGAGTCAATTGTTGGTGTTCGGCCACAATTATTTTTGATGTCTTGTTTTGGGGTTTCTGTATTATTAAAAATTGGTTTAAGTACTCGAGTACTTCCTTTTCAAAATTGTTAATGTTGTGTTCCCGTTTTGGGAAATGGATTGATGTTGGATTCTATTTATCGGGTTGTAGTCTTTTAGTTGAATTGTCGTTTTATTGATGATTGGTTGTCGTTGATCTTGTTGGTACGTTAGCCTGGTGGATTCCACAGTGTGGGGTCCACGGCGCTGTAATATGCCCTGAATGTCTTGGGGGTGTTACACTTGGGATCTATGCTGAGGGCGCTGGATCATTGGAATACTCATATTGTGTTAATGGAATCTTGTGAATTCGCATTGTTGGATTCCGGTAGCGGAAGTCCATGTTGTATATTTTTGTTATGCATTGTTGTTGCATATTCGATTTGTTTAATATGATACTTGTACTAGCATCGTTTTGCTAACCCCTTCGGGGGTGGACATTTGTTTTGATGTTCAGGTAGCCGAGGAGCGGGAAAACAGCCACAGTACCGACGTGACGACGAAGGGGCTCAGTGATGTTTACTATTATTGTGACTTGTCTTTTGGATTATTTTCAGTACTCGAGTACATGTGTTTTATTAATATTTCGAGATGGTTGTATTAATGAACTCATTTGATCTGTTGAAACCGGTTTTGTATATTGAACTTTTATGGTACTGTTGTATTATAATTACATTTCTTCTAATTAGCCTTGTAAATCCTTACTTAAAGGGTTTACGGTGCTGTAATTATTCCGAATATCTCGGGGTGTTACAATAACAATCAACTATCACGATCAACCAAAATGAAAGTTTTAATAATTAAGGAACATACAACAAATTCATTTTTATCGTCTATCACGATCAATAAAAACGAAAGTTTTAATAATTAAGGAACATACAACAAATTCATTTTTACATCATACCGACTAATCTATTCCATTTTTATATCCTGCTCGTATATAAATTCTCCCAGCCAGCAACACTACTATCATGGTATTTAAACCAGTTAGTCACTATGGGCGGTACAGGAAAATTGGGCATTAAATCTAGACGAATAAAATGTTTGTACGTATCTCCTAAATGACAAATGACAATCTCCTGGCTAGGCCGTGTTGCTGTTGAGGGTGTTTTCAACGGCAGCACAGTGAGACATGAAAATAAAGATCTACCGTTTCCGAATCTAAATAGTATGACGGCGGCATTGAAAATAGTAGCAATAGGGAATAAATCTTCAGCCACAGCCATCCAATGATCCGATCCACATGCAACACCATCCCATGTAATACGTCGAACCTCAGGTTCAGTCCCATAATAGTAGATCGATCGGTAGAGTGTACAGTTAGCCATAATTTCATTTGCAATGCATACACGTACAAGACGCCATTTATCTTGGTCGTCAAATATGTAGTCAGCGATAACATGAAATCCACAATTACCGTCACCTTCAAATTCTTCGAATATAACCTGAAATTTTTAATTGACAGAATGTTAATAATAATACCAATAATATTATTATTAAAATTTAAAATCATGCAAAAAAATGACCAGGCGTCCAGAAATTGTGCTTGGACCATGGCAGAGGCGTCTGGCATGGACGCCTGGCCATGGTACAGGCGTCTGAATCGGACGCCCAGACGATGGTACAGGCGTCTGCATCGGACGCCAAAACTGTGGTCCAGGCGTCTGGTCTAAACGCATAGACCAAGGATTGAGCGTCCAGTGCAGACGTCTGTACCATGGTCTAGGTGGAATTTGTGGACGCCCGTACCATGGGTCAGACAGAATATTCAGACGGCTGCATCATTTTCTCCAAAAAATTACCTCCATATGTGAATTCTCGCCCATTTTCGTGGTTGTCGATGATATTGACGATATATATTTGATAGTGTGTTGGGTAGAATAAATGAAAAATTGCTTCTGGATTTCAATTCGAAAAACTTGTGTGTTGGTAAAGAATTGTGTGTTGGGTAGAAATAATGAAAGATTGTCAAATGGGCAAAAAGATAATTTTTAAGGGCGATATCTAGTAATTAGGGCGGTGTTTAGTAATACCCTAAAAAAACCCAGAAAATCCAATTCCTCTCACTACTCCTCGGTCGTAAATAAATTGCTTGTGCCTTTTCTCCTTGGGAGCCGTGCCTTGCTATTAAATTTTGTGGCTAGTCTTCACCACCTTTTCTTCTACCCTGAGATGGGTTAATGGGATGGATCTTTTGGGCTCCTCCTTCTCTCTCTTATTTATAATGTTTTTGGCCGCCTTTTTTTTTCTTTTCTTGTAGGACTCTCCTTTTAAAGCACTAAAATTTCGGCGGCCTTTTCCTTTAGATTAGGACTCTCTTTTCAGTTCTTTGTGGTCGGAGTGGGATTCTTCTCCGATTGGAGGATTTTATTTATTTCTTGGCCCAATAATTATTTCGGCTCCAAAAAAATAATATAAAAGCTTGAAATAACCAATAAAAGTCACTTGATGAAGTAAATTGCCTTCATATATAAATAGGTAGAAAATCACAAGTTGTGCTAAAATAAAGATAATATAATTATGCATTTAGCACATAGAATTATATAATATTTTCTACCGATCATGTTTTATGACAGTTGAACCCATACGAATAAACTACTCAACTCACAATCTAGAGTTAGTGGTAGTAGTTTTCACATTAAAAATTTGGCATCATTGCTTATATGGAGTTTCATACCAAATTTCCACGGATCGCAAAAGCTTGAAGTATGTTTTCTCCGAGAAGTTGAATATGAGATAGAGAAGATGGTTAGAGTTGATTAAAGACTACGATCCAGAGATACTTTACTATCCTGGTAAATCAAACATAGTGCGAAATGTGTTGAGTGGTAATCCAGTATATGTTCAGACGTTAGAGATGCTTATAGTACAACCGAGTCTCCTGCATGACCTGATGAGATAAGGGTCGAAGTTTCCACTCAAAGGGTTCAAGGAGATATGTCTATGCTTAAGATCACTACTTCCTTGATCGAGATTTTTTCAAAGTAAACAGAATGAAGATACGATTATGGGCAGATTGAGCGAGCTCTATGAAGCTCCCTTTTGTTCACTTGTTTGCAGGGTGAGTCCCAACTAACCCATCTGTCGGTTTAGTGTCAAGCTAAGGTTGTTTGAGGTGGAGTATAAGGCTCTTAGTTTACTAAGTTCGGGTATGAACGTGAGTATGTTCATGGGATTATATCGTCTCCGATGTGGTCCGTTCCGAGCCAGTTCATTTCGTAGGTCGGTATGGTTACTCCTAAATGAGATATTCAGGTTATACTTGATGTCATATTCGTAATAATTACAAAATAATAATATTTTGAAAATATACATCGAGAGAAGTCTAATATTTCTTACATATTATCATTTATTTATATATTAGTAGGAAAAGTATGATTGAAAATTATTATATTTAAATAATATAAAATAATGAACTATTACAACTAAAAGAGAATAAATAAAATATATGTTATTTAATATTAAAATTCACATCCAATTTGGAGGCAAATTTTACCGCACACCCAAGGAACATATAACAAGATGTTCTCCTTACCATATTTAAGAGATATGGTATATATGCAGTTTTGAATCTAATATAAATATGACAAGTATAATATAAATATAATAAATATATATAATAAGGTGAACACTTTGCTATGGGGTGTTTGGGAGTTAGAGGTTTGGAGAGAAATTAGAGAATTAAGCTCAATTAGAGGTTTGACTAGATGAATCTTTTAATATAAGTGTTTGATGGTTAGCGAATTTAAGTAGCGGATTGAGTCCAATTCGCTAATCTCAAAAAAGCTACCAATTAGAGGAATGTAACTAATGTTATAAAAACATTATTTTATCCCCAATTTTGATATTTAAGTTTTAATTTTGCATTAAAAATTATGCATATATATATATATATATATACACACACACACACTTTTTTGCACGTAAATATTTGATATATTATGAAACAAATGAAATATAATCATCATATATATATGTATGTATATATATAATTATGAATGTTGTTTATTTATTTTTATTTATTTATTATTTTAACAATTATTAACTTTAAATAATAATATTCATTAATGTCCTTATTAGTCATTTTACATATTCAAATAGCTAATTCAAACATACTTATACAAATTGTTAATTCAAACTGCTAGTCAAAATAGCTAATTCAAACAGATTGTCAAAACAGCTAACTCAATCCGCTACACCTAACCGCTAACCGCTAATTGCCAAGTAAGGCCTCTGTGTTCTTGAACTGCGGGATACAAATGCTAAAATTTGGATGGGTTTTAAAATTGTTAAAGTAAATACACATTGTGTGCCTTAGTCTACAGGCTATTGGGCTTCTCCCAACTAGTATAGGGATAGGTCTGTTAGAATGTTTCAGAATATGTAATCTCTCCCTATTTAAAAGGATCATATGAATGAGAATATACATCTTCTTCTGCCCTAATTCTTGTCTTCTTTACTTTTACTACAACACGTTATCAGCACGTACTCTACCAATAGAGCAAGAAAAATTCGACCAAAATTCTGAAAATTCCGAAAAAAAAAAGAAATAAAAAGAAAATCGAAAATTTTTGGAAAACCTTAGCCGTCATGTTCTTCCACCTTCAGCAGGTCCGCCGCGTACCCCTGTTCTTCTCAGTCGGCCACCATCAACCCTAAACCCAGATCCATCCCCCGCGCGACCATCACCCTTCCGCCTCTGCAACCCGCTCGTCTGCAGCCTTCAGCTGTGCCCCGCACCGGTCACCGAAGTCAGACGCGCCATATGCCACTCAATCGGCCGCCACCAAAACGCGTCTCCAGATCCAGGCTTCGTCACCGCCGATCGTCCTCCCAGCACGCCAGACCCGCTCCGTCGCCGATGGTCATCCTCCCAGCACGCCAGACCCGCTCCGTCGCCGCCGACCATCTTCCTAGAGTCCCAGAATCAGACGCGAGATTGGATCCCAAGCACAGATCGGATCCTCAGCCCGCTGATGCATGCTGGCAGCCCGCGTTCGGCCCGGCCCACTTTGTGACACTACCCGGTTCCTGTCCAGCCCGACCCGAAAGATTTCAATTATTTTTTTTAGCCCACTCACGAAGCAAGGCACACGAACTCGGACTTATTATTTGCTCCGTGTACGAATTTGTGTGTTTTATGTGATTTATTAGCATAATATGGTTAATCATATTTAATTTAATTATGCCTAATCTAATCAAATAGATTAATTAACTACTTGAATTAAAATTATTTAATTCATACTCTTAGATTAATAACTAATCATTATTGCGCCATAAGATACCTATTTGACTGCATAATGTGTGTATAGTTATATCATTTAAAAATTATATGTTTATATATATATATATATAAATATAATTGCACCCATATATAGATATATGCATGTAGTTAGGCTACATAATTAGTAGATATTAATGCCTAATTTCTACTGCCTACAAAGTACCATGATAACGAAACTTCATGTGTATTCCTAAATCGCATCGAAATCGTGACCATATCTTGGTTCTAAACAAAATAATCTCATTATTGAATAATTTATCATGGACGAACTCATGATTACGTGAAACGTATTCGCTTCCTTCTCTTGTTTACGAATATGGCTAATCCAACTCATTGAAATTCAGCATTTTGGACTCAGAAGGACTTGAGTGCCATAAATGAGATTCTGATTTTAAAATGTTAGCGCCACACTTTCTGTTCATACAGACGACGAACCGTTTTAAAAGGTGAAAGAAAGCTCGCTGATGTTCTTAGGTGAAATATCGACCCCAACTTATGGTAGGAATATCTTTAGATGAAATCCCCAATGAACTGTGGGATGCCCGTAAGGGCCATTTCGAGGATACTATTTCTCGAGTTGATCGTATAGTGGGACGAAATCAACTTGTTTTATTATAATGAGTCAACAATTTCAATAAAGATAAGCTCCGCCTTAAGGTGCGCCTTATTTTTTGTGAAAATAAACTCACAGAAGACGATATGATCCAGAAAAAAAAACTTTCCAATTTCCCTACTTAAGTGCTTATACTAACGAATCAGTATATGCTAGAGTATGATAATGCTAGGCCTGTCGAGATAAAGCAAATTCTCGAGGCTAGTAATGGCAAATTGAAATATGGAAAGAACTCCGACGAATAGGGGACTGGACGTGCCAATCTCAAACCACATGGAATGAAGCTCGCATGGTAGAAACGGATGTGGCATTCGCAGATGTGGTCGTGGTCATGGAGGCTCTTTCAATGTAACGAGAAGAGACGACGCTCCTGGCTCCCAAGAAATGAGTTGGTTCCTAATGTGAGATTGTTGCCATTGGTATATGAACTATCAGGCACGCAATTATTTCACTGCCAGTTAGAAGAGATATTGAGATTCCGACAAATCGGAAACTCTATATAGAGGAAGACGATCATGACATGACCCCCAATGTCACTTTCGCATTTACTGATGGCAATATTGCACCATACGTGCCAAAGTCATTAGATGCCCTTCCTCTATGACTAATTTTATCGGTAGACGTTCTAATATTTTTCAATAATGGTCGGATATATTTTAGTTTCAAACAAGATATTATTGTTGCTTACGTATACAAGTGGTTGACTTTATTCAAAGTACCGAATATTGTTTCTATGCTTATGGTTCAGAGTTTTTAATACTCGTGTTCTCTTTTGACGAATGAATCGAGGAACACTCGAGTGATAGGCTGATGATAATAGCCTATAATGTATTAGTGACTATGATGATTGGTTCATATCACTTCATCCAAGGACGCGGCACCCCCGGTTCTTGATGCCTAACAACATTGTTTTACAGTCACCGACACTCTATATGCATCGAGAGTGACTAACTCGAAACTTACAAAGCTTCAAGGATATACGTATCAACGACATTCATGTTGAAACTCATTGTGAGAATGGAATAGAGTATCTCTATATCATCTCTAATGAATGCGGCCGAAAGCGCATCTTAGAGAAACTTACGAGTCAATCAAGTGGACTGTGCGTCACTATGATTAGGATTGTTGAATCCTATGCACCTATAACTAACATTGGGGACGTGACTCGTCAGGCTTTGGCATGGATGACTAGGGTATCCAGGTCGTGAAATGATGGCCCACATTCTTAAGAATATGCACGGACATCCTTTCTTACGCATGTAAAGTAGAAATGGGCAACGAACCCACATAACGAACTTTGTTGGTGTTCCTCAAGCTATGTCATCCAAAGCATCGGAGACATCTGCCCGCTCTACAGGTTTGACCCTGTCGAATGCACATCGTCTCTTGTGCAAATCCTGCGCTTTAGCCAAAGTAGGAATGAGACCTTCCTACGCTAAAGATGTGAAAATTCCATTCTTACATAGGATTCAAATAGATATTTGTGGACCGATTCAACCAGAGTGCGGACCATTTAGATGTTTTATGGTTCTGGTTGACGTTTCGACATGCTGGTCACATGTTGCCCCCCTGTCCACTAAAAATGCTGCTTTTGCAAAGCTTTTAGCACGGATTATCTGTTTAAGGGCTCACCACCCTGACCACCATGTTCAGTCTATAAGACTTGATAATGCTGGAGAGTTCACATCTAAAGTACTTGATGAATATTGCATGTCGATCGGGAGCGACGAAAAGCATCCCACCCCCCACGAGCATATGCAAAATGGTCACGCGAAGGCAACCATCGAACGAATCAGATGGTAGCCCGGGCATTGGTTATGCACACCAATTTGCCTATTTCTGTCTAGGGTTATGTAGTCTTGCATGCAGCTTTACTTATTCGCTCATTTTAGACCCTCTGCTAACCAAACAATTTATGCGTACCAGTTGGTAACTGGATAAGCCCTGATTTTTACATTTTGGACTCAGACGAGCTTGAGTGCCAATTACACATATTTGGTTATGTAGTATTATGCCTTCTGCACTCCCACAGTGCATCGGTTTTGAAAGACGATTAAGTAGTTACATTGGATACGAATCCCCAATGGTTATCCGCTATTTAGAACCTTCGACAGGAGATCTCTTTACCGCTCGATCGCGGATTGTCACTTTGATGAGACAACCTTCCCATCGTTAGGGGGAGGAGAGAAGACGAACTTTGTCAGGGAACGACAGGAATTGTCATGGTGTATCCCTACTTTGTCTCATATTGATCCCCCTATTTCGCTATGTGATAGTGAAAATTATCAATCTTCGAAATGTAGCAGATTCGATGCCTGATGCGTTTACTGATATCGTGAAAGTGACGAGATCATATATACTAACTGCAGCCTGTAAGGTTGAAAGTCCTCGGTAAGGGGCGCAACACCGATGAATCGAGTGCTGCCATCGCACATGGTGGATGTGTGATTCAGGCCATAGCTACCTAAAGGAAGAGGTGGAAGCTACATGGTTCGACTTAACACTCACCTAAGGAGGAGGTAGAGTAAGGCACAAACTTATATATTAGTTATCAATGAACTCGTTTCATGAGATCATACTTGATTTTACTATATCCATGAGTCATGACGAGGGGGACGCCCCGAAGATTGACATGATTCAGAAAATCAAGAAATCTCGATAAATCACGAGAGTGTGGACTGATCATCCACCCACTTTGATGATCTATCGTTGCTCAAAGCATAGAGCAAGACGATGTCGAACCTCGCTATGTTGTATGATATCAATATTGAGTTAATTGGCCTTAAAGGATAAAGCATTCCACGCAGAACTAGATTCTTTGACAAAGAGACGGGTAATTGGTAGGTAGTGCTAACCTCACCAAGTGTAAATCCTGTAGGACATAAAATAAAATATTTGTCAGTAAGCACAATGAGAAGAATGAAGTCCTGAAGTACAAGGCTCGAAGGTTCTCATAAATGCAGTGGAATTGACTAAGGAGACGTTCTCTCCCCTAAGCTACTTCATTAGCTTAGTAATTTCTGAAGGACTGGAAATGCAGCTTATGAATGTGGTTAGTGATATCTCTATGGGGATCTTAATATAGAGATATACATGAAAGTGCTCGATGGCATCTCATTACCCAAGTCAAGTGACTCTAGACCACGGAGTGCGTTAGCAGTACGGTTGAAATGCTCACTTTACGGATTAAAACAATCCGGGCGGATGTGGTATACCCGCCTAAATGACTACTTGATTGGAAGGGGATATAAGAACGACGAACTGTGTCCCAGCGTATTTATTAAGAAAACAAGTTCCGGATTAGGGATTATAGCTGTATATGTTGACAATATGAACATAATCAGTACTCTTGACAAATTAAGAGAAACCGCAGCTATCTAAAATCTGGATTTGAGATGATGATCTGGGAAGACTCGGTCTTATCTAGGCATTGAGCTAGAACATCGAGCTAGTGGAATCCTCATCCATCTGTCTGCCTATGTCCAGAAGAAAATTAGGCATTTTAACATGGACAAGGCACATACGATTAGCACTCCCATGATGGGTCGTAGTTTGGACTTGAAGAAAGATCCATTTCGTCCAAAGAAATGTGACGAAGAGCTTTTGGGAGATGAAATTCCCTATCTAAAGTGCAATAGGTGCATTATTGTACTTGGCTCAGTATACTCGACCTAATATAGCCTTCTCAGTGAACTTGTTGGCTAAATATAGTTCTGAGCCCACACAATGTGATTGGAATGATATCAAGAACATCTTTTGATACCTCAAATGAACCATTGACTTGGGACTTTTCTTTCCCTATCAGGCTAACGAAACTGCCGATGAATGTGCAATCACTAAAGTAAGTGTTAATGTCGAGGAAACTACCCCGACGAATGTGTTGGTAGGATTTGCTGATGTTGGGTACATCTTGGACCCATATAAAGATCTCTCCCAGATTGGTTATGCTTTTACCATTGGGAACACCGCTATATTTTGGATATCAACTAAGCAAACCCTTGTTGCTACCTCCTCGAATTACGCTAAAATTATCGCTCTACACGAGACGGTACGCGAGTTTATATGATTGAGAACCATCGTTTTACATATTTGAGGTAACAATGGACTAAGTAGTGTCACTGATGCGCCCACATACATATACGAAAATAATGCCGCTTGCATCGAACAGATGAAGCTTGGATATATCAAGGGGGATAATACGAAGCATATCTCTCCAAAGTTTTTCTGCAATCAGCAACAACGGGCCCTCCTCAAGATCCAAGTTAAGCAAGTGAAGTCTGAGGAGAATGTGGCTGATTTATTCACTAAATCATTGCCCAAGGCCGTATTTGAAAAACATGTGAGAAACATCGGAATGAGTAGGATTTCCGAACTCCCGAGATCGAAGTAAGGATCTGATGGGAGGGTGAGGTATAACGAATTTTACCCATCAATGTTGTACTCTTTTCTTTGACCAACGTTTTTCCCACTGGGTTTTGTTACTTCACAAAGTTTTTAACGAGGCAACGTCACATGCACTGTTTTTCAGATTCCTTGATTGACAAACTAATCAGGGGGAGATGTATACTTGAGGGGGAGTCTTACATCCACGTCGCAAGTTACACTCTTTTCCTTAATCGAGGATTCTTTTTTCCCATTGAGTTTTTATCACTTGGAAAGGTTTTTAACGAGGTAACTAGACATTTAGCTCACTGATCGACGAACTGATCAAGTTCTTGAGCACATTGATCGACGAAATGATCAATAGAGGTTTTGGCTTAACGAAATTAGCATAACCTATATGTCTGGATGTTGTACTCTTTTTGCTACGATCAAGACATTTTTCCCATGTGGTTTTTGCTTGACGAGGTTTTAACGAGGCAACTTGACACGCGTTGGAGACTCGGCACAAGGGGGAGTGTTAAAGTAAATACTAGGACTGGGACCGGTTCGGTTCTTGGTAAAAAAATTAAAGAACCAGAACCGGTTTTTAAATACATAAACCGGTTCGGTTTTTGACCACTTTTTTCAGGAACCGAATTAGGAATCGAAACCGAAAAAACTGGTTTCTTCCTCAGGAACCAAATTAGGAACCGGAACCAAATTTAATGTGTGAAAACCTGTTTTTTCGGTTCTTTTAGGAACTGAAATTGTGCAAAAAAACCGAATTTTGTAAAAAAAACCCGAATTTTGAGTAGAAACCGAATTTAATGTCTAATATTTTGAACAAAATACATTTAACTATGTTGCACAGGTGCGGGGGGGCGGGTGCGGGTGCGGGCAGATACGGGTGCGGGGATACGGTTTTTTGAAAATGTTAGGGTGCGATACGGCAAGGATACGTCTGTTTATTTTATATTTTATTATATATAACACTTGTTAAATATAAAAAACAACAATTCAAATATCACCATAAAATCAATTCAAATATATAAAACAAGTCATACAAAAAACAATTCAAAATGGCTTTGAGCAGCGGAGCTTTCTAATGTTGTCCGTGAATACTGCTAAAGGTAAAAGTAATTACTTATTAAATGATTTACTTTTTGTATTTTAATTTATTTGATTTACTTTTTAAAAATTATAAAAAAATCTAAAAAAAAAAAAACATAAAAATTCGGACTCGCGTATCACACGCAGATACGCGTATCTATCTTGGCGTATCCTGTGCCGTGATACGCGAGTCCGAATTTTTTTTTTTGCACGGATTCGCCACGTGGCGAATCCCGTGCGAATCCCACGCGAATCGCACCCGCACCCGCACCCATGCAGTATCCGATACTGCATACTGCCCAATTTTGAAGAATCCGTGCATTATAGACATTTAATTTGTTTTATTAATACCTATATTATGTAAAAAATTATATATAATATTATATATATATAATACAGACTATTGGACTTCTCTCAACTATTGGACTTCTCTCAACTAGTATAGGGCTAGGCCTGTTAAAATGTTCAGAAATATATAATCTCTTCCTATTTAAATAAACCATATGAATGAAAATATACATCTTCTTCCGCCCTAATTCCTATCTCGTTTACTTTTTACTACGACAAAAATGTCCTTTTTTCTTCCTTTTTAATCACGCACTACGTAACATTTTACCTAGTATTTTATCCGGAATCTGGAAAGCCGATTAGGGTTAGCAAAGAGAAATTGGTTTTAAAGGGAAATTGGAATACAGACGGTAATGGCAGTTTTCTTTCTTCTACTGTGGGAATAAAAAAATAAAAAATCTCTACTCTCTTTATTAACTTCATTTATTTATATTTTCAGCTGGTTTATTTGCTCAATTGAGTCCATATTTGAAAGAGTAAATAAATTCGTTAGTTTTTTTTTATTTGCTGGATTTTTATTTAGGGTTTTTAATTTGGTCTTGATATTGGCTCATGAATATTTGTATTCACATTTCACAGCAGAAGATGAAGAAGGAGAGGAAGAAGATGAAGAGAGCATCTACTGCTTCTTGTTCGCTGGAATCAACTGAGAACATCGAAAATTTGAAGCTCTGGTAAATTTTTATTTGTAGTTTTTTTAGCCTTTTATGTTATTCTGGCTTTTATTTTTTGTATTCTCAATTACTCTTTTTACTCCCAATGTAATTGGAAAAACCGTCAGTCGAAATCCACACGACAACTTTTCATGGGATTGTCCTGATGATATTGAGTCTCCTCGCCAAATACTGGAGGAAGAAGACAAGTACGTATCCTGGGTTACCTCCTTTCTCCATCACATCATCATATCCCATTTGTTTGTTTAAATCTGTCTGAATGAATGGATAAACGTGCACAAATTATGGGTGTATATAATTTTATTTATAGTAATCAGTTTATGTTTGATTTTGTGGACTCCAATAAGTGATTAAAGAAAGAGAATTAGGTCTCTTAGAATTTAGGCTATGGTTAGATAACCTTTTTCGCTTGTGTTTGTGGGGACTGGGAATCCTTGTGATGTCATGTTTGACATTTGAATAACCTTGTACTATACCCAACCTCCCAAAGGCATCGGATGTTGGCACTCCAGTCCCATGAGCCTGGACTGATATTACATACTCACGAGACCCTTCATTGAGGCGATTGAAGCTCATGGTTACCTCGTGGCACTAATTAATATGCCTAAGATGAAAGGAACCCAGAGTTAAAAATTTACAAGTTTAAAGCATTGGAGAACTTATGAGATACTTAGTCGTGTATCTGTAGGCACCTCAAAAATCATTAACGAGCGATGAGTAATCTAATTGACAGTTTTTTGTTTGTTTGTCTCTGCTAATATTACCTAAAAATATCAATTATTATGGGTCTTATCCTCCAATTGGGTCATCGAATATCCCTTTGCTTAAAGTTATCTATCCTTCTTATTCTTCGTGACCTACAAAACAATCATTTCTTACATAAATTTGTTGCTGTGGACGAGCATGCCTCCTTTGTGGGCAAATGTCCTATAGGCTAAGTTGGCTTGTGACTGATGATCTTGTATATGTAAGCAGTAAAAACAGTTTGTAGCTCATGTCCTCCTCTTTACATGATACCTTGCCCTTACTCTTGATTGAATGGTTGCTTTTGAAAGAAAATCATGCGAAAAAGCCTATATTGAAAACTATGGTGATTTTAGTTATATGGATCTTATATTGTTATACGTCATGTAGTGGTAACTTGGACATACATTAGTAGGTAGAGCTGTTCATCGCATTATGCATGATACATGATGGCCATGGGGCCTAGAATGTACCACAAGTGTTCCTCCATGCCTTTACATGTGCCCTATGAAGCAGGGACGCGATACACAATATGCTATACGATATGATACCAACATCATGTTCATTTTTTTCTGAAATGTAGGATACACAACGTGGAGGATATGTTCTATGTAAATAAAATTATATATGCCAAATAAATATTATAGATGTGTATGAATATAAAAGTAAACGAGATTGATAAGCATACACCAATGTTTTAGAAAACGAGACTTATACGAGTCGACTCGCGGGTTGAGGCGGGGCGTAA
This sequence comes from Orobanche coerulescens, assembly GCA_033398695.1. Classification (NCBI taxonomy): domain Eukaryota; kingdom Viridiplantae; phylum Streptophyta; class Magnoliopsida; order Lamiales; family Orobanchaceae; genus Orobanche; species Orobanche coerulescens. The sequence continues at coordinate 15,603,052 of CM065804.1, forward strand.
GAGAAACGTCTTGAATCGAACGAGTCAGCTGAAAAGATAGAAATTTATGAGTCTTGAGTATGAGGCACACGAGTCTACTCTCGGTTACGAGTCGACTCCTATGAGGCAGACGAGTTAGACATCTCTCACAAATTTTGAACACGATAGTTTTGTCCAAGTCCTCCATAGAGATGATTGAGGAACAATTTGATTTTTAGATATGTATGTGAGAGAGAATGAGAGATTTTTTTGTGTGTGGGAGAAAGAAAGAGATGTAACTATATGTTGCAGAAGGGGCAGCCGTTGGAAAATCATTCACAATTTAGGGTTTTCAGCCGCTTTAATCTCAACTACTTAGTTTGATGGTTTTATTTAATTAGAATTTATTAGCTTCTGCCTTGATTGCCTAATATTATTTAATTAGGCTTTCTATTTGTTTTTCAAACCTATAAAAGTTAACAACTAAACTACAAGTAAACAATTTAACTACGAAATAGAAAATTAAATATAATATGAAAGTGTAATATTATATTATGTTACGAACATTTAAATGAAATAAAAACCTAGATAACTAAAAACTTTTTCTAAGTTACAAGGTACCGGACATCATAAATTTCTTGTAACTTCTATTAATTAATATTATTAATTGTTATATCATATTAATTTGTTTTTTGTTTATGTAGGTGTTTGATGGATGAATTATGGGATTATCATGGTGTTTTTATTCTAGTTTGTGTTGAACTATTACTATTATGGTTGAACATTGTGTTGGTTTATTATATTAATTTTTTTGTCAAAAAAGTTGTGGCTTACGCCTCGTTCCGCCTCGAGTCGTAGCCTCGCCTCATACAAGCAAAACGCCTCGAATATGCGTCGCGAATTTTAAAACATTGACATACATAAAGTCAAATCATAATTAATGTCGCCTCTTAAAATGTTCAACATAATAATAAAAGAAACAAAACCACTAAGTCGAACTAACATTAACTGACTCATCCATTACATCTTCAAAGACCACAGATTCTAACTCCGACTCGTTATGAGAGAGAGTTGCCATTTGAAGCTTACCGACATCTTCAAGATTGTCAAAAGAATCACCTGCAATATACCAATAATTGGTATCTCCCGTTGTGTAGGTCGAGTCCTTGAAAATAGTCGAAGATTAGTATGAATGAACACCAAGTCCTCACCATGTTTTTGTGTCGATCTATTTCTTCTCTCTGAATTTACAAAAAATGAGTAAGTGCTCCAATCTCTCTTCGAACAAGATGAGGATGAAAGTTTCACAAGAATCCTTGATGCAAATCTTTTGAAGCATAGGTGCACTAGAGTCATAAAGAAGCCACCAATTTGGGGACCCATCATATACCAAATCTAGTACGCTCCTCCAAATCAGGGAAATTCTGTAGGTCACAAGTCGTCAGGAATAAGTCTAGAGGGGGTGAATAGACTTATTGAAACTCTTTTTCTAAGAAGGAATTAAGAAGTTTCTCAGCTAATGGTACAGATGACTTAGAGTCGTCTGTTGATAATATAAGTGCGGAAGTCAGCTGATGATGAATACACAAATATGAACAATGAAACATTAAGTATGAATGCAACAGTTAAGTATAATGCTAAAAACAGTAAAGTACGCAGGCGATTTATAGTGGTCTCAGAGGTGGGGTAATCCTCTACTAATCCACTTTTCTCCAAACCAGTTGGAGATGAATCCACTATAATTTTCAACCAGTGATAAATATTACAGTGATTCTATAACTTAGAAACAACAACTTGCAACCAGTGGAAATCCTGTCGTTGCAACTTCTTTCTGACTGTCTAGCACCACTCGATCTCCAAATGAGTATCTTCTATAGGCCATTTAAGTTAGGCTTAAAATCGGCTAAGTACAAAAGTACAGATAAGTAAATCAGAGAAGTTTTGGTCAAACAGATACATCAGAGGTTTGACCAAACACTGCAGAATGCTGAGTCACAGTCAAGTGAAAATCTAGTCAACAAATTTTATCAGAGAAGTTTGACCAGACTGCAGTCAAGTGATCAGACGGAGCCCAAGTCATCTGAAGTTTGACCATCAGATCAGTCAAGTTCATCAGGTCAGAAGACTTTAGATAAGACTTCAGATAAGTCGTCAGATCAGAGAAGTCTCGTCAGGACATCAGAGATGTTGTCATCAGAGAAGTCCGATGACAGAGAAGTTTGACTGCATATCAGACAAATTGACTTAAAAAGATCAGATAAATCATCAGCTAAGTAAACCTGTCCACGCCAGCATGCGTTGGAAAAATCAATATTTACGGAAAGTCACATGCGGGCAATAAGGGACAGATTGGAGAGATTCCCGGAAGGATATAAATTAAATAAATCATCCAGACCCACCTCTGAAGACTTTAATCATATTAAAATCAAAAGATTCGGCGCTTCAACGTGCAAGTCTTTACAACGGTCGGAAATGGATTAAAATAAGGGAATCCAGCCTTGCAACGTTCAGAAAGAGAAACAAAGAAGTCTATTTCTCCAACGGATGGATTTGTTACAGATTTGCAACGGCTATGAAGGAAGCTCAAAGATCTACATCTATAAATATCTGAAGATTTGAAGTTGAGCTATACGGTGCGAACTATACTCTCAAGCAATCAAGCGATCAAGAAACCTATAACATTGTAAAGAGCGACATTCTCAGTTCATATACGAAGAAAGCTCTTAGTTGGAGAAGACAAAACACTCTTGTCTTAAAATCTGAGTACGGGGTACTTCATTGGTTGAAGTTACGTGACTGATAGACATCCAAGGATTTGGAGATCGAGTGGTGCTAGGCAGTCAGAAAGGAGTTGCAATGACAGGATTTCCACTGGTTGAAAGTTGTTGTAGCTAAGTTGTAGAATCACTGGTTGAAAATTATAGTGGATTCATCTCCAACTGATTTGGAGAAAAGTAGATTAGTAGAGGATTATCCCACCTCTGAGACCACTATAAATTGCCTGCGTACTTTACTGTTTTTAGCATCATACTTAACTGTTGCATTCATACTTAGTGTTTCATTGTTCATATTTGTGTATTCGTCATCAGCTGACTTCCGCACTTATATTATCAACAGACGACTCTAAGTCATCTGTACCATCAGCTGAGAAACTTCTTAATTTCTTCTTGGAAAAAGAGTTTCAATAAGTCTATTCACTCCCCCTCTAGACTTATTTCTGACGACTTGTGACCTACAAGTGGTATCGGAGAGAGGCGCGGGTTCGAGTCTTCTGGAATATGCTGGGGGGGATTGTTGGGAATGCTTTGCGTCCAGAACGTCACTGGTCGGGCTTAACACCCCGACCCGCGGCACCCTAGTGGTGCAGCCTCTCATGTCCGCCTGTCGCTTAGTACGGGGCTCTGCGCTGCCACTAGAAAATGCTTAAATGAATTGATTTGGACTATTCATACTAACAAGATGCATCTTCTTCTCTGGTAGCCATCTCATAGAAACTCCAAAGTTAAGCGTGCTTGCCTGGAGTAGTTATGGGATTGGTGACTCCCGGGAAGTTTCTGAGGTGCGCGTGAGTGAGGACAAAGCGCGCTAGAAAAGACTCAGTGTTGGTACAGTGAGGATAGTCTTCATCATTTTCAGGGACCTACAAATTCATCTCATATACAAAGTGTAGTACGCTCCTCCACATCAGGGAAATTCATCTCAAGCACTTCATTCTTCCACTTGATATTTTTTCATCCGCTTGGAGAGGAACTAGATGGGGGTCCCTTGAAGCCACTCTTTATTGTATATTTAGGAGTCGATGAACGTGCCAAGCAGTGAAGTGGGGTGTTATTCTTGTCCCACCGTGACAAGAGTATCTCTCACCACTTCATAAAATGCAGAGAAGTCTATTGCCTTTACAGTGAAGCATAGTTGTTAAAGGCACGACTCATGCGCAAGGCGCGTAGAAAAAAAGGCAAGTTGCCTTTTAAGCCCAAAGGTTGACGACCTTAGTCAGGCACGCTTGGAAGCGCCTCAGTGCGCTTTTTTGCTGCGCCTCAGGCGAGCCTTTGCATTATGACTCTTTTTTATTTTTTCTTTGTTTTTTTAGAATACTTTAAAAGTTAGTTTTCGTGTTCTTTCACTTTAATTTTGTTAAGTATTAAGTTTTTTTATGGACAGCTATATTTTTTGTCATTATGTTTCTATAAATTTTACAATTTAATTTAATTTAGTTTTTAGTTTTTATGCGCCTACCTCTTTCAGGCGCGCACCTTTCCTTGCGCCTCAGGCGATGGGAGCCTGTATCACTTCTTGCGCCTTTTGCCTTTAACAACTATGCAGTGACGTGGGCTGTTTTCTTGTCCCATCGTGACACGAGTATCTCCCACCATTTCATAAAATGGAGAGAAGTCTATTTTCCATAACTTTCATGTTTAAAAATGGCTTTCCTCACTTCTTCAATTGTTTCTCGCCGCTCACTTCTTAAAAATGGCTTTCCTCACTTTACAGAGTGCTCGGCTAAAAACTGGAAATGAGAGTGACTTAGCTATTTCGACCATAACTCCCTCGTTCGGACTCCGATTGACTCACCGTTTAAACCATTGGAAAGCTAACTCGATGCTTTATATTATTACAAAGATTCAGAATTTTTGGAGTTTCCAAAAATTAATGGTGATTTAACAAAGTCGAACTCATACGTGGAAAAGTCGCTAAAGAACACGGAATTCAACAGAACGACACCGAGACGAACTCGGATGACAAAAAGTGTAGAATTAATCATTCTCGGAATGACGAAAAGGTAACAATAGAGTCGCTAAGATGGACTTCCGCCAAAAAAATAAAAATTACCAAATGAAATTACTGAATGATAATGATCGAATTACAACCTGGTATTACAGCGTGATACGTAGAGGCATGGTGCTTTCGGTACTCGGGAATTTTCAAAAGCTCGTTCGATTGGATTTGTGTTTGTGATCGAAATCAAGAAGATATTATCAAAGGTCTACGGGGGTATGATCTCATAATTTTATCTTTGTTATTTTATATTCGTTTATACAATGCTTGATCGATCCGTTTTTGGGGTTTTCGTTTTATCCGGTTGGACCAGTTTTTCCGCTGCATAACTCGTTTTTTATCACCGAATCCCAACACCGATATGGAGGAAGATCCTAATGTCAACGTGCATGCTAATTACTTCACAATTTAAATTAATTATGGAGGCCAATTTGATTTAATTTTAAAAAAAAAAATCAATTTAATCACTTAGTTATTTTAGCGTTAAGGTTTTTAATTTTCTCGTCCTAACATGCAAGAAACATATCACGCATACATCCACACATGCCATACATCAAAACAGCAAAAAACCAAAATAAAGCGTGGATAATTAAATTATCCAATTATCATGGTCTTCTTCCTTGATTTGAATCCGAGAAAATCTCCGAATCGATTTCTCCCACTGGATCAAGCATCTTGTCACTCCTCCTCGGGCGGACCGTGGATTTCCAAAATTAAAGTTTCACTTTATGTAGAATTAATTAAATAAAAAATTAAATTTTAAATCCGACTCTCCAGCGGACACAACGAACGGCAGAAACGGACCGACCAAAATCGACAATCGGACCGACCGGCGCATCGGCTCGGCCCTGGCGAAGGCCCTGCATCGCTTCGTCAGTGCCAGCCGTGTCGCTGCAGCTCGCGTCATTGCTTCGCCGCGGTGTCCAGCAGTCCCGGTGTCCCGATTTTGCTCTACTTCTTCGTGACTTCGTCTTTTCCGAATCTAATTATAATTTTATACAAAATAAAATACATCAAATTTACACGAAAAATAAGATCATAGATCTACCTGCGGATTTTATCATGGGAAAAACCATTACATGCCTCAGAACCGGGCCAAACCAGCAATTGCATAATAAAAATAAATAAATAAATCACTCACATAACCATGATAATTGGATCATATTCCCTGCAAGAACACATCTAGAAAAATATCCCAACATCAAATTACATGAATATTTAAATTGCTATCAATTAATAACCATATTAACTAAAATAGCAAAAGTCTAATATCTGACTTCGATACCAATTGCTGGAAATAAAACACAGCGGAAGCAAAGTTGGGAAAAAATTGATTAAAGCGTTTTACGCATCCACGAGTACAAAATCTATTTAGGTATGCTAAATAATTAACTACTAAGATTAATAAGCAACTTAAATATAATTTATTATTTATTAATAAATATGTTGGTAAATTGAATATCATAATCTAGATCAAAGATCATAGGATATTACCTTTGAAGCGTTGTGGTTGCTTTTCTTCTTGATCTCCTTGTAATTCTACCTTTAGATCTTCTAGAGTATGATCCGCCTTAATCCGGACGTTGTGTGGTGTTAGGCGTATTTTTATGCGCTTATTTATCATTATTTCATATCCATTTTGAGCCTAAATCTGCATAAATGAGCTTTTAATGCACTATTCTTTTATGTTTTGCAGGAAATTGGAGTCTGGAAGCTCGAAAGACGAAAAACGGGTGAAAACGATGATTTCTGGTCCTGAGCCGCGGCACAAGGAAAGCGGGCCGCGGCACACGAAGGTAGCTAGCAGAGCGCCGTGCGGACTGTACCGGGGGCCGCGGCACAAGGATGCTGAGCCGCGGCCCATGAAGAAAACATGCGCCCAGGCATAGGCGCTGAGCAGTAAGGGCCGCGGCACAGATTAAGTGAGCCGCGGCCCGCGAGGCGGTTTTGAGGTGTTGTCCGCGATTCTGGGCCGTTTTGGAGCCTGTTCTCGACCTAATCACACGGACGCGTTTTGGAGGCGGAGGAGAGTTATAAATAAGCATTGAAGGTCATAATTGAGGGATCATCCAAGGAATCAAATCGGAGGAAGACATCGCGGGATTGAAGAACACAAGGAGGAGATTTGTGGGTGACGACAAGACCACGGATCCCTTACGGGTTTTCTTAATTTTTCCGCATCTTAGTTTCTAGATCTATTCGAGTAGGATTGTGATTGTAACCGATGACATGACGGTTTGATTTATTTATTATTATTTCAATTCATTCGTTATTCTATTGAATTGGATTCTTCTTACTGTTTTCAATGCTTTCAATTGTCTGGCCAATAGTTGAATTGATTTGAATGTCTTTATGGATTCGGGAGATGAAATTTAGGCATAGTTCTTGTGAGAAAAATCATGATTGTTGTGAGATAGGGATATACTCATGGGAATTGTGAAGTCTGTTTATTGTGGGAATTCTTGAACTGTTTTAGCTATTAATTATCTAATTCGAATAGGGATATATCGAGTTAATAATTCGTAGTATTTTCTATCGACCTTGGGAAAGGCTTTAGAATAATTTAGGAATTCCTGGCTTACAATCAATTGAATAAAAGTGAATTAAATTGAATAAAAATCATTCCTGATTGTTTGAGGTGAAAATCGTGATCCTACACCCTTATTACTATTATATTATCACTATTATTATTTTCTATTTATTTTTCTGCAATTAGTTTAGATATAAATTCTATATATTTGTTCTTCAAATAAAATTACGAGTCGACTATATTTTGGTACTTATTGAAATCAGTCCTCGAGGGAACGATATCTTACTCATCACTTTATTACTTGTTGACACCGTGCACTTGCGGCATAATGTGAGGGATTTCCTCACAACAAGTTTTTGGCGCCGTTGTCGGGGACTGATTTTTCGCTAATATCATTACCAAGCGACTCTAATTTTAATTTGAAGTTTTTTTTAGTCTCTATATTTTTTTCATTATGTTTTCCTTTGATTATCGTATCTTAGTAATTTGCCTAATAGGGTCAGTCAGCCCCCTCCCCCGAAACAAAAGATCATGTTTGAACATTGTGTAGACGCTCTCGAAAATCCTAATAGTACCCCTCTTGAGCGAGAATGTGCAAGTCGTGGTCTTGAGATTCACTATGGTTATTTTCGAGCTCATATATTTAGTAGTGAAGTTGAGGGGGAGGTTGAGAAGAGAGACATGTTGAGTTTTAGGGTCGATCCCCCAGCACCTGATAATTACATAAAGTGTGATGAGCCTGTAGAAGAAGTTACCATTGATGATGTTTCCAAAGAAATTTCATTAATTTGTCATCAAACTTCGACTAATAAGGTGAACACTTATGTGCCTAAAATTTTTATTAACGGTGCCGCGCATAATTTTTCCCAAATCCATAATGGGAGAGATTGACCCCATTACTTTTGATTTTGTTGAGGCTGATTCTTTGAGTTCTAATGAGGTTGTTCATGATAAGTCTTTATTATTTACCCATTCGAACTCTGCTTATTTTTTCATACCCTATAATTATTATATTCTTCCATCGTTTTTTGGTTGTCCGCATAATTATTCTTACTCATTATTTTTGGCAATCAGGCATGAACCAAAGCCTCCCTTGTGGAATAAGAGGCCTATAGATTGCAAGAAGGAGGTATTTGGCAATCTCCCTAGAAAGAAGCCACGTTAATTTTTTTTTATTTGCCACGTCGTGCTCAAGACGTAAAATAGAGCGCTTGATGGGAGGCAACCCATCATTTTTACTTGCTTTCTAGTTAGTTGTTTTTTATTGATTTTTCGTTAATAATTTTTTCCCTTTGTTTTGTTTTTTTTCGTTTGGATTCGTGTATTCTTGTTGGCCCTTATTTCTCTAATATTTTGTTTTACCCCAATGAGTATTATCCTTCATATTCTAGTCTTTCTTGACTTAATGTCTATTGTTATTTCATGACTAGAGACTAAGTTTGGGGGTCCCTGGTGATGTTGGGCATTATTTGAAGTATGAATTGACGGACGATTCCACTCAGACATGTGTTGGCGTTCAAGAAGACATTTGGAATAAGATTCACTTTTCCTTATCTCTTTTATTTTCACATGAGTTTTGTTGACGATTTTATCTGTAGTGGAATAAACTGAAGCATGCGATATTCTCTTAATTTTCTTGGTTATGAATGGCGATTTCATCATTGCTTTATTGTTCTTGCATGCTGTTGATGGTTTTTTGTCAAAAACGTGAATTTTTCGTGCTTCCGTGTGTAAAACTGATGTTACGATACTGATTTCTCTTGGAAGAAACGGTTGAGTTTAGTCGAGTTGCAGTCAGCGATATCTGTTTCTGTTGAGTATTCAATTAGGTCCAAAATTTTATCGTTTTTGTAGAAATCTTAGCAGATAAGAAAGGAGACATACGTGTTTTCAAATCGCCGTCTATACATTTGGTTATACTTTTGCGTAGCTAGTTATCCAGTCACATGAATCTTGTTGGCACTTAAAGTGAGTTTAGAGTCGGACAGTTTTTCTAAAAAGTCGAATATTATATGTTCTATGATGGGAAGTCTAGTAACCGAGGGTATTCGCGTGACCCGTTGTTTACTCTCGCGTAAAACGACAACCCTGAATAGACTAATGATTTAGAAATATCGCATTACCGATGATGGAAAGTCTAGTAACCGGGGGTATTCACGTGACCTGTTGTTTACTCTCGCGTAAAACAGCAACCTTGACATGCGGGAATAGCTATTCGAGTTTTTTCTCCGCTGTAAAGGGGACTTAGTAACTAGAAGCATCCATGTGAGCCATGAGTGTCTTTTACGTCAAACGGTTCCCTATATGAGAATGGAAATCCACCCTAGGATTATCCCGATAAAATATCCCAGAGCCGAAACCTAGTGGTTAACTCGAATCATATTATTGATCATACATAAGGGAATGCTGTCCGAGGTTTATTTTTGACGATGAAACTCTTGAATTTATGCCATTAGACTGTGGGACTGGGCGACTTGGCTTGTTTATTCTAACCCTTCGTATTAGCGGTTGGTTAAATTCACGCTTGTTAATCTTTGAGCTTGATTTTCTTCATGAACGGTTGGTTAGGACTGAAAATGATTACTTCTTGGAATCAGTGTCCGTGGATGTGACTCACTATTACGACACTCGTATTATTCTTTGAGATTTTAAGGGTAGTATTGATTAAGTTGAGCACTCTGGATTTGCACGATTATTCACGATACTTTTTCGTTTGAAATTAATTTTTGCTTGAGGACAAGCAAAGGCTCAAGTTTGGGGGTATTTGTTAGGCGTATTTTTATGCGCTTATTTATCATTATTTCATATCCATTTTGAGCCTAAATCTGCATAAATGAGCTTTTAATACACTATTCTTTTATGTTTTGCAGGAAATTGGAGTCCGGAAGCTCGAAAGACGAAAAACGGGCGAAAACAGTGATTTTTGGTCCTGAGCCGCGGCACACGAAGGTAGCTAGCAGAGCACCGTGCGGACTGTACCGGGGGCCACGGCACAAGGATGCTGAGCCGCGGCCCAAGAAGAAAACATGCGCCCAGGCATAGGCGCTGAGCAGTAAGGGCCGCGGCACAGATTAAGTGAGCCGCGGCCCACGAGGCGGTTTTGAGGTGTTGGCCGCGATTCTGGGCCATTTTGGAGCCTGTTCTCAACCTAATCACATGGACGCGTTTTGGAGGCGGAGGAGAGTTATAAATAAGCATTGAAGGTCATAATTGAGGGATCATCCAAGGAATCAAATCGGAGGAAGACATCGCGGGATTGAAGAACACAATGAGGAGATTTGTGGGCGACGACAAGACCACGGATCCCTTACGGTTTTTCTTAATTTTTTCGCATCTTAGTTTCTAGATCTATTCGAGTAGGATTGTGATTGTAGCCTATGACATGACGGTTTGATTTATTTATTATTTCAATTCATTCGTTATTCTATTGAATTGGATTCTTCTTACTGTTTTCAATGCTTTCAATTGTCTGGCCAATAGTTGAATTGATTTGAATGTCTTTATGGATTCGGGAGATGAAATTTAGGCATAGTTCTTGTGAGAAAAATTATGATTGTCGTGAGATAGTGATATACTCATGGGAATTGTGAAGCCTGTTTATTGTGGGAATTCTTGAACTGTTTTAGCTATTAATTATCTAATTCGAATAGGGATATATCGAGTTAATAATTCGTAGTATTTTCTGTCGACCTTGGGAAAGGCTTTAGAATAATTTAGGAATTCCTGGCTTACAATCAATTGAATAAAAGTGAATTGAATTGAATAAAAATCATTCCTGATTGTTTGAGGTGAAAATCATGATCCTACACCCTTATTATTATTATATTATCACTATTATTATTTTCTATTTATTTTTCTGCAATTAGTTTAGATATAAATTCTATATAATTGTTCTTCAAATAAAATTACGAGTCGACTATATTTTGGTACTTAGTGAAATCTGTCCTCGAGGGAACGATATCTTACTTATCACTTTATTACTTGTTGACATCGTGCACTTGCGGCATAGTGTGAGGGATTTCCTCACAACATGTGGGCAACGAGCTACCGAATCTTGCTTGGACAAATATGGATCGGCCGGAATCTATTTCTCACAACTCTCGATTTTCTTTTCTTCAAGTAATTCCGATATGTAGCAAGAATTAAAGTGTTATCTCAATTGTGGAATAAAAGACACAAGTCAAGATCCACAATTCAACTCAGAAAAAAATTCATTTCGCACCGTTCCCCAGCAATGGTGCCAAAATTTTGACCGCACTGTCGAAACGCGTCAAAATTAAATATTTATAAAAAGTCCTTAACTCACTTATATTACATAGTAGTACTTGGGAGTAAGGGTCGAACCCACAGGGAACGAAAGAATTAATTAAACTTATTGAGTTGAATATTTTTAGAAAACAAAATAGTAGTACTAGATATAATAAAGAGGGGGATTTGATCGATTTAAAGTAAACAAGATAAAATAAAATAACAAGTAAAGCCAATAAAGAGAAGAAATAAACATTAATAAGAAAAAACGATTGCGATTAATATCCAATTATTAGTTTCATTTTGCCCCATTCTAATTTAATTTATGGATTAATGCAGCACTTATCTTTTTTTATTCTCAATGAATTCCTACTCCTAAATCAACAACAAGCTCTGTTGACCCCAATCATTTCTTAAGTTTATTTAATCAAAATAAGTTCTTCAATTAAACCTATCTAGACGAAGGACTCAAAACAAGCTCTTCAAAATCTTGTTCGTTAGATGCATTAGGAACCAAAACGATAGAAATAGATAAGATATTGAGTTCACAAGCTCGACCCAAAGGATCTTGATTTTGTGTTATCCAATTGAATAAAATCAATTGTTGCTACTTGTGATTTAAGATTATAACAATTATGTATTATAACCCTAGATCTAGCAGTATATAAAAATCTCAATTATGATGGCCAAACTAATCAAAGTGAATTATAGCATAAATAAATTTGCTCAATAACACAAAGATAATTCAAGAAAAATAAGTCACGAATATGCTACGGGATTAAAATATAAATAACATAGATACGGGCTCTAACATCCCTAAGAACTTGAATAGATAAATTAACCTGACATGATGGCTAAAGAAAAGATGAGATAATTAATAGGCATAGAATAAAAAAACTGGATTACTAAACACCACCCTAAATTACTAGTCACCGCCCTATAATATTACATTTTTGTCCTTACTTCATATTCAGCAGATTTATAATCCTACCTTCTCACTACTTTTCTCTCTCGACCTACTCTAAAGAAGCCACCAGCCGCCGCCGCACCGCCGCCGTCTGCCGCCATGACTGGAAAAGGAAAAGCTCCGGTAAATATTTTTTTTTGGGTTTCTGCTACTTTGGCCGGCGGCCGCCGTGTCGGAGTGCACGACGGAGGTGCCGGTCGAATTTTTGACACAGGCGTCCGCCGATGACGCCTGCCCATGGCACAGGCGTCCGCCGATCCTGCCTGTCCATGGCGCAGACGTCCAGAGCAGACGCCCTGGCCTTAGAGTAGACGTCCAAGTCGGACACCTAAACCATGGACAGGCGTCCAGATCGGACGCCTATACGCTGGAACAGGCATCTGAATCGGACGCTCTAGCCATGGTTCTTGCGTCCAGACCAGACGCCCCTGCCTTGGTGCAGGCGTCCTGGCCGGACGCCCATTTTGATAAAAAAAAATAAAATTTTCAATTAATAATTAATAATGTGTATTGTTTGTATGATTATTACTCATTAGTTGTATTATTTGCTAAATGCGGATGAGAGGAGGAGCAGGCAAATCTATGCCGCTAGTCACAGAGTTGATGGGTTCTAGAGCGCCTCACACCAGAGCTCGTAGTGTTGATGCTTCCATTCGTAGACAGCGGGAGGTAGAGCATAGGGGATTCGATCACGTACCTTATACTGACTTTGGTACTGAGGATTCGAGCGAGTATTATTCGCACGACGAGGACGATGATCAGGACATGAACGAGGGCGGTGATAATTCTTTGTCCGTTTTGTGCCGGGTTCGGAAGGGGAGAGGGGGGAGGTTTGTTACTTCTGGGTCTACTAGTAGTAAACGACGTAGGGAAGAGGATGACACATCATGGATGGTTACTGAGGAGATGCCTGGTGGCCCTATCGACGACAGCATTATCCCGAGTTTCGGTGGGCATGTCGCTGTGCATATCTGGACTGGAGAGGTGAGAGGTCTGCTGAAGTGTCACACCAGGACTGGTGCTTGTTAGAGCTTGAGTCAGTGGCGCTCAATGATGTCACCCTCTTTAGTGAGCCGGATCAGTGGAACTGGGTTATCCCACCTGACGGACGCCATGTTCAGACACACTGACTCCCTGTTGATTTCTGCGTTCGTTGAGTGGTGGCAGCCCGATACGAACTCTTTTCACATGCCGTTCGGAGAGATGACCATCATGTTGCATGATGTGTGGCAGATCCTTCACATTCCTGTCGAGGGGCGATTAGTTGATGCCGATAGCACATCTACACAGTTGCATGTGGATGTGATGGAGGTTCTTGAAGTATCGCGGTCGGAGCTACTGAGTAATCACTAGGGGTGGCGGCGTACTTATGTGTAACACCCCCAAAACTGATCGGGGATACTACACCACTGTGGGCCCCATATTAGAACCCACAAGGCTAAAATCATTTTCGCAAATATTTAAAAATGCCAAAAGGCCAATGACGGTAATGTTTTAATTACTCAAATATTTTTCAAAACGTTGTTCTCAATTACCGTCAGAAAATACCATTTGAAAGCACAAGGCAAAGACGCCAAAAGGGCATTTATAAAGTAAACACGAGTTGGAAAAATACTGAAAGCCATTATAAAATTTCACACGTAGCGAATAGAGACACAATTAAACACTTTTGCAATGGAATTATAAAAACCAGAAAGAACACTAGAATCCCAATAACCATGCCATAGCCAGTATCACCGGAAAGCAAATCACTTCACGACCGCTACTAGCTCGAACTCCGAGTACCTAAAAGATAAAGCCCGCGACGGGGTCAGCCATAATACTCAAAAATGATAACGATCACATCACAAAAATAATACATATCAATGTAATTACAAGGTAAAAATATTTTCAATGTAATCTTACCGACATAACCTTACCAACCCATCGCAATCCATATCAAATCAATCCTTACCATAATCCACATCTCACGTTATTAAGTGACAAATGAATTCACAAGTAACCATCTGTATTGTATCCAAAACGATACCAAGATTCTCAAACATAAACATATCTCCAATATGGAATAATCTGGACAAGTCCGATTCTGTCCGCTGGATCGCAAAATAGGATCTCAATCCTGATAAAACCGATATCACACGGCACATCTGTAAACCAACTGTCCCGAGACAATGGCAAGTCCCGGATATCAATACAAAGCATGAATGCTCACACAATCAATAATGATAAACAATCAATGCATCAAAACGAGAATATCAATGACGAGATAACTCCACACAAGATCGACAAAGGATCACCCACGAACGAGAATACCATGATGTGGTGACTCCAACAAGATCAATGAAGGATCAACAGCCGGGAATACCAACAATACGGTAAACTCCAACAAAATCAATAAAGGATCAACAACTGAGAATACCAATGATACGGTAAACTCCAACAAGATCAATAAAGGGTCAACAACCGAGAATACCAACGACACGGTAAAATCCAACAAGATCGAGAAGGACCGACAACCGAGAATATCAACGACACGGTAAACTCCAATAAGATCAATAAAGGAACAATAACCTACAATACCGACGTCACGGTAAACTCCAATAAGATCAATGAAGGAACAATAACCGAGAATACCGACGACACGGTAAAATCCAACAAGAGCAATAAGGGATCTACAACCGAGGATACCGACGACACGATAAACTCCAACAGGAATCAATCGAGGACCAACAACCGAGAATACCAACGGTAAGGCAACTCCCAACGTAATCAATAAGAATCAATAAAGCACGAGATTACCAATGATAGGGGGAACTCCAAACAGGATTAATAAAGGGTCGATGACAAACAAGTTTGACCATTGGTATGGTACTTCCAAACGAGGTCAGAAAAGGGTTAACGGGGACAGATACACGAGAGAATAAAATCGCCAACCATATACGAATCATATATACGGGATTTCGAAGACAACCCGACTCTTGAATAGGTCCGATTATACATGAACTGTGAACGACCAATCAATAAGACTCAAGATGAACGTCATGATACGCCCGATCCGGACATGTGTCCGTATACAAGCCAACCACGGTATTGATCAGATACACGTCTGGTCTTATACCTAATCAGTCTCACGAAGTACGTCTCGTGCGCACGGTTCAATATGAGGTCAAAACCAACATATGCTACAGGTGCTCGCCCTGAAAATCCTACACATGAACGATCAGAACGTATCTGACTCCAGATATGTCACGATACAACATGACGACGAATCTCGAAGAAACGCATATCCAATAAGGATCAGAAGACTTTCCACGAGAGCAACAATAACTCGATCATGAAAGACCGACACGACCACAATGTCGTATTCCGTTAGACAACAGTTCACAGCATGGTCAACAATACATATGATAATAGCACATAAACTCCCAAGGCAGCAGCCAAGGGTCACGGAAGCATCTACTCAGGAATACTCCAGACAATATCACATAAACTCCCAAGGCAACAGCCACGGGTCACAGAAGCATCTACTCAGGAATACTCCAGACATAGGTGCCATTTAGGTCTCATCCCCTAACACATCGGCCCAACAGATTACAGCTCAAAGACAGAGCACGTCACAAAACGTAACAAGCAATGATGCACACTCACCACATGAAATATCAACACACACATGCAATAATGCAACAGGATGATTATCATAATCTAGCAATACTAATTTACCTCAAGTTGGAGACGCTAACCTTTCCACGACCAACATCCCTGAACGAATACACAGCTATCTGAATAATCCAAAATGAAGTACAGTCCATAACTAATACCAAACCACCATCTCGAGTTCAATATTGGTATGATAACTAACCTTGACATCTAATCTCTCACACAACAGACCAAATATAATTCACGTCTCCTTTTCCACTAGGCATCTTTAAAATCATATACATTATGATTTATCTCAATCCAGGCATAATATACATACTATCATTCCGAAAATTCATATTCCATGATACCATTGCTATATGAATCATAAATGAAATGAAAACGAAATCATTTATTAACATTATGAACTGAGCAAAGCATAACTTGCCTCGATACCGATATGACGAAGTTGTGACCAATCCCGTCATCTTCATCTACAAGCTCTACAACCCCGACTAAGGTGATTCATGCGTCCTCCAATTCCAATCGCAGCACAACGATTAATTACCAACAATCACTTAACGCAACCTAATGCAATAATCAATTAAAGATACGTTCGATAACAATCAATACAATCGATATAACCAACCAATCAAACTCAACGGTTCAATGACATCTCGATCATACAAAACTAAACCATATCAACTCTTAACAATATGACTACAAGCCAAAATTCGATAATCAATAATTCTAACAATGTCTTCAACATTCTTGGTTCCGACTTCAATCTTAATTACGGATTAACACGGCTCATCTTTGTAAATTTATTGGAATAAAATTACCGATTATCATCACGAATAATCATAAGCCAAAATTAACTGTAATCCTTCCCAATTCCATAAAATCACGACATGTATAATTCAAGTGTTCTTCAAGAATATGAATCAATCCATAATCGTGTTCGTAGCCAACAAAACGACGTGATTCGGTGGGTCTATCATCTAACCCATCATTAAATTCTTAATCCAAGGTATTTATCATTATGTTCCTTAACATACGATTCATACAACCTCAAGAATCACAACAACAACACCGTAACCATCATCATACGATAAAGACATCAACAACAACATCAAAATTCAAAATAGAAGAAAGGGATTATCCAACATACCTCTTGAAGATGAGTAATACCATCAAACACTTGAAGAATCATCAATATCTCTTCTTCTCAAGCTCCAAATCCAAGTCCTTAAGCTCATAATCCACTTAGAAGGACCAAGAATCCATCTCTGGGTGTTGAAGGTCGAAAACGAAGTGAAATTCCGAAGAGGAATGAAATGACGGGCGTCCACTTATATAAACCTCTAACGCATTACGTACGTAACACACCAAGGTTAACGTACGTAACTCACTCTTACGTACGCTATCTGACCTTGGCAGCATACGTAATGATCGTCCAGGTGCCACTGACTCATTTCGTTCACATCCTTACGTACGTAACACATTCTCCATAACGTACGTAATACGTACGTTGACTTGCTACATTAACACACCTTCTTAACGTACGTAATGATACATCCTTAACGTACGTAAGGCCCGAAGTTGACTCTCTCACGCCGAAAGCTACTGACACCGGGCCCACCTGCCGACCACGACTCGATCCTATCCGATTCCCTTCTTAACGTACGTTATGCACCCAACTCAACGTACGTTAAGCTGCTTATTTACGTACGTAAGCTTCATCACTTAACGTATGTAATGGCTTTCATACTTAGCCATTTTGCTCTTGTCTGTCATCTCAATATACTGAATACGTACACGCGACATACTGAATACATACCCTCGTTCCGATTGTAACACCCCCGATATATTCAGGAATATTACAGCGCCGTAAATCCTTTACATAAGGATTTACAAGGCTGAAGAATTGAACAGACATTAAAAGGTACTAACGAATGGAGATAACAGAATTAAGATACAACAGTTCTTACCAAATACTGAAAGTACAATTGTTCAACAGGAACTCAATAATACATCACCAAATTCAAATCCATCACAAATGACTTCGTACTTGAGTACTTATTGAAATAACGAATAAACAACAGATAAATAACCCGACCAGAACATCACTCTGCACCCTCGTCGTCATGCAGCTCCAGTGGTTGTTTTCCCGCTCTCCTGGATCCTGAACATAAACAAAATGTTCACCCCCGAGGGGGTTAGCACAACGATGCTAGTACAAGTACCACAACATATTATTTCAACGTCACATGCAGAATAATAATAATAAAATGTCCAACGAGTCTTCTCCTACGAGAAACTCAAACATAACATACACAACTGATAATCACAACATGATATCATAACATACACATGGTAATTCCGTCGATCCAAAGATTCATCGCCTAGAACCCACGATGATCCCGTCAGACCAACCCGTGGTGGAAAAACCCGTCCGATGATCCAGCGCACGCTAGCATAGATCCCTCGATGATCCCGTCGGACCAACACGAGGTGGACATACAATAACGACATACATGCACGACAATATGTATAACAACAATTCATAAAACAATTAAGGTACTTGCCTCGATTTGAAGACAATAACAACACTTCCACGAAAATGAACACTCGAAGGTCGTCCTCCTCAATCAATCACGTAACGAGACCAAACCTTAACAAAAAAAATGATATAGGATTTATCTCACGTCGTACGAATGTTTAACAATCCGATTTACGGCCAAAAGTTCATAAAATGCAATCTGCCTGAATTGCTTAGCGCACGCTAAGTACTATGTGTAACGTGCGTTAAGTCTCGCCGATAAGCGCACGCAAACAACAAAGCTTAGCGTCGCTAACTATGTATGGTCGATTACTTCAGCGATCGATCGACTGACTCGTCTGATGGCCTAGCGTACGTTACGTACAAAACGTAGCGTACGCTAACTCGTGCTCGATAGCGCACGTTAATATTCATAGCATAGCGTGCGCTATCTATGCATGGCAGTTTACTGCTGAGCAGTAAACTGTTCTCGCCATGATCGAAACAATGAAATCTTCCGTGATACTTCATGTTACTTCCATGAATATCATGTACATACGATTATGAATGATCTTACGGATAACAACAACTTCGGATTCAAGGATATGCATACCATATAAACCATATTCCATTTCGACTACAATTCTTCATATGACGATTCGAAAAGCTTAACGGTTGATATCAACACCTTTACATCAATCAATATTATTATGCTGAAGTTGTTTAACATTCCATCTATACTAGATAAATCTTTCCATGATCAATCCTTTAGATTTATCTAACGATAATTATGTTAAAGTCAAGTCCAAGATTGCTATAAAGTCATCTACTAGATTCGGATTACCATTGATAGAAGCTTCCTTTACATATCCAATGTAACAAGATTCGAATCATGATGATCATAATCAAGGTACTTAAAGCTTAATCATCTCCATATTCCAAACATGATATACTTTGGATAATTTATCTATGAAAATCAATATCTCACTAACATGATCATCCAATTCTTCAGAATCCAACTCTAAGTCTGGAGATAGGTTGAACATACCTTAATATGATGAAAATCACTGAACCGTAAGGTAGAATCCGACTCTGGTTGGTTGTATGCCACTCCAAGGTGCTATTCCACTTCAATGAATACTCCCAAGTGATAACCAATATACAAACACCAACAAGATGTGTTCTAAGTGTGTAGGAGGATTATTTCAGCTCTCTGAACTCTCGAGGATGAAGAATGGGCGAAAGAAATGAAAGCCAAAACGGTTGTTGTCCCATTTATAATATTCTGTATTTTGACAAGTTAGCGCACGCTACTAGGCATTCCTTAGCGTGCGCTAATAATGGTTGACTTCAGAATTGTCCGGGTGCGTCCGCGGGAATCTTATCCGGACCCATGTCCCGGCTGGCGCATGTGCTAGCCGTCCCGCTCAATAATTGAGCTCTTAGCGCACGCAACTCCTACCTACATAGCCTGCGCTAATAGTAACCCGATAGCGCGCGTTAAGATACATTCTTAGCGTGCGCTATCACGAGTTTGCATGAGAAATTTTGCATGATTCTATACTTATGTACAATGATATCAATGCAAGAAATATCATACTCCAATAATCAAAACCACAAATCCGAATAATACAGGGTTCGAATACAGATGAAATACACCGTAATAAATTCGGATATTACATACTCTCCTACTAAAAAGGAGTTTCGTCCTGAAACTCAAGACGAAAATAACTCGAGTATCTAGACTTCATATCAGCTTCTGTTTCCCAGGTGGCTTCTTCCATTCCGTGACGTGACCACTGAACTTTGATCAAAACGATTGGTTTGTTCCTCAGTTGCTTAACTCGACTCTCGAGTATTTTGACCAGTCTTTCTTCAAACGTCCCATCCTGCGCGACTTCGATCTCGCCGAAATCAATGATATGACTGGGATCTGGTATATACCTCCGTATTTGGGATACGTGGAACACGTTATGAACATGGCACAATGACGGCGGCAATGCCAATCTGTATGCCAACTCCCCAACTCTCTCGAGGATCTCAAATGGTCTGATATATCTCGGACTCAGCTTTCCTTTCCTTCCGAAACGAAAGATTCCCCGAGTAGGAGAAACCTTCAAAAGTACATGGTCTCCAGTATTGAACTCCAATGGGCGACGGCGTACGTCTGCGTAAGATTTCTGGCGACTCTGGGCAATCAACAGCCTTTCACGAATCAAGGCTATCTTCTCTCGAGTCTGCTCGATCAACTCTGGTTCTGTTCCAATCAAGTACGATGAATTGTCCCAGCATAGGGGCGATCTGCATCTCCTTCCGTATAATGCCTCAAACGGTGCCATCTTAATGGAAGCATGCCAACTATTGTTGTAGGTAAATTCAATCAACGGTAGATGAACTTCCCAATCGTTTGACCAATCTAAGGCACAGGCCCTTAGCATGTCTTCCACCGTTTGTATAGTTCTATCAGATTGTCCGTCAGTCTGCGGGTGATAAGTTGTACTGAAGTTCAATTCGGTCCCCAAGGCCTTATGAACTGCTTTTCAAAAGTGAGACACAAAACGGCCATCTCGATCAGAAACAATGGTCTTCGGCGTACCATGCAATCGAACTATCTCCGAAATGAATACTCGTGCCAACCTCTCTGGTCCCCACGTATCTTTAATGCCTAGAAAATGAGCTGATTTGGTTAAACGATCAACTATCACCCAAATCATGTTCATTCCTGCCCTGGTTCTTGGCATATTAGTGATAAAGTCCATCGATATGTCCTCCCACTTCCATTCAGGAATCGGGAGTGGCTTCAACATTCCGGCAGGCCGTTGATGCTCGATCTTAACCTGCTGACAAGTCAAGCATTTCGAAACATAGTCCGCTACATCTTTCTTCATGTTGCCCCACCATAAATTCTGCTTCAAATCCTTATACATTTTACTGGTGCCCGGGTGGATAGAATAAGGCGAACTGTGAGCTTCCTTCATAATTGTCTGTTTCAGAACGTCATCATCGGGAACGCAGAGTCGGTTTTGAAATCTCAAAACTCCATCATCATGAATTATGAATCCGGGGGCCTTTCCTTTGATCACTTCATCACGTAACCGAATCATCAGAGGATCATCTGCCTGTCTAGATTTGATTCCTCCGGTTAACGATGAAGTTATCTCCATCACGCACAGTTGTCCTTGGACTCTTTGTAACCATACTTCAATTCCTTCACGAATCATCTCTCGTTGAAGGCTAAGTTGGGAGCTCAGTGTCTCCAGCATCTGAATAGAAACAGGCTTGCGGCTAAGTGCATCAGCCACTACATTCGCTTTACCTGGATGATATAAAATTTCCAAGTCATAGTCCTTAATCAGTTCTAACCATCTTCTTTGCCGCATGTTCAACTCTTTCTGACTGAATATGTACTTGAGACTCTTATGATCTCAGAAGATCCTGGTGAGTCCCGCATGCATAATGCCTCCAGATCTTCAAAGCAAAAACTACTGCTGCAAGCTCCAAATCATGTGTCGGGTAATTCACTTCATAAGGTTTCAGCTGTCGCGACGCATAAGCGATTACCTTATCATTCTGCATCAATACGCACCCAAGTCCTTGGTTCGAAGCATCACTGTAAACTATAAATCCTCCAGTTCCCTGTGGAAGTGATAGAATTGGTGCCGTCGTCAATCTCTTCTTCAATTCATCAAAGCTAATCTGACACAACTCATTCCACTCAAACTTTTGAGTTTTCTGCAGGAGTCGAGTAAGTGGGCGGGAGATTTTAGAAAACCCTTCCACGAATCGACGATAATATCCAGCAAGTCCTAAGAAGCTTCGAACTTCTTTCACGTTCTTTGGAGGCTTCCAATCCATAATTGCTTCGATCTTCTGAGGATCTACTCGGACTCCTTTAGCTGACACCACATGGCCGAGGAACATTACTTCCTTTAGCCAAAATTCACACTTAGAAAGTTTGGCGTACAATTGCTCGTTTCTCAGGAGTTCCAATACAATCCGCAAATGTTGCGCATGTTCTTCCGGACTCTTAGAATACACTAGAATGTCATCAATGAACACGACCACAAATTTATCCAAAAAATCAATGAACACACGATTCATCAATTGCATAAATACAGCAGGTGCATTAGTGAGACCAAACGGCATCACTACAAACTCATAATGTCCTTAGCGAGTTCTGAACGCTAATTTCGGAACATTAGATTCCTTAATCCTCAGCTGATGATATCCTGATCTTAGATCGATTTTAGAAAATACTGTTGCCCCTTGCAACTGGTCAAACAGATCATCAATTCGTGGCAACGGATACTTGTTCTTAATCGTCATCTTGTTCAGCTCTCGATAGTCAATACATAGTCGGAGCGATCCATCCTTCTTTCGGACAAAAAGAACTGGCGCTCCCCAGGGTGAAACGCTTGGCTGAATATAGCCCTTTTCCAGTAACTCCTCCAGCTGCTTCTTCAGTTCGTACATCTCAGTAGGTGCCATACGATACGGCGCCTTAGAAATTGGTGTAGCTCCGGGTTCCAGCTCAATGGTAAATTCCACATCCCTTCGTGGAGGTAGTCCAGGTAACTCGTCAGGAAATACATCTGGAAATTCGTTCACAACAGAATGGATGAAAGTTCCACAATTTCGTCTTCTTTCTTCATTGCATAACACCAGCACCCGATGCATACTGTTTCAACAATTTGACAGCTTTCATCACCTTGATCAATTTTCCTGAGCTTCCCGGTTTCCACCCCTCGAACAATATTTCGGAACCATCGTCAGCGATCAGCGAGATATTCCTCCTTCGGTAGTTCATAATTGCTCCATATCGATTTAGCCAATCGTCTCCGAGTATCAGGTCGTCTCCTTGCATTTCTATCACGATCAGATTTGAGAGCCACTCTCTGCCTCCAAATGATACAGGGAAATTTCTAGTTTCTAAGTTTCCGACAATCCTCTCCCCACTCGGTAAACCAACAACATAAGGTTCATAAGTATGAAAACCGGAAATATTCAAACGATTTATACAAGACAAAGATATAAAAGAATGCGTAGCTCCTGTATCGAATAAAACACTAACTGGCTGGGAAAGGATCTGGACAAGCACTGATGCGGACAAAGACATCTCGATCGTCTCCTCCTCATCTCGTACAGACGTGGGGGAGCAGATCCGGCACTCGATGTCCCATTTCGGTCCCATTGTCCTCTGCCTCGTCCGCGGCCAAAATTCTGAGGCATCTGAACACTTTGCTGCGTTTGTTGGATACTGGCTTCTTTCTGGACTGGCTGTGGCGTACGGGCTCTAAAATACTTTGCAGCCTCTTCGCAAAACACTGCCCGATGTCCATCTCGTCCACAATCAAAACAAGTCACGGCAGGAAGGGGGCAATTCCGTCGATAGTGCCCTGTCTAGGCGCAGTTAAAGCATTTCCTGGTAACATCAGTAATAGTTGATGTCGCTCCGAAGTTCTTTCCGCTCCTAACTGGGTGCGGAGGTTTCTTGAAAGAGTGAAAGGATGACTGGGCCTTACGGGGCCCGCTGTTCTTGTGCTCTGTAAAATACCAGAGACTTTCTGTTTCTTGGATTCCGAAAATTTCTCCATAGCTGCTTCCTTGATCTCATACGCCAACGCCTTATCCTGGTATTGACGGAGTGTGGTACATTCAAATCCGGACATGTACCTCTGGATTTCTGGTTTCATTCTCATATCGAAATGGATCATCATTTCTGCATCTGTTCTGACCAAATGTCGAACAAATGCCAGCTGTTGATTAAACATCTTAATTGCCTGGGATACTGACACATCAGAAGGCTGAGCGGAGAAAAACTCCCGAACTTTGGCTTCCCTCACAGGACGAGGGAAATACTGAGCTTCCATCATCAATCTAAACTCTGTCCAATCAGCATCATGGTCTGCAGGCCGGATGGCTTCCCACCATTCGGACGCTTCCCCTATCAGAAAATATTGAGCGATAGAGGCTCTCCTGCCCGGCGCTTAATTCCGACAAAGATTTTCTCCAGTTCCTTCAACCAATGATCCCAGGTGGGAGTCTCAGAAATACCGTCGAATTTGGGTGGTTGCATCTTCGCCACCTCTTGCAGCCACCGGTCACCTCGATTTCCCATGTCTGGGATTCCTTGCTGTCTCTCTCCTTGCTATAGTCCCACCGCCACTTGCATTCGTTCCACGACTTGGGCGAACTGAGTCATCTGGTTCACCACTTGACGAAGGATCTCTGGCACAGCAGGATCTGGTTCGTTATTAATAGATTGTTGCGGCTCGCCTGAGCTATGACTGGCCTGATTAGAAGGCGACGCTTCCTTTCGGATTTCTTCGTCAAGGCCCACGACCGCGACCACGTCCACGTCCGCCTCTCAACATACTGTAAGCATAAGTACTCAATATACAAGAAACAACATCGTTCTAATATTCGAGTATAAAGAGACACAATATGTAAAGAACGAGATTGAGTTTAGGAGCTTACAACCACCGTTCGCATGAAGACGTAGGTAGTGCAGTGATGTCATTCACGGCCGGTTACCTCAAAAAAAACATAACTGACCCCTATTTTAACCCAACGGCCAAGATATCCATAATCTTAGCTCCTATACCATATTCTGTAACACCCCCGATATATTCAGGAATATTACAGCGCCGTAAATCCTTTACATAAGGATTTACAAGGCTGAAGAATTGAACAGACATTAAAAGGTACTAACGAATGGAGATAACGGAATTAAGATACAACAGTTCTTACCAAATACTGAAAGTACAATTGTTCAACAGGAACTCAATAATACATCACCAAATTCAAATCCATCACAAATGACTTCGTACTCGAGTACTTATTGAAATAACGAATAAACAACAAATAAATAACCCGGCCAGAACATCACTCTGCACCCTCGTCGTCATGCAGCTCCAGTGGTTGTTTTCCCGCTCTCCTGGATCCTGAACATAAACAAAATGTTCACCCCCGAGGGGGTTAGCACAACGATGCTAGTACAAGTACCACAACATATTATTTCAACGTCACACGCAGAATAATAATAATAAAATGTCCAAGGAGTCTTCTCCTACGAGAAACTCAAACATAACATACACAACTGATAATCACAACATGATATCATAACATGCACATGGTAATTCCGTCGATCCAGCGTTCACTGCCTAGAACCCACGATGATCCCGTCAGACCAACCCGTGGTGGAAAAACCCGTCCGATGATCCAGCGCACGCTAGCATAGATCCCTCGATGATCCCGTCGGACCAACACGAGGTGGACATACAATAACGACATACATGCACGACAATATGTATAACAACAATTCATAAAACAATTAAGGTAATTGCCTCGATTTGAAGACAATAACAACACTTCCACGAAAATGAACACTCGAAGGTCGTCCTCCTCAATCAATCACGTAACGAGACCAAACCTTAACAAAAGAAATGATATAGGATTTATCTCACGTCGTACAAATGTTTAACAATCCGATTTACGGCCAAAAGTTCATAAAATGCAATCTGCCTGAATTGCTTAGCGCACGCTAAGTACTATGTGTAACGTGCGTTAAGTCTGCTCGATAGCGCACGCAAACAACAAAGCTTAGCGTACGCTAACTATGTATGGTCAGTACTTCACTGATCAGTCGACTGACTCGTCTGATGGCCTAGCGTACGTTACGTACAAAACGTAGCGTACGCTAACTCGTGCTCGATAGCGCACGTTAATATTCATAGCATAGCGTGCGCTATCTATGCATGGCAGTTTACTGCTGAGCAGTAAACTGTTCTCGCCATGATCGAAACAATGAAATCTTCCGTGATACTTCATGTTACTTCCATGAATATCATGTACATACGATTATGAATGATCTTACGGATAACAACAACTTCGGATTCAAGGATATGCATACCATATAAACCATATTCCATTTCGACTACAATTCTTCATATGACGATTCGAAAAGCTTAACGGTTGATATCAACACCTTTACATC
This sequence comes from Orobanche coerulescens, assembly GCA_033398695.1. NCBI lineage: Eukaryota > Viridiplantae > Streptophyta > Magnoliopsida > Lamiales > Orobanchaceae > Orobanche > Orobanche coerulescens. The sequence continues at coordinate 15,629,705 of CM065804.1, forward strand.
AATCAATATTATTATGCTGAAGTTGTTTAACATTCCATCTATACTAGATAAATCTTTCCATGATCAATCCTTTAGATTTATCTAACGATAATTATGTTAAAGTCAAGTCCAAGATTGCTATAAAGTCATCTACTAGATTCGGATTACCATTGATAGAAGCTTCCTTTACATATCCAATGTAACAAGATTCGAATCATGATGATCATAATCAAGGTACTTAAAGCTTAATCATCTCCATATTCCAAACATGATATACTTTGGATAATTCATCTATGAAAATCAATATCTCACTAACATGATCATCCAATTCTTCAGAATCCAACTCTAAGTCTGGAGATAGGTTGAACATACCTTAATATGATGAAAATCACTGAACCGTAAGGTAGAATCCGACTCCGGTTGGTTGTATGCCACTCCAAGGTGCTATTCCACTTCAATGAATACTCCCAAGTGATAACCAATATACAAACACCAACAAGATGTGTTCTAAGTGTGTAGGAGGATTATTTCAGTTCTCTGAACTCTCGAGGATGAAGAATGGGCGAAAGAAATGAAAGCCAAAACGGTTGTTGTCCCATTTATAATATTCTGTATTTTGACAAGTTAGCGCACGCTACTAAGCATTCCTTAGCGTGCGCTAATAATGGTTGACTTCAGAATTGTCCGGGTGCGTCCGCGGGAATCTTATCCGGACCCATGTCCCGGCTGGCACATGTGCTAGCCGTCCCGCTCAATAATTGAGCTCTTAGCGCACGCAACTCCTACCTGCATAGCGTGCGCTAATAGTAACCCGATAGCGCGCGTTAAGATACATTCTTAGCGTGCGCTATCACGAGTTTGCATGAGAAATTTTGCATGATTCTATACTTATGTACAATGATATCAATGCAAGAAATATCATACTCCAATATTCAAAACCACAAATCCGAATAATATAGGGTTCGAATACAGATGAAATACACCGTAATAAATTCGGATATTACACCGATAACATTCCCATACGATTCATCTGATGCACAATATCCTTAAACACAACTGTCGACCAAGTACAATTGTACAAATACTCATACAGTATATCCGGCATCGAAAAACACATCAAGCATGTAATATCCTAGAATTAAAATAATCTCGATAGACATACTGGCACGATTGTCACAGTTCCCAAAATTATCCACCCATACTGTGTCGGTCCCACTCTGTACAGTACAGCTCAGATAAAATAATGCGAAAAATCGTAGAGAAATTCTAGGATATTACATATCTTCCCACTTAAATAAGTTTTGTCCTCGAAACTCAAAATCCCGTCATAACCAATATCTCAATCCCGAAATATCTCAAAATCATGTCACCATGTTCAAATAATCATCATCAAAACCAAATAACTGAAAGAACATACTTACAGGTCCATGAAGTCGATGATCTCCCGTGATACTAGCATATGACTCCCATACAAGGTCTCAACACAATAACATCACACCGGCATTGCAAATATGGCAATTTGAAAATATTTCAAAAATTTTGGAATCTCCAAAATTCAGTTTGACTCGAAGGTCGGAAAATTATTTTCAAAAGTCACGCTACTACCGTATTGGTAGAGCCACATAACACACATGCCCGAGTTTTACGAAACCCAAGCTCCGATACCATCTTCTGTAATACCCCCAAAACCGACCGGGAATATTACAGTGCTGTGGGCCCCACATTGGAACCCACAAGGCTGAAATCATTTTCGCAAACGTTTAAAAATGCCAAAAGGCCAATGACGGTAATGTTTTAATTACTCAAATATTTTTGAAAACGTTGTTCTCAATTACCGTCAGAAAATACCATTTGAAAGCACAAGGCAAAGACGCCAAAAGGGCATTTAGAAAGTAAACACAAGTTGAAAAAATACTGAAAGCCATTATAAAATTTCACACGCAGCGAATAGAGACACAATTAAACACATTTGCAGCGGAATTATAAAAACCAGAAAGAACACTCGAATCCCAATAACCACGCCATAGCCAGTGTCACCGGAAAGATCATCCCATCACGACCGCTACTAGCTCGAACTCCGAGTACCTAAAAGATAAAGCCCACGACGGGGTCAGCCATAATACTCAACAATGATAACGGTCACATCACAAGAACAATACATATCAATGTAATTACAAGGTAAGAATATTTCCAATGTAATCTTACCGACATAACCTTACCAACCCATCACAATCCATATCAAATCAATCCTTACCATAATCCACATCTCACGTTCTTAAGTGACGAATGAATTCACAAGTAACCATCTGTACTGTATCCGAAACGATACCAAGATTCTCAAACATAAACATATCTCCAATATGGAATAATCTGGCTAAGTCCGATTCTGTCCGCTGGATCGCACAATCGGATCTCAATCCTGATAAAACCGATATCACACGGCACATCTGTAAACCAACTGTCCCGAGACAATGGCAAGTCCCGGATATCAATACAAAGCATGAATGCTCACACAATCAATAATGATAAACAATCAATGCATCAAAACGAGAATATCAATGACGAGATAACTCCACACAAGATCGACAAATGATCACCCACGAACGAGAATACCATGATGTGGTGACTCCAACAAGATTAATGAAGGATCAACAACTGGGAATACCAACAATACGGTAAACTCCAACAAAATCAATAAAGGATCAACAACCGAGAATACCAACGATACGGTAAACTCCAACAAGATCAATAAAGGGTCAACAACCGAGAATACCAACGACACGGTAAACTCCAACAAGATCGAGAAGGATCGACAATCGAGAATATCAACGACACGGTAAACTCCAATAAGATCAATAAAGGAACAATAACCGACAATACCGACGTCACGGTAAACTCCAATAAGATCAATGAAGGAACAATAACCGAGAATACCGACGACACGGTAAAATCCAACAAGAGCAATAAGGGATCTACAACCGAGGATACCGATGACACGGTAAACTCCAACAGGAATCAATCGAGGACCAACAACCGAGAATACCAACGGTAAGGCAACTCCCAACGTAATCAATAAGAATCAATAAAGCACGAGATTACCAATGATATGGGGAACTCCAAATGAGATTAATAAAGGGTCGATGACAAACAAGTTTGACCATTGGTATGGTACCTCCAAACGAGGTCAGAAAAGGGTCAATGGGGACAGATACACGAGAGAATAAAATCATCAACCATATACGAATCATATATACGGGATTTCAAAGACAACCCGACTATTGAACAGGTCCGATTATACATGAACTGTGAACGACCAAACAATAAAACTCAAGATGGACGTCACGATACGCCTGATCCGGACATGTATCCGTATACAAGCCAACCACGGTATTGATCAGATACACGTCTAGTCTTATATCTAATCAGTCTCACGAAGTACGTCTCATGCGCACGGTTCAATATGAGGTCGAAACCAACATATGCTACACGTGCTCGCCCTAAAAATCCTACACATGAACGATCAGAACATATCTAACTCCAGATATGTCACGATACAACATAACAACGAATCTCGAAGAAACGCATATCCAATAAGGATCGAAAGACTTTCCACGAGAGCAACAATAACTCAATCATGAAAGACCGACACGACTACAATGTCATATTCCGTTAGACAACAGTTCACAGCATGCTCAACAATGCATATGATAATAGCACATAAACTCCCAAGGCAGCAGCCAAGGGTCACGGAAGCATCTACTCAGGAATACTCCGGACAATATCACATAAACTCTCAAGGCAGCAGCCAAGGGTCACGGAAGCATCTACTCAGGAATACTCCGGACATAGATGCCATTTAGGTCTTATCCCCTAACACATCGGCCCAACAGATTACAGCTCAAAGAAAGAGCACATCACAAAACGTAACAAGCAATGGTGCACACTCACCACATGAAATATCAACATACACATGCAATAATGCAACAGGATTATTATCATAAACTAGCAATACTAATTTACATCAAGCTGGAGACGCTAACCTTTCCATGACCAACATCCCTGAACGAATACACAGTTATCTAAATAATCCAAAATGAAGTACATTCCATAACTAATACCAAACCACCATCTCGAGTTTAATATCGGCATGATAACTAACCTTGAAATCTAATCTCTCACACAACAGACCAAATATAATTCACGTCTCCATTTCCACTAGACATCTTTAAAATCATATACATTATGATTTATCTCAGTCCAGGCATATTATACATCTATCATTCCGACAATTCATATTCCATGATACGATTGCTATATGAATCATAAATTAAATGAAAACGAAATCATTTATTAACATTATGAACTGAGCAAGCATAACTTGCCTCGATACCGATATGACGAAGTTGTGACCAATCCCGTCATCTTCATATACAAGCTCCGAAGCCCCGACCTAGGTGATTCATGCGTCCTCTAATTCCAATCGCAGCACAACGATTAATTACCAACAATCACTTAACGCAACTTAATGCAATAATCAATTAAAGATACGTTCGATAACAATCAATACAACCGATATAACCAACCAATCAAACTCAACGGTTCAACGACATCTCGATCATACGAAACTAAACCATACCAACTCTTAACAATATGACTACAAGCCGAAATTCGATAATCAATAATTCTAACAATGTCTTCAACATTCTTGGTTCCGACTTCAATCTTAATTACGGATTAACACGGCTTATCTTTGTAAATTTATTGGAATAAAATTACCGATTATCATCATGAATAATCATAAGCCAAAATTAACCGTAATCCTTCCCAATTCCATAAAATCACAACATGTATAATTCAAGTGTTCTTCAAGAATATGAATCAATCCATAATCGTGTTCGTAGCCAACAAAACGACGTGATTTGGTGGGTTCTATCATCTAACCCATCATTAAATTCTTAATCCAAGGTATTTATCATCATGTTCCTTAACATACGATTCATACAACCTCAAGAATCACAACAACAACACCGTAACCATCATCATACGAGAAAGACATCAACACCAACATCAAAATTCGAAATAGAATAAAGGGATTATCCAACATACCTATTGAAAATGAGTAATACCATCAAACACTTACAGAATCATCAATATCTCTTCTTCTCAAGCTCCAAATCCAAGCCCTTAAGCTCATAATCCACTTAGAATGACCAAGAATCCACATCTGGGTGTTGAAGGTCGAAAAACGAAGTGAAATTCCGAAGAGGAATGAAATGACGGGCGTCCACTTATATAAACCTCTAACGCATTACGCACGTAACACACCAAGGTTAACGTACGTAACTCACTCTTGCGTACGCTATCTGACCTTGGTAGCATACGTAATGATCGTCCAGGTGCCACTGACTTATTTCGTTCACATCCTTACGTACGTAACACATTCTCCATAACGTACGTAATAGGTACGTTGACTTGCTACAGTAACACACCTTCTTAACATACGTAATGATACATCCTTAACGTACGTAAGGCTCGAAGTTGACTCGCTCGCACCGGAAGCTACCGACACCGGGCCCACCTGCCGACCATGACTTGATCCTATCCGATTCCCTTCTTAACGTACGTTATGCACCCAACTTAACGTACGTTAAGCTTGCTTATTTACGTACGTAAGCTTCATCACTTAACGTACGTAATGGATTTCATACTTAGCCATTTTGCTCCTGTCTGTCATCTCAATATACTGAATACGTACACGCGACATACTGAATATATACGCTCGTTCCGATAACATTCTCATACGATACATCTGATGCACGATATCCTTAAACACAACTGTCGACCAAGTATGGCAATTATACAAATACTCATACAGTATATCCGACATCGAAAAACACATCAAGCATGTAATATCCTAGAATTAAAATAACCTCGATAGACATACTGGCACGACTGTCACAGTTCCCAAAATTATCCACCCATACTGTGTCGGTCCCACTCTGTACAGTACAACTCAGATAAAATAATGCGAAAAATCGTAGCGAAATTCTAGGATATTACATTATGGACTCGATTTTCAGGTCATGCTGCGATGGAGGTCGAGTGGAGGGCACCCAGGCTGTAGCTTGGATGTGGTTGTTATTTGGATCCACCTTGTTTGTTGACAAGAGTAGTAACCGGATTTGGCCGTCCTGCTTATTAGAGGTGAGGGACGGTATGGATACAACCGGTCAGTATTCATGGGGTTTGGCCGCATTGGCTTTCATGTACCGTCAGCTCGGTATCGCTAGTTGTGGTGACTCCATGGGTATTTGTGGATGTCTTACCCTCGTTCAGGCTTGGATTTATGAGTATTTTCCCTACTTCCAACCTCATCGAGAGCGTATGATTGTTGAGTCCACGCAGCCTCGAGCTTCTACATGGAGTGTCCAGCCTGAGGGTAAGGACGAGCACCAACTCCAGTCTTTGCGTTGCCGCATTGATCAGTTGACAGCCGCAGAGGTATAACGATTCCTTCTAACAATCTCACAATTCATTTAAAAATAACTTGTTTAATTTGTTGATTATATGTACGCAGATACAATGGTTGCCTTATGGCCCTGATCCAGTGAGGGATGTCCCGAGGACCACATTCATTGGATGGCTACGATATCGGGATATTATCGAGCCATACATGCCTGGTCGGGCATTACGGCAGCTCGGTTATGTGCAGACCATCCCTTTCCCGATCACCAGACCGGAGAAAGCGGTTCGGGCGTGGTCGAGCAGATTGTACCGAGTTGAGTATCCCATTCAGATGTCATTTTTGATGCTTGGATGATGTTTCCGGGCGCATACATGCTTCCTCTCGCTGGCTATCAAGTTGCTACTCATGATCAGGCTATATGCGCCGATGATTACATTGAGTGGTATTATCGGTATTCGCACCCTCAGCTACTGAACGACGGTGCTGCAGCTGGATCAGTGATCCCTTATCGTTCTAGTAGCGATTACGTATGTTGTTTAACTTTGCACTTTATTTCATTTCATCATACATTACTCATTATATTATATTGTCTATATTTTTTACAGTGGGTGAGTCGATTGACCGGTATTACCCAGCACTGTATCAGACACCTTCCCCCAGACCAGGCGGCAGAAGCGACGATGATGCTTGAGGAGTACATGAGGGATTGGCATTTGGCCAACTGATTTTGTATTTTGCTATTTTGCATTTGGCACTGTATTTTGTATTTTGTATTTTGTATTTTGCATTTGGCACTGTATTTTTTAGTAGTTTTTTTTTTGTATTTTGTATTTTGCTGTTTTTTCTCTTCTGCATACATTGTAATAACAATCAACTATCACGATCAACAAAAACGAAAGTTTTAATAATTAAGGAACATACAACAAATTCATTTTTATCGTCTATCACGATCAATAAAAACGAAAGTTTTAATAATTAAGGAACATACAACAAATTCATTTTTACATCATACCGACTAATCTATTCCATTTTTCTGTCCTGCTTGTATATAAATTCTCCCAGCCACCAACACTACTATCATGGTATTTAAACCAGTTAGTCACTATGGGCGGTACAGGAAAATTGGACATTAAATCTAGACGAATAAAATGTTTGTACGTATCTCCTAAATGACAAATGACAATCTCCTGGCTAGGCCGTGTTGCCGTTGAGGGTGTTTTCAACGGCAGCACATTGAGACATGAAAATAAAGATCTACTGTTTTCGAATCCGAATAGTATGACGGCGGCATTGAAAATAGTAGCAATAGGGAATAAATCTTCAGCCACAGCCATCCAATGATCCGATCCACAAGCACCACCATCCCATGTAATACGTCGAAACTCAGGTTCAATCCCATCATAGTAGATCGATCGGTAGAGTGTACAGTTAGTCATAATTTCATTTACAATGCATACACGTACAAGACGCCATTTATCTTGGTCGCCAAATATGTAGTCGGCGATAACACGAAATCCACAATTACCGTCACCTTCAAATTCTTCCAATATAACTTGAAATTTTTAATTGACAAAACGTTAATAATAATACCAATAATATTATTATTAAAATTTAAAATCATGCAAAAAAAGCGACCAGGCATCCAGAAATTACGTCTGGACCATGGCAGAGGCGTCTGCATCGGACGCCAAAACCGTGGTCCAGGCGTCTGGTCTAGACGCCTAGACCAAGGACTGAGCGTCCAGTGCAGACGCCTGTACCATGGTCTAGGCGGAATTTGTGGACGCCCGTGCCATGGGTCAGGCGGAATATTCAGACGCCTATGTTATTTTCTCCGAAAAATTACCTCCATATGTGAATTCTTGCCCATTTTCGTGGTTGTCGATGATATTGACGATATATATTTGATTGTGTGTTGGGTAGAATAAATGAAAAATTGCTTCTAGATTTCAATTCGAAAAACTTGTGTGTTGGTAAAGAATTGTGTGTTGGGTAGAAATAATAAAAGATTGTCAAATGGGCAAAAAGATAATTTTTAAGGGCGGTGTCTAGTAATTTAGGGTGGTGTTTAGTAATACCCTAAAAAACCATAAAATCCAATTCCTCTCACTGCTCCTCGGTCGTAAATAAATTGTTTGTGCCTTTTCTCCTTGGGAGTCGTGCCTTGCTATTAAATTTTGTGGCTAGTCTTCACCACCTTTTCTTCTACCATGAGATGGGTTAATGGGATGAATTTTTGGCTCCTCTTCTCTCGTATTTATAATGTTTTTGGATGCCTTTTTTTTCTTGTAGGACCCTCCTTCTTTTCAAGCACTAAAATTTCGGCGGCCTTTTCCTTTAGATTAGGACTCTCTTTTCAGTTCTTTGCGGTCGGAGTGGGACTCTTCTCCAATTGAAGGATTTTATTTATTTCTTGGCCCAATAATTATTCCGGTTCCAAAAAAATAATATAAAAGCTTGAAATAACCAATAAAAATTACTTGGTGAAGTAAATTGCCTTCATATATAAATAGGTAGAAAATCACAAGTTGTGCTAAAATAAAGATAATATAATTATGCATTTAGCACATATAATTATATAATATTTTCTATCGATCATGTTTCATGATAGTTGAACCCATACGAATAAACTACTCAACTCACGATCTAGAGTTAGTGGTAGTAGTTTTCGCATTAAAATTTTGGCATCATTGCTTATATGGAGTTTCATACCAAATTTCCACGAATCGCAAAAGTTTGAAGTATATTTTCTCCGAGAAGTTGAATATTAGATAGAGAAGATGGTTAGAGTTGATTAAAGACTACGATCCAGAGATACTTTACCATCCTGGTAAAGCAAACATAGTGTGAAATGTGTTGAGTGGTAATCCAGTATATGTTCAGATGTTAGAGATGCTTATAGTACAACTGAGTCTCCTGCATGACCTGATGAGATAAGGGTCGAAGTTTCCACTCAAAGGGTTCAAGGAGATATGTCTATGCTTGAGATCACTACGTCATTGATCGAGATTTTTTCAAAGTAAACAGAATGAGGATACGATTATGGGCAGATTGAGCGAGCTCTATGAAGCTCCCTTTTGTTCACTTATTTGCAGGGTGAGTCCCAACTAACTCATCTGTCAGTTTAGTGTCAAGTTAAGGCTGTTTGAGGTGGAGTATAAGACTCTTAGTACTAAGTTCGGTTATGAAGGTGAGTATGTTCATGGGCTTACATCGTCTCCAATGTGGTCCGTTCCGAGCCAGTTCATTTCGTAGGTCGGTAGGGTTACTCCTAAATGAGATATTCAGGTTATACTTGATGTCATATTCGTAATAATTACAAAAATAATAATATTTTGAAAATATACATCGAGATAAGTCTAATATTTCTTACATATTATCATTTATTTATATATTAGTAAGAAAAGTATGATTGAAAATTAATATATTTAAATAATATAAAATAATGAACTATTACAACTAAAAGAGAATAAATAAAATATATTTTATTTAATATTAAAATTCACATCCAATTTGGAGGCAAATTTTACCGCACACCCAAGGAACATCTAACAAGATGTTCTCCTTACCATATTGAAGAGATATGGTATATATGAAGTTTTGAATATAATATAAATATGACAAGTATAATATAAATATAATAAATATATATAATAAGGTGAACACTTTACTATGGGGTGTTTGAGAGTTAGAGGTTTGGAGAGAAATTAGAGAATTGAGCTCAATTAGAGGTTTGACTATATGAATCTTTTAATATAAGTATTTGATGGTTAGCGAATTTAAGTAGCGGATTGAGTCCAATTCGCTAATCTCAAAAAAGCTACCAATTAGAGGATTGTAACTAATGTTATAAAAATATAATTTTATCCCTAATTTTGATATTTAAGTTTTAAATTTTGCATTAAAAATTATGCATTTATATATATATATATAGACACACACACACACACACTTTTTTGCACGTAAATATTTGATATATTAGAAACAAATGAAATATAATCATCAATATATATATAATTATGAATGTTGTTTATTTATTTTTATTTATTTATTATTTTAACAATTATTAACTTTAAATAGTAATATATATTAATATCCTTATTAGTCATTTTACATATTCAAATAGCAGTTATTACCAAATACTTTTATACAAACTGTTAATTCAAACTGCTAGTCAAAACAGCTAATTCAAACAAATTGTCAAAACAGCTAACTCAATCCGCTACAGCTAACCGCTAACCGCTAATTGCCAAATAAGGTCTCTGTGTTCTTGAACTGCGGGATACAAATGCTAAAATTTGGATGGGTTTTAAAATTATTAAAGTAAATACACAGCGTGTGCCTTAGTCTAAAGGCTGTTGGGCTTCTCCCAACTAGTATAGGGATAGGTCTGTTAGAATGTTCCATAATATGTAATCTCTCCATATTTAAAAGGACCATATGAATGAGAATATACATCTTCTTCTGCCTGATCGCTTGGATTCGCGTAGTATGGTTTTCAAATCCGATCAATTTTAAAATTTGTAAAACCTCGGAGTATTTCCAAGGTGTCGAACCCAAGGGAATTGATGTGTCGAAAATAAAGGAATTAACTCTACTCAAAATTTGACTGCTATTTAGGATTCCGAATATTTTGTTTGTTACTAATTATCTAACTCAAAAATCGAAAAATAAAAATTAAATAAAAGATGAATTATCTAAATTTAGCAAATAAACAAATTAGCAAGATAAATCACAAGTCTAAAGGTAATTGATCCTAGGGTAGTATCATCTAATTGAGTTCACACAATTCGTTCACTTGATTCCTTTTCCCCAAATTTTAATTCAATCCTAGAAATAATCACTCATCCGATCTAGAATTCCGATCAAGGCAACCTAGAAAGATAGTTAATTTAAACCCTTTTCCCCGCCAGGGCTCAAAGAATTTAAATCACTTAAAAGCGCCAACTTATTTATCTATGATTTATCTTTCTCCGCTAGGTCTCAAGATAAAATCATATTGTGCATCAAGTATTTCCACTAATCAATTACTCCTTCCGGACAAAATTAATTAGCTAACATGCATCAATTAAGGGCCCTTTAATCTAGCATGAGATTTAACACAACTTGAACACAAGCCTAGGATGAAAGGTCAAAAGGTAATCAAAGGAATATCATGTGATCATCAATTAAAATTACTAACCCTAGAATCAATCAAAGGAATTAGCCAGACATAATTGAAATTAGACAAGAAATAGATGAAGAATGCATATTATTAATATGAGAAGAGAGATTACAACCCTTACGGATGAACTCCGAGTCTTCAATAATAATTCTCCTCCAAAAAGTTCTTGAATCAAAGGAATAAATTTTGCTAAAAAGTGTAAAAATCTGCTTAATATGATAAAAGAGTGATAAAGGCTGATGGAAGATGATCCAAGATAATAAAACTAGGTCTAGAAGGGGGCTTATATAGCCTAAGGGGGTTACATTCCCGATTAGCCCTAATCTAGGAAATAAAATCTGTCCAAAAGAGTCATAATCCGTCAAAATACGAGTGTCCGCTGGGCAGCCTATCGGGCTGGCCTATCGGCCGATAGGCTGGCCGATAGATGGTTCGTCGATCGCTTCACTCGGCAGGGCAGAATCTCCTTTCGGGCGTGCCTATCGGCCGATAGGCTGGGCCGATAGGGTTGGCTGTTTCTTGCAAAAAACCGCTTCTTCGTCCGTTTGACTCGACTCTCGGTCCTTTGTCTCGTTTTGGGTCCTTTTGGCTCTAAAAACCTGTAAACACACTAAAACCAACCCAAACGCGTAATACGGCTCGACTAATCATAAATAAGCCAAATACGAGCACATTAATCACGAAACGAGATAAAAACCTAGTATAAAATCCTAGAAATAAGTGGTAAAATTACCACTTATCAAACCCCCCCAAACTTAAGCCTTGTTCGTCCCGAACAACAAAAAGAAAAGAAAAAGAAAATCGTGAATCATCGTGCAACTCATAGTGTTCAACCTAATCAATACTACCCTGTAATTCTCTCTAAATAATCCGAGTGTCGTAAAGCGAGCCGCACTTTCGAATAATGATTCCACAAAGTAGTCAAGTTCACCTAATCATTCGTTCATGAAGAAAATCCGGCTCAAAGATTAACAAAACGTGAGTCAAATCGATCGTCAATATGAAAGGCTAAAATAAACAAGCTAGTTCGTCCGTTACGGTCAGTGGCACATTTTTCACGAGTTTCATAACAAATAAACCTCGGTCAGTATTCCCTTATATATATGTTCACGAATTTAATTCGAGTTGACCACTAGGTTAGGATCTCGGGATGTTTCATCGGGGTAATCCTAGGGTGGAACTTCCATTCTCATGTATTAGGAAACCGTTTGACGTAAAAGACACTCATGGGGCACATGGATGCTTCTAGTTACTAAGTTCCCGTCTACAGCGGAGAAACAACTCGAATATATAATTTCCGCATGTCCGAATCAAGGTCGCCGTTTTACGCGAGAGTAAACAGTGGTCACGCGAATACCCCCGGTTACTAGGTTCCCTATCATTGGCACATGTGAAATATCTAAATCACTAGTCTAATCAGAGTCGTCGTTTTACGCGAGGGTAAACAACGGGTCACGCGAATGCCCCCGGTTACTAGACTTCCCTTCATAGAACAACATTATCTCAACTTTTGGGAGAAACTGACCGACACTAAACTCAATCTAAGTGCCAACACGACTGACGAAACAGTACGACTCACTATCCGGAAGATGTAACCAAAACGTATTGACGGTGATTTTAAAACAAGTATGTATCGTCTCTTATCTGCCAAGACCTCTACAATCACGAAAAATTTTGGACCTAAATAAATACTATGCAAAACAGAAATAACTGACTACAACTCGACTAAAACTCGACCGTTTCTTCAGAGAGAAAAACAGTGTCGTAACATCGGTTTCACACAAATAGAAGCACGAAAAATTCACTAATAAAGAAAAACTAAGACAAGCAAGGCTATCTAAAACAAACAACGAAAAGCAAATAAAAGCAAACACGAAATCTAAAAAAAAACTACTACGACCAAAAAAAAATAGAAAATAGAAACTAGCAAACACACCAAACGAAAATGAATAAAAAAAATCTAAAAACTAAGCAACAAAAGCTAAATCCACGCAACACCAATAAGATAAGCACAAATAAAAACAACGGGCACCAACACAAGCATATAATGATACAAGGCAAACAAGGTACTCACACGTAAAGAAATTAACAAAGCCGCACTTCTCCCCCCCCAAACTTATTTCGCATCCCAAAGGAGGAATAAGTTTGAAAAGAGAAAGGAGTGGCTTTGTTAATGGAGTACCTGATCACTGTGGCTGAAATGGCGGGTTTGTCGGCGAGCTCGTAGTGTATACTGGGCCGGGTATGTCCTATCGGCCAGGCCTATCGGCCGATAGGCTGGGCCGATAGGAACTTCTGTCTCTTACCATGCTTATATCGGGCGGGATATCGGTCGATGTGGAATTCCTGTCGACCACTGCTTGTAACATAAAAATTTTTCTAATTTTCCTCAGCCTATCGGCCGGGCCTATCGGCCGATATGCTCGCCCGATAGGATCTTCTGTCTCAAAAAACATTTCCAGCTTTTTCTCTTTCGCATAATTGGTCCCGTTTTTGCTAGGATATGGCGATTAAAGACCTGCAAGTATTCAAAACTCGGCGTGCATGGATTAGAACTTAACAAAACTAACAAAGCTACTACGAAACTAGAAACTACAAAAATCACGCAAACGAAAAATCGAAAATAAACGAATAAAACGAACTAATATACATACGTTGGGTTACCTCCCAACAAGTGCTACGTTTAACGTCTTTAGCTAGACGATACCTCATTCATCCCGGATCTTCAGTGACAACTCCCCCTTGAACGGGTTTGTTGATATCAAGATAGCATACGCTCCTCTCATTAAGTCGAGACTCGTTCGCCTCCAACATTCGAACATACTCCGGCAAATCCTCGGAAATTTCATCAATCTCAGAATGTGAGTAAATGGAGTGTGAAATACAATGCTCCAACAAGTCGGTCGGGGGCGGCATAATAGACTCAATTTCAAAACATTCCTCGGGCGCATCGTCGGGCTTCTTCATCGCGTCATAGATGGAAATTTTCAGATTTTGATCATTAACCCGGAAAGTAAGATCACCCTCCTGGACGTCGATAAGTGCTCTCCCCGTCGCTAGAAACGGTCTCCCAAAGATCAATGGTTGATTCTCGTCCTCGGGCATATCAAGAACTACGAAATCGGCCGGGAAGACCAAGTGTTGGACTCTAACGAGCACATCCTCCACAATTCCCCTCGGATAAGTGATCGACCGGTCCGCCATGAGTAGAGAAATGGTAGTCGGCTTCATCTCCCCAATCTTCAACCTCTTAAAGATGGATAGAGGCATAAGATTTATGCTTGCCCCGAGATCACACAACCCATTACGGAACGTTTGGTCGCCAATCATGCATGTCAAAGTAAAACGTCCCGGATCCTTTTGCTTGAGTGGGAGCTTGTTTTGAATGATAGCGCTGCACTCCTCTGTCAAATTTATTGTTTCAAACTTCCCCAACTTCCTCTTGCTTGCCACAGCGTCTTTCAAGAATTTCACGTAACCCGGCATGTCTCTCAAAGCGTCTAGAAGTGGAATGTTGATATTCACCTTTTTAAACATGTCGATAAATTGTTGAAGCTTTTCATCATATCTCGACTTGGCCAATCGCTGTGGAAATGGAGTTTTTTTCTCAAAATTCTTCGCATTCGAACTTCCAGGAGCCTTTCGGCCGATAGGGGGGTCGATAGGATCCGCTGCCGGCATGCTGTCTGGGTATCGGTTGGGCCTATCGGCCGATAGGATACCCGATAGGTTCTGCTGTATTCCATCTTCTTTCTCGTTTTCTGCTCCCGTTTCTAGTGCATCTTTGTTTCCAGATTCCTTAACTCCAGCCCCATGATTACTGTACCTCGTCCCACTCCGAAGCTCGATTGCGTTGCATTGTTGTGTCTTCGGGTTGGTCTCGGTGCTGCTCGGAAAATGGCCCGGCTTATGAAATCCGGCTTGGGCGTTCGCCATTTGACTCATTTGGGTCTCCACCATCGACATCTGCTTTGTCAAGGCTATCACTGAGTTTCCAATAGATGTCACACTATGCTCGAGAGCCCCGAACCTCTTGTCTACTTTATAGATAAAATCTTTTTGGCTCGCCTCCAATCGTTCCAACATCTCTTCCATAGGTGTCTTAGCAATCGGCTCTTGAATAACTCCGTTTTTCACGTTAAATCCCGGTGGTGGCTGGAGAGCATTGTTCGGGTTGGCATAGGAGAAATTAGGGTGGTTTCGATTGTTCGGATAATAGTTCCCCATATTTCCCCCTTGCCGGAAGTTTCCTCCTTGCATGTAGTTCACATCCTCCTTAACTGCAATAGGCTCGTTTAACTCTTCAAAAACTGAATTGACTCCCAGAGTATTCTTTCTTAGCATCTCAAGTTCTCTTTGTTGTTTTTCAAATTTTGCCTTCAAATCACCGTAGGCGTCCTCGTCACCGGAGGGAACCTTTCTTCTCGTCATCTTCCTATCGGTCACCTCCTCATAATCATTGTTGACTGCCAGCTCAATGAGATTCTTGGCCTCTTCATAATCGTTAGCTAGAAATCCCCCTTTCGATGAATAGTCCAATTCTCTTCTAGCCTTCCTCGTCAAACCCCGATAAAACCGAATGTAGATCTCCTCTTTGTCAATTCCATGCTGTGGGCATTTGCGAAGTAGCTTCTTAAATCGGATCCATGCCTCGTATAAGTATTCATCCTCATATTGCTCGAATTGCAAGATATCGTTGATTTGTTTTTGCACCTTCGAGGGAGGATAGAACTGTGCTAAGAACAACCGAGTCATCTCTCTCCAAGTACCAATTTCCTTTCGATCTAGGCTCTTGTACCAATCTAGCGCATCGTCTTCTAAGGAAAATCGGAATAGGCGGAGCTAAATGACATCCGGAGGCACTCCGTTTTGCTTGATGGTGGCACATATATCCAAAAACGACTCAAGGTGAGCGTTTGGATCTTCATTCACTCCCCCTCCGTATGTTTGAGACTTCACCGTAGCGATGAGGGACGGCTTCAGCTCGAAGTTGTTGGCATCAATCTTTCCCCAACCTCCTTCTTGATAATCGTCCAGCTTAGGTCGGAAGCGGGCATTCAAAGGGATCTTCTCGGGACGAGCGAGTTCTCGTGGTGGGTCAACAATGCCGGCCATGGTATCAACGAAAGGTATAGAAAGAGTCTCGGTTCCCGCTTCTTGCTTCTTCCTCCTCAAAGACTTCTCGATTTCCGGATCCAAAGGAAATAGGTCCTTTCCTTGGGATCTTGTGATCATGCACCGCCTACAAAGAAGAGAAAACAAGATGTGAGGAAACGAGATCGAATATTAATAATAAAAGTAAACTACCTAAAGTAACAATCTCTTCTTTTTCGAATTATTCCCTTAAGTTTTCTATCAATTCCCCGGCAACGGCGCCAAAAATTGATCGCTTGGATTCGCGTAGTATGGTTTTCAAATCCGATCAATTTTAAAATTTGTAAAACCTCGGAGTATTTCCAAGGTGTCGAACCCAAGGGAATTGATGTGTCAAAAATAAAGGAATTAACTCTACTCAAAATTTGACTGCTATTTAGGATTCCGAAAATTTTGTTTGTTACTAATTATCTAACTCAAAAATCGAAAAATAAAAATTAAATAAAAGATGAATTATCTAAATTAAGCAAATAAACAAATTAGCAAGATAAATCACAAGTCTAAAGGTAATTGATCCTAGGGTAGTATCATCTAATTGAGTTCACACAATTCGTTCACTTGATTCCTTTTCCCCAAATTTTAATTCAATCCTAGAAATAATCACTCAGCCGATCTAGAATTCCGATCAAGGCAACCTAGAAAGATAGTTAATTTAAACCCTTTTCCCCGCCAGGGCTCAAAGAATTTAAATCACTTAAAAGCGCCAACTTATTTATCTATGATTTATCTTTCTCCGCTAGGTCTCAAGATAAAATCATATTGTGCATCAAGTATTTCCACTAATCAATTACTCCTTCCGGACAAAATTAATTAGCTAACATGCATCAATTAAGGGCCCTTTAATCTAGCATGAGATTTAACACAACTTGAACACAAGCCTAGGATGAAAGGTCAAAAGGTAATCAAAGGAATATCATGTGATCATCAATTAAAATTACTAACCCTAGAATCAATCAAAGGAATTAGCCAGACATAATTGAAATTAGACAAGAAATAGATGAAGAATGCATATTATTAATATGAGAAGAGAGATTACAACCCTTACGGATGAACTCCGAGTCTTCAATAATAATTCTCCTCCAAAAAGTTCTTGAATCAAAGGAATAAATTTTGCTAAAAAGTGTAAAAATCTGCTTAATATGATAAAAGAGTGATAAAGGCTGATGGAAGATGATCCAAGATAATAAAACTAGGTCTAGAAGGGGGCTTATATAGCCTAAGGGGTTACATTCCCGATTAGCCCTAATCTAGGAAATAAAATCATCCAAAAGAGTCATAATCCGTCAAAATATGAGTGTCCGCTGGGCAGCCTATCGGGCTGGCCTATCGGCCGATAGGCTGGCCGATAGATGGTTCGTCGATCGCTTCACTCGGCAGGGCAGAATCTCCTTTCGGGCGTGCCTATCGGCCGATAGGCTGGGCCGATAGGGTTGGCTGTTTCTTGCAAAAAACCGCTTCTTCGTCCGTTTGACTCGACTCTCGGTCCTTTGTCTCGTTTTGGGTCCTTTTGGCTCTAAAAACCTGTAAACACACTAAAACCAACCCAAACGCGTAATACGGCTCGACTAATCATAAATAAGCCAAATACGAGCACATTAATCACGAAACGAGATAAAAACCTAGTATAAAATCCTAGAAATAATTGGTAAAATTACCACTTATCACTGCCCTAATTCTTGTCTTGTTTACTTTTAGTACAATACGTTATCAGCACGTACTCTACCAATAGAGCAAGAAAAATTCGACCAAAATTCTGAAAATTCCAAAAAAAAAAAAAAAATCGAATTTTTTTGAAAACCGTAGCCGTCATGTTCTTCCACCTTCAGCAGATCCGCCGCGTACCCCTGTTCTTCTCAGTCGGCCGCCGTCAACCCTAAACCCAGATCCATCCCCCGCGCGACCATCACTCTTCCGCCTCTGCAACCCGCTCGTCTGCAGCCTTCAGCTGTGCCCCACACCGTTCACTGAAGCAGACGCTCCATCTGCCACTCAATCGGCCGCCACCAAAACGCGTCTCCAGATCCAGGCTCCGTCACCGCCAATCGTCCTCCCAGCACGCCAAACCCGCTCTGTCGCTGACGGTCGTCCTCCCAGCACGCCAGACTCGCTCCGTCGCCGCCGACCATCTTCCTATAGTCCCAGAATCAGACGTGAGATTGGATCCCAAGCACAGATCAGATCCTCAGCCCGCTGCTGCATGCTGGCAGCCCGCGTTTGGCCCGGCCCACTTTGCGACCCGACCTGGTTCCTGTCCAGCCCGACCCGACATATTTCAATTATTTTTTTAGCCCACTCGCGAAGCAAGGCATACGAACTCGGACCTATTATTTGCTTCGTGTACGAATTTGTGTGTTTTATGTGATTTATTAGCATAATATGGTTAATCATGTTTAATTTAATTATGCCTAAGTAAATCAAATAGATTAATTAACTACTTGAATTAAAATTATTTAATTCATACTCTTAGATTAATAACTAATCATTATTGCGCCATAAGATACCTATTTGACTGCATAGTGTGTATAGTTATATCATTTAAAAATTATATGTTTATATATATATATATATATATATATATATATATATAATTGCACCCATATATAGATATTGTATGCAATTAGGCCATATAATTAGTAGATATTAATGAATATATCTACTCCCTACAAAGTACCATGATAACGAAACTTCATTTGTATTCCTAAATCGCATTGAAATCGTGACCATATCTTGGTTCTAAACAAAACAATCTAATTATTGAATAATTTATCATGGACGAACTCATGATTACGTGAAACGTATTCGCTTCCTTCTCTTGTTTACGAATATGGCTAATCCAACTCATTTGAAATTCAGCATTTTGGACTCAGAAGGACTTGAGTGCCATAAATGAGATTCTGATTTTAAAATGTTAGCGCCACACTTTCTGTTCATACAGACGACGAATCGTTTTAAAAGGTGAAAGAAAGCTCGCTAATGTTCTTAGGCGAAATATCGACCCCAACTTATGGTAGGAATATCTTTAGATGAAATCCCCAATGAATTGTGGGACCATTTAGATGTTTTATGGTTCTGGTTGATGTTTCGACATGCTGGTCACATGTTGCCCCATTGTCCACTAAAAATGCTGCTTTTGCAAAGCTTCTAGCACGGATTATCTGTCTAAGGGCTCACCACCTTGACCATCATGTCCGGTCTATAAGACTTGATAATGCTGGAGAGTTCACATCTAAAGTACTTGATGAATACTGCATGTCGATCGGGAGCGACGAAAAGCATCCTGTCCCCCACGAGCATACGCAAAATGGTCACGCGAAGGCAACCATCAAACGAATCAGATGGTAGCCCGGGCATTGGTTATATACACCAATTTGCCTATTTCTATCTGGGGTTATGTAATCTTGCATGCAGCTTTACTTATTCGCTCATTTTGGACCCTCTGCTAACCAAACGATTTATGCGTACCAGTTGGTAACTGGATAAGCCCTGATTTTTACATTTGGACTCAGACGAGATTGAGTGCCAATTACGCATATTTGGTTATGTAGTATTATGCCTTCCGCACTCCCACAGTGCATGAGTTTTGAAAGACGATTAAGTAGTTACATTGGATACGAATCCCCAATGGTTATCTGTTATTTAGAACCTTCGACAGGAGATCTCTTTACCGCTCGATTGCGGATTGTCACTTCGATGAGACAATTTTCCCATTGTTAGGAGGAGGAGAGAAGACGAACTTTGTCAGGGAACGACATGAATTGTCATGGTGTATACCTACTTTGTCTCATATTGATCCCCCTATTTCGCTATGTGATAGTGAAAATTATCAATCTTCGAAACGTAGCAGATTCGATGCCTGATGCGTTTACTCATATCGTGAAAGTGACGATATCATATATACCAGCTGCAGTATGTAAGGTTGAAAGTCCTCGGTAAGGGGCGCAACACCGACGAATCGAGTGCTACCATCGCACATGGTGGATGTGTGATTCAGGCCATAGCTCCCTAAAGGAAGAGGTGGAAGCTACATGGTTCGACTTAACACTCATATAAGGAGGAGGTAGAGCAAGGCACAAACTTATATATTAGTCATCAATGAACTCGTTTCATGAGATCATACTTGATTTTACTATGTCCATGAGTCATGACGAGGGGGACGCCCCGAAGATTAATATGATTCAGAAAATCAAGAAATCTCGATGGATCACGAGAGTGTGGACTGATCATCCACCAACTTTGATGATCTATCGTTGCTCAAAGCATAGAGCAAGACGATGTCGAACCTCCCTCTGTTGTATGATATCAATATTGAGTTAATTGGCCTTAAAGGATAAAGCATTCTACTCAGAACTAGATTCTTTGACAAAGAGACGGGTAATTGGTAGGTAGCGCTAACCTCACCAAGTGTAAATCCTGTAGGACATAAAATAAATCTTTGTCAGTAAGCACAATGAGAAGAATGAAGTCCTGAAGTACAAGGCTCAAAGGTTTATAAATGCCGTGGAATTGACTGAGGAGACGTTCTCTCCCCTAAGCTACTTCATTAGCTTAGTAATTTTCGAAGGACTGGAAATGCAGCTTATGAATGTGGTTAGTGATATCTCTATGGGGATCTTAATATAGAGATATATATGAAAGTGCTCGATGACATTTCATTATCCAAGTCAAGTGACTCTAGACCACGGAGTGCGTTAGCAGTACGGTTGAAACGCTCACTTTACGGATTAAAATAATCCGGGCGGATATGGTATACCCGCCTAAGTGACTACTTGATTGGAAGGGGATATAAGAACGACTAACTGTGTCCCTGCGTGTTTATTAGGAAAACAAGTTCCGGATTAGGGATTGTGGCTGTATATGTCGACAATATAAACATAATCGGTACTCTTGACGAATTAAGAGAAATCACAGCTATCTAAAATATGGATTTGAGATGATGATCTGGGAAGACTCGGTCTTATCTAGGCATTCAGCTAGAACATCGAGCTAGTGGAATCCTCATCCATCTGTCTGCCTATGTCCAGAAGAAAATTAGGCATTTTAACATGGACAAGGTACATACGGTTAGCACTCCCATGATCGGTCGTAGTTTGGACTTGAAGAAAGATCCATTTCGTCCAAAGGAATGTGACGAAGAGCTTTTGGGAGACGAAATTCCCTATCTAAAGTGCAATAGGTGCATTATTGTACGTGGCTCAGTATACTCGACCTGATATAGCCTTCTCATTGAACTTGTTGGCTAAATATAGTTCTGAGCCCACACAATGTCATTAGAATGATATCAAGAACATCTTTTGATACCTCAAAGGAACCATTGACTTGGGACTTTTCTTTCCCTATCAGGCTAACGAAACTGCCGATGAATGTGCAATCACTAAAGTAAGTGTGAATGTCGAGGAAACTACCTCGACGAATGTGTTGGTAGGATTTGCTGATGTTGGGTACATCTTGGACCCATATAAAGATCGCTCCCAGATTGGTTATGCTTTTACCTTTGGGAACACCGCTATATTTTGGATATCAACTAAGCAAACCCTTGTTGCTACCTCCTCGAATTACGCTAAGCTTATCGCTCTACACGAGGCGGTACGCGAGTGTATATGATTGAGAACCATCGTTATACATATTCGAGGTAACAGTGGACTAAGTAGTGCCACTGATGCGCCCACATGCATATACGAAAATAAGCTTGCATCGAACAGATGAAGCTTGGATATATCAAGGAGGATAATACGAAGCATATCTCTCCAAAGTTTTTCTGCAATTAGCAACAATGGGCCCTCCTCAACATCCAAGTTAAGCAAGTGAAGTCTGAGGAGAATGTGGCTGATTTATTCACTAAATCATTGCCCAAGGCCGTATTTGAAAAACATATGAGAAACATCGGAATGAGTAGGATTTACGAACTCCCGAGATCGAAGTAAGGATTTGATGGGAGGGTGAGGTATAACGAATTTTACCCACCAATGTTGCACTCTTTTCTTTGACCAACGTTTTTCCCACTGGGTTTTGTTACTTGACAAAGTTTTTAACGACGCAACGTCACATGCACTATTTTTCAGATTCCTTGATTGACGAACTAATCAGGGGAAGATGTAGACTTGAGGGGAGTCTTACATCCACGTCGCAAGTTACACTCTTTTCCTTAACCGATGATTCTTTTTTCCCATTGAGTTTTTATCACTTAGAAAGGTTTTTAACGAGTTAACTAGACGTTTAGCTCAATGATCGACGAACTGATCAAGTTCTTGAGCACATTGATCGACGAAATGATCAATAGAGGTTTTGGCTTAACGAAATTAGCGTAACCTATATGTCTGGATGTTGTACTCTTTTTCCTACGATCAAGGCATTTTTCCCATGTGGTTTTTGCTTGACGAGGTTTTAACGAGGCAACTTGACACGCGTTGGAGACTCGGCACAAGGGGGAGTGTTAAAGTAAATACTAGGGCTGGGACAGGTTCGGTTCTTGGTAAAAAATTAAAGAACCGGAACCGGTTTTTAAATACATAAACTGGTTCGGTTTTTGACCACTTTTTCCAGGAACCGAATTAAGAACCGAAACCGAAAAAACCGGAACCGAATTTAATGTGTAAAAACCTAGTTTTTCGGTTCTTTTAGGAGCCGAATTGTGCAAAAAAACCGAATTTTGTAAAAAAAAACCCCGAATTTTGAGTAGAAACCGAATTTAATGTGTAATATTTTGAACAAAATACATTTAATTTGTTTTATTAATACCTATATTATATATATATATATAACCGGTTCCAAACCGGTTTTTTCTAACATCATAAAATAGAAACCGGAACCGAATTAAAAAACGGAACCGGTTAATAATAAAAAAACTGGAACCGGAACCGGAACCGAATTTTTCGGTTCGATTTTTATTAAAATTCGGTTCTTCGGGTAAAAATCCCAGCCCTAGTAAATACACAACATGTGCGCTTTACCACGCACTATTGACTTCTCTCAACTAAGATAGTGGCGCATTAAAATGTTCAGAAATATATAATCTCTTCCTATTTAAATAAACCATATGAATGAAAATATACATCTTCTTCCGCCCTAATTCCTATCTCGTTTACTTTTTACTACGACAAAAATGTCCTTTTTTCTTCCTTTTTAATCACGCACTACGTAACATTTTACCTAGTATTTTATCCGGAATCTGGAAAGCCGATTAGGGTTAGCAAAGAGAAATTGGTTTTAAAGGGAAATTGGAATACAGACGGTAATGGCAGTTTTCTTTCTTCTACTGTGGGAATAAAAAAATAAAAAATCTCTACTCTCTTTATTAACTTCATTTATTTATATTTTCAGCTGGTTTATTTGCTCAATTGAGTCCATATTTGAAAGAGTAAATAAATTCGTTAGTTTTTTTTTATTTGCTGGATTTTTATTTAGGGTTTTTAATTTGGTCTTGATATTGGCTCATGAATATTTGTATTCACATTTCACAGCAGAAGATGAAGAAGGAGAGGAAGAAGATGAAGAGAGCATCTACTGCTTCTTGTTCGCTGGAATCAACTGAGAACATCGAAAATTTGAAGCTCTGGTAAATTTTTATTTGTAGTTTTTTTAGCCTTTTATGTTATTCTGGCTTTTATTTTTTGTATTCTCAATTACTCTTTTTACTCCCAATGTAATTGGAAAAACCGTCAGTCGAAATCCACACGACAACTTTTCATGGGATTGTCCTGATGATATCGAGTCTCCTCGCCAAATACTGGAGGAAGAAGACAAGTACGTATCCTGGGTTACCTCCTTTCTCCATCACATCATCATATCCCATTTGTTTGTTTAAATCTGTCTGAATGAATGGATAAACGTGCACAAATTATGGGTGTATATAATTTTATTTATAGTAATCAGTTTATGTTTGATTTTGTGGACTCCAATAAGTGATTAAAGAAAGAGAATTAGGTCTCTTAGAATTTAGGCTATGGTTAGATAACCTTTTTCGCTTGTGTTTGTGGGGACTGGGAATCCTTGTGATGTCATGTTTGACATTTGAATAACCTTGTACTATACCCAACCTCCCAAAGGCATCGGATGTTGTCACTCCACCCCATGAGCCTCAGGCTGATATTACATACTCACGAGACCCTTCATTGAGGCGATTGAAGCTCATGGTTACCCCGTGGCACTAATTAATATGCCTAAGATGAAAGGAACCCAGAGTTAAAAATTTAGAAGTTTAAAGCATTGGAGAACTTATGAGATACTTAGTCGTGTATCTGTAGGCACCTCAAAAATCATTAACGAGCGATGAGTAATCTAATTGACAGTTTTTTGTTTGTTTGTCTCTGCTAATATTACCTAAAAATATCAATTATTATGGGTCTTATCCTCCAATTGGGTCATCGAATATCCCTTTGCTTAAAGTTATCTATCCTTCTTATTCTTCGTGACCTACAAAACAATCATTTCTTACAAAAATTTGTTGCTGTGGACGAGCATGCCTCCTTTGTGGGCAAATGTCCTATAGGCTAAGTTGGCTTGTGACTGATGATCTTGTATATGTAAGCAGTAAAAACAGTTTGTAGCTCATGTCCTCCTCTTTACATGATACCTTGCCCTTACTCTTGATTGAATGGTTGCTTTTGAAAGAAAATCATGCGAAAAAGCCTATATTGAAAACTATGGTGATTTTAGTTATATGGATCTTATATTGTTATACGTCATGTAGTGGTAACTTGGACATACATTAGTAGGTAGAGCTGTTCATCGCATTATGCATGATACATGATGGCCATGGGGCCTAGAATGTACCACAAGTGTTCCTCCATGCCTTTACATGTGCCCTATGAAGCAGGGACGCGATACACAATATGCTATACGATATGATACCAACATTATGTTCATTTTTTTTTGAAATGTAGGATACACAACGTGGAGGATATGTTCTATGTAAATAAAATTATATATGCCAAATAAATATTATAGATGTGTATGAATATAAAAGTAAACGAGATTGATAAGCATACACCAATGTTTTAGAAAACGAGACTCATACGAGTCGACTCGCGGGTTGAGGCGGGGCGTAAGAGAAACGTCTTGAATCGAACGAGTCAGCTGAAAAGATAGAAATTTATGACTCTTGATTATGAGGCACACGAGTCTACTCTCGATTACGAGTCGACTCCTATGAGGCAGACGAGTTAGACATCTCTCACAAATTTTGAACACGATAGTTTTGTCCAAGTCCTCCATAGAGATGATTGAAGAACAATTTGATTTTTAGATATGTATGTGAGAGAGAATGAGAGAGATTTTTTTGTGTGTGGGAGAAAGAAAGAGATGTAACTATATGTTGCAGAAGGGGCAGCCGTTGGAAAATCATTCACAATTTAGGGTTTTCAGCCGCTTTAATCTCAACTACTTAGTTTGATGGTTTTATTTAATTAGAATTTATTAGCTTCTGCCTTGATTGCCTAATATTATTTAATTAGGCTTTCTATTTGTTTTTCAAACCTATAAAAGTTAACAACTAAACTACAAGTAAACAATTTAACTACGAAATAGAAAATTAAATATAATATGAAAGTGTAATATTATATTATGTTACGAACATTTAAATGAAATAAAAACCTAGATAACTAAAAAACTTTTTTCTAAGTTACAAGGTACCGGACATCATAAATTTCTTGTAACTTCTATTAATTAATATTATTAATTGTTATATCATATTAATTTGTTTTTTTGTTTATGTAGGTGTTTGATGGATGAATTATGGGATTATCATGGTGTTTTTATTCTAGTTTGTGTTGAACTATTACTATTATGGTTGAACATTGTGTTGGTTTATTATATTAATTTTTTTGTCAAAAAAGTTGTGGCTTACGCCTCGTTCCGCCTCGAGTCGTAGCCTCGCCTCATACAAGCAAAACGCCTCGAACATGCGTCGCGAATTTTAAAACATTGACATACATAAAGTCAAATCATAATTAATGTCGCCTCTTAAAATGTTCAACATAATAATAAAAGAAACAAAACCACTAAGTCGAACTAACATTAACTGACTCATCCATTACATCTTCAAAGACCACAGATTCTAACTCCGACTCATTATGAGAGAGAGTTGCCATTTGAAGCTTACCGACATCTTCAAGATTGTCAAAAGAATCACCCGCAATATACCAATAATTGGTATCTCCCGTTGTGTAGGTCGAGTCCTTGAAAATAGTCGAAGATTAGTATGAATGAACACCAAGTCCTCACCATGTTTTTGTGTCGATCTATTTCTTCTCTCTGAATTTACAAAAAATGAGTAAGTGCTCCAATCTCTCTTCGAACAAGATGAGGATGAAAGTTTCACAAGAATCCTTGATGCAAATCTTTTGAAGCATAGGTGCACTAGAGTCATAAAGAAGCCACCAATTTGGGGACCCATCATATACCAAATCTAGTACGCTCCTCCAAATCAGGGAAATTCTGTAGGTCACAAGTCGTCAGGAATAAGTCTAGAGGGGGTGAATAGACTTATTGAAACTCTTTTTCTAAGAAGGAATTAAGAAGTTTCTCAGCTAATGGTACAGATGACTTAGAGTCGTCTGTTGATAATATAAGTGCGGAAGTCAGCTGATGATGAATACACAAATATGAACAATGAAACATTAAGTATGAATGCAACAGTTAAGTATAATGCTAAAAACAGTAAAGTACGCAGGCGATTTATAGTGGTCTAAGAGGTGAGGTAATCCTCTACTAATCCACTTTTCTCCAAACCAGTTGGAGATGAATCCACTATAATTTTCAACAAGTGATAAATATTACAGTGATTCTATAACTTAGAAACAACAACTTGCAACCAGTGGAAATCTTGTCGTTGCAACTTCTTTCTGACTGTCTAGCACCACTCGATCTCCAAATGAGTATCTTCTATATGCCATTTAAGTTAGGCTTAAAATCGGCTAAGTACAAAAGTACAGATAAGTAAATCAGAGAAGTTTTGGTCAAACAGATACATCAGAGGTTTGACCAAACACTGCAGAATGCCGAGTCACAGTCAAGTGAAAATCTGGTCAACAAATTTTATCAGAGAAGTTTGACCAGACTGCAGTCAAGTGATCAGACGGAGCCCAAGTCATCTGAAGTTTGACCATCAGATCAGTCAAGTTCATCAGGTCAGAAGACTTCAGATAAGACTTCAGATAAGTCGTCAGATCAGAGAAGTCTCGTCAGGACATCAGAGATGTTGTCATCAGAGAAGTCCGATGACAGAGAAGTTTGACTGCATATCAGACAAATTGACTTAAAAAGATCAGAATCATCAGCTAAGTAAACCTGTCCACGCCAGCATGCGTTGGAAAATCAATATTTACGGAAAGTCACATGCGGGCGATAAGGGACAGATTGGAGAGATTCCCGGAAGGATATGAATTAAATAAATCATCCAGACCCACCTCTGAAGACTTTAATCATATTAAAATCAAAAGATTCGGCGCTTCAACGTGCAAGTCTTTAGAACAATCGGAAATGGATTAAAATAAGGGAATCCAGCCTTGCAACGTTCAGAAAGAGAAACAAAGAAGTCTATTTCTCCAACGGACGGATTTGTTACAGATTTGCAACGGCTATGAAGGAAGCTCAAAGATCTACATCTATAAATATCTGAAGATTTGAAGTTGAGCTATACGGTGCGAACTATACTCTCAAGCAATCAAGCGATCAAGAAACCTATAACATTGTAAAGAGCGACATTCTCAGTTCATATACGAAGAAAGCTCGTAGTTGGAGAAGACAAAACACTCTTGTCTTAAAATCTGAATACGGGGTACTTCACTGGTTGAAGTTACGTGACTGATAGACATCCAAGGATTTGGAGATCGAGTGGTGCTAGGCAGTCAGAAAGGAGTTGCAATGACAGGATTTCCACTGGTTGGAAGTTGTTGTAGCTAAGTTGTAGAATCACTGGTTGAAAATTATAGTGGATTCATCTCCAACTGATTTGGAGAAAAGTAGATTAGTAGAGGATTATCCCACCTCTGAGACCACTATAAATTGCCTGCGTACTTTACTGTTTTTAGCATCATACTTAACTGTTGCATTCATACTCAGTGTTTCATTGTTCATATTTGTGTATTCGTCATCAGCTGACTTCCGCACTTATATTATCAACAGACACTCTAA
Organism: Orobanche coerulescens; assembly: GCA_033398695.1. Classification (NCBI taxonomy): domain Eukaryota; kingdom Viridiplantae; phylum Streptophyta; class Magnoliopsida; order Lamiales; family Orobanchaceae; genus Orobanche; species Orobanche coerulescens. The sequence continues at coordinate 15,658,597 of CM065804.1, forward strand.
GTCATCTGTACCATCAGCTGAGAAACTTCTTAATTTCTTCTTGGAAAAAGAGTTTCAATAAGTCTATTCACTCCCCCTCTAGACTTATTTCTGACGACTTGTGACCTACAAGTGGTATCGGAGCGAGGCGCGGGTTCGAGTCTTCTGGAATATGCTGGGGGGGGGGGATTGTTGGGAATGCTTTGCATCCAGAACGTCACTGGTCGGGCTTAACAACCCGACCCGCGGCACCCTAGTGGTGCAGCCTCTCATGTCCGCCTGTCGCTTAGTACGGGGCTCTGCGCTGCCACTAGAAAATGCTTAAATGAATTGATTTGGACTACTCATACCAACAAGATGCATCTTCTTCTTTGGTAGCCATCTCATAGAAACTCCAAAGTTAAGCGTGCTTGCCTGGAGTAGTTATGGGATTGGTGACCCCCGGGAAGTTTCTGAGGTGCGCGTGAGTGAGGACAAAGCGCGCTAGAAAAGACTCAGTGTTGGTACAGTGAGGATAGTCTTCATCATTTTCAGGGACCTACAAATTCATCTCATATACAAAGTGTAGTACGCTCCTCCACATCAGGGAAATTCATCTCAAGCACTTCATTCTTCCACTTGATATTTTTTCATCCGCTTGGAGAGGAACTAGATGGGGGTCCCTTGAAGCCACTCTTTATTGTATATTTAGGAGTCGATGAACGTGCCAAGCAGTGAAGTGGGGTGTTATTCTTGTCCCACCGTGACAAGAGTATCTCTCACCACTTCATAAAATGCAGAGAAGTCTATTGCCTTTACAGTGAAGCATAGTTGTTAAAGGCACGACTCATGCGCAAGGCGCGTAGAAAAAAAGGCAAGTTGCCTTTTAAGCCCAAAGGTTGACGACCTTAGTCAGGCACGCTTGGAAGCGCCTCAGTGCGCTTTTTTGCTGCGCCTCAGGCGAGCCTTTGCATTATGACTCTTTTTTATTTTTTCTTTGTTTTTTTAGAATACTTTAAAAGTTAGTTTTCGTGTTCTTTCACTTTAATTTTGTTAAGTATTAAGTTTTTTTATGGACAGCTATATTTTTTGTCATTATGTTTCTATAAATTTTACAATTTAATTTAATTTATTTTTTAGTTTTTATGCGCCTACCTCTTTCAGGCGCGCACCTCTCCTTGCGCCTCAGGCGATGGGAGCCTGTATCACTTCTTGCGCCTTTTGCCTTTAACAACTATGCAGTGACGTGGGCTGTTTTCTTGTCCCATCGTGACACGAGTATCTCCCACCATTTCATAAAATGGAGAGAAGTCTATTTTCCATAACTTTCATGTTTAAAAATGGCTTTCCTCACTTCTTCAATTGTCGCCGCCCACATGCCATACACCAAGTGGAGGCAAGGGTTGTTGGTATCGCAACAGACGGAGCATATCATATATTGTTGCCGCAAAAGATAGAACAAAATCGACTTTATCCCACCAATCATCATTCACTACTTTCTCTTTCACAAACCTTGCTTTCCTTGGCTGTCCTCTTCATAGAGAGCCCACTCATCGCCATTGTTTGGAGGCCCCTTTTCTCAACTTAATCCTTTTCAACATCACAATCATTAAAGCAAGTCTTGTTTCCGCCACCCATAACAATCTAAATGGAACAAACTCATTAAACGTTGACAGTCTTATCTGATGATTCATAATGATCTTTTAATTTGAATGACATCCCCCCAACTTTTTTTATCCAATTTTAAGCGGATTAGGTATCTTCATTGCTCGTTTTTTTTGGGTGCACATGTTCTTCAAAGCAAGGTTCAGTGAAATTTCGATTCAATTATTTTCTCTGCGGCCTTGAAATTGTTGACGTTATTGGTGATGACTTGCACTAGCTTTTCACTTCTAGTCTCTTGCAAAACTCGATTCAACCAGTTAACAATAAAATTGGCTATCTTTTCTTTCCCCTAAGCAATTTATCGCCTTAATAAATATAGGTTGCCCATCCGTAATAGTAGTGAAGTGGGTCTTGAGATGCCAATGTGGTTGGTACTTGAAGCCCTTCATACTAGAGTTTGTAGTTCACATGGAGTTGATAATGCTTTTTTGTTATTTTTACGTGATAAAAGCACTTGGTTTATTTTTTTCCCTGATCCGTTATGTTTCTTTTTAAGATTCTTTGCCTAACCATCATGGTTGTCACGGTGGCCTGTCAAGTCGCGGCGCCATCAGACTGCCTGGACCATTAGTCGACTAGGCGCCCGCCTAGGCGACATCCAGGCGACCAGTTTTATATATATATAATATATAGTATATACTCCCTCCGTCTTGCTCAAAGCTTTACCCCTTTTTTATGTACCTTTAGAAAATTTACATTCATCACCTTTACACAATCAAATCAAACAACCACCTTTTACTTTTTAATCTCCACCGCACAGTCACTATCAATACTTTTTACTTTTTAATCTCCACCACACATTTATCATCATTACTTACACCATTCATTACCTAAAATACACCAAATATACATCCTCTAGAGGGAGTAATATATAATATATGAATTATTCTTAAAACATGATAAGTTGGAGACTTGGAGCTGAAGCAGTCGAGTCGACTGGACAATAGATATATGATTTTTTGTGTCTGACTTCTGCTTAGGGTTAAAAACAAACAGGCTAACGCGGGTCGAATCATCGGTTTGTCGACCCAGGCGTCGACTATTACGTCTAGACGACGTCTAGGCGCCCCTCGACGACGACTAAGCGCACCTCGGCGACGCCTGACACCAAAAGGCGAGACCACCAGGCCAGGCGGTCCCCCGAAAACCGCCTGGACGCCTAGGTGGCGACTAGGCTTCGCGTAGGCGACGCCTTAACAACAATGCTAACCATAACTGTACGCTTTTTGTTTTTTGGTACTCTTCAAAATTTAGCACAATCCGTGTGGGATAACAAACCACCCCCCCCAACAACACCAAAAAAAAGAGTTAAGAGTACGAAGAATACTGATGTATAGTTCTATTTAGAAACTAATCTTGCCCTATTTACAATTTCGTACTATATATTCAACTCCTGATCAAGTTATCCCGAAATCGGCGACATGGAAGGCCTTCATCGTCAAAGTGTCGCATCTGCTGAAGAGGCATTAAAATTCTACAACAAGAAAAATGTATGTATCTGTTTTATTTACCAGTTGTTCTAGTGTCATTCATTTGTTGCTTGTCAATGTTTCCTCACTTGTCCATTTATAATTTGCAGCATACCAACTACGAGCTTGTATCTGCAATGAGTAGTAATGCCGGTTTATACGGTAGAATCTGGGTCCACTGCAACTTTGAGGCTAAGCCAAAAACGACTCCCACTGGATCTGGGAATTCTTCCACCAAGCTCTTCTTTGCCGAGCTTATAGATCCTCCAGATACATCGCTTTCTCTTTCTCCGACAGTTAACTGTCGTATCTTAAGAGGTAAAAAGGGCCCTCCTAGTGTATTCCCTTTTGTGTTGTCTTCAATATGGTGTTCTGTTAAAATATATTTTAATTATACCTAATTTCCAAATAATCTTAGTGTCCAGATCCATTTTTGGGAAGATGGGGTGGGTATCCCGTGTCATGTCCGTTTTGGAAGTATACAGCGTATGTCAAGTGTCTTGTCACTCATGCAGGTTTCAAGGGGTTAATTTTGTGGAGTAGTGTATTTGAAATGAGTAAATGACATGAATTCCCCGATCAGCATGCCTTGTTTATTGCTTTCGGGTCCATGTTGGCATGCTGCATCATGCACTCAGATCCATGATATAACAATTCGTTTGGAGAGGGCTAGCATGCGAACAATTGAGACCTTGGACAAACAATAACCGCTTCCAAACATTTAATGGATTTGAATTTTTCACAGCATGTTTTTTTTTCCTCCACAGGTAGGAAACATGGCGACTGTGACTCATGTGGTGGTACAATCAAACATCCATCCCATGGATTTCGTGTGGGCCGTAAACAGTACCGGCCCTATGCTTTACGTTCCCGCTTGAATGGTGATTACTGAAATCTGTCGAACTATTGCTCACAGTTTGTTTGAATGTCAGTGCGACTACCAAATCCTGAATTTTTGTAGGGAAATGCTTTGTATTTTTCGCTTGCACGATGATATTTGTGCAATATCTGTGCATCTATATCAGTGTAATATCTGTGCATCACTCTTGGTTACTAGCAACATATTGGCCGCGAATCCATTTGCAAACTCTTGTTTGTTATTTCTAAATTATATTTATAGGTACATGTCCTCCCTCTCTCTCTCTCTCTCCGTGTGTGTATGTGTGTGTGTGTATATATACTTGTTACATATGCTTTAAGTACAAATTTTTAACATATAATAAGTTAGGAAGAATGAGAGAAAAAAGGTGAGTGGGTGGGTAACGCCTTTTATTAGATAAAAAAGGCTCGCCAATAATGTACTTCCCATGAACAAGAAACTTGGACAGTAAAGAGAGACGATAGAGTAATCTACTTGATTTTTGTTAGAAAACCAAAACTATAATTAACTCAGATGCAACACGTACCAAATGAATCAAAGTAGACGTTGTTTCTACCTAACGATTAGGGTTCGGGAATAAACGAGAAGAAGTAGAGTTAACGACATTTTGATACCAATTTTGCGACCTCAATTCGAACACGGAACTTTTAGTTTGATAGCACCTCATATAATCCCATTTCTCCTATATCCGCATCAAGAATACTCAATTGCCACCAATGTTTGCACGCCACAAATTCGCTGAGATCATCACCGAGTGTCCTACCCCGACCCATCTGCCAGTTGTATTCAAAAGACAATGTAGTCGGCATTCAGTTTCAGAAATTCTTGTAGCAGCCTATGCCATTATGTGAGGGAACCGTAAACCTCACTTTCGTTACCGACATATGGATTGATCTTTATTTCAACTGCATATGGATTTATGCCACAACCGCTGCAGTAGATGGAAAAATGTTATTTCAAATTGTCAAAATTTAAGAATGTGCAGTATCCCAAGTTTCGGGCCGAATCAATTGACTACATAACTGTCTTTATAGGTAGCTAAATCTTATATATATAAATATGATCCCTGAAATGAGAGTTAAGTGGAGGGATATATGATCTAGTTGATCAGATTAATATCAACCTTAAAACTGCAATAGATGGATAGACTGCATCAAGAAATTATATTGAACTAACAATAAGAAGCAGGGTATGCAAAAGTGTAAGAGCTCATGTACAACGATTGTAGTTGATCAGAAGAGCAGATTTAATTGATTCTATCTATATATATAATACAATTCATGACACCGGTATCTTGCATCATATTCACTGAAAGATATCTCAGTTGCTTAAGCTACAACTAATTAAAAGTTACTGAAAAATTAAAGGTTGTGAGATTCGAGCTCTACTTGTATAAAACATCTATATAGGATGAACAAACCTTTATCACTAGGCCAAACTACAATTTAGTGATATACATACTTAAATCCTACCTAAATTAAAATGCCTACTTAATTTATACCTACATTAAAATACGAACTTACGCATCAACCAATTTCTAAACTTACCTACAATGAATAATCAAATAAACAAAATTCTCAAATGTCAAATCATTTAGAAGCCACCATCTTTGAAGATTCTTCTACCAACAATTGTTGAAGCCATCAACTTTGAAGTTGGAAGCTTCATCCCTTCACACCATCCTTTCATAACATGGTTTCACACCATGTTTACTACCTATAAATAAGGCATGTTTGTAGCATTTGCAATCACCCATCTCCAAGAGTGAAAATCCCAAGTAGAGAAAATAACAATCCGAGAAGTGATTGAGTGAGGTTGAGAATTTTTCTATTTTGTGAGTTTGTAATTCTATTCTTGAGTGATAATAGAATAAATATTTTTCTCTCAAATCACAGGTAATTCACTATAATGATCATTTGATATCCAAACAGGCGCTTGAATCAACAACATACTCTCTAGAGGTGATTTATGTAGATCTTTGCATTTTCGTTTATTTGTTTGATTTTATTTAACATATGCATGTGTATGTTTGTTGATGAATCATAGTCTTCTTGTGCTTATTGTTGGTCTGTTGATCTGGTGAAATTGTTTCTACTGTCAAACTTCGATATATGAATATGATCGGGACCGGATAGAAATATTCATTTAGCGAAATTATTCATTTATCGAAAGAAAATTTGAACATGTTATAAACAGTTGGGATCGGAGAAAATTATTCATTTGGCGAGATTATTCATTTATCGAACATTCATTTATCGAGGTTTAACTGTATTAAGTTTATGTCTATGGATCTTTTATACTTATTCTGTAAATGGTTGCACTCATGATCTATAATGCCACTGAGCTCGGGATATACCAGAACAAACGAATCAGATTGATTTGTCTTCTCTCGTTGCATTTTGCCGCACCTCTTCGAATATTTTCTATATTTCTTATGTGGAAAAAAAAATCACTGTTTCATTTACGTGTTAAAATTGACGGTGTTGAAATTGATGTATGCTGTAAATGTTAATCAGGATTGATTAGATGAATTGGATTATGTGTCGATTTTCCAACTGTACAGATACTGCAACACATTCTATTCCCTATGGGTTCTTTTGAGTACGAACACACCTGACGCCTGGATATATCTACAATTGATGAATTTTGATAGTATATATATATATATATATAGTATAGTAGATATTATTTATATATAGTATAGTAGATAATATATATTATAGTAGATAGTATTTAGTATATAATTATAGTAGTCTTAGTAGATAGTATTTAGTATATAGTAGAATTATAAAGCAAGAAGAGCAATTTAAATTTTAAAGAATGGAGGAAAATAAGAAGTAGAAGAGAAGAGAATTTAGAATATTGTTAACACAATGGGGTGATTTTAAAGGTGGAAGAAGGGGGTATTTATAGATAAAATTGGGTGGGAGTTGGGAAAAATTTGAATTTGGAATTTGAAAAAAAACAATGGGAAAACCGTCGGTTTTGGGCGGAAAACCGGCGGTTTTTGGCGGAACCTTCGGTTCGGGACATCGACTGTCGTGCGTAGCCTGCAGTCTAGACCTGCGCCCGCCTGCAACATCGCCTGTTGTGCCGGAACCGCCTCCAATTTTGATTTATAGTATTCAATTAATTCTCAATTATTGATTAGTTCTGTAACAAGTATTTCAACAAAATATATGTATTATTAACAGAAACTTAATAGTGTTTACTTATTTATTTTATTTTATTCTATATGTCATTTACGATTATAGTTATTTAATTATAATTTAATACATATTACGTTTATTTATTGATTTAGATGGTTCAAGTTCTAGATCCACTTCCTCCGCTAAAGTATCTTATGTATGGAACTACTTCGAAAAATTCGAAAATCCGGCCCAAAGTCCTGGACGATATATACTTAATTGTAAGCTATGTGGGGAGCAAGGAAAAAGACCAATCAGTTACAAATGGAAAATGGGAGATGGAACAGGCACGCCGAGTCGACATTTGAAGCACTCACATGGTATAACCTACTGTAAAGAAGGGGAGGTCCAAGGTGACGCCACCGGCGAAACACAAATCGGTAATTTTGCACAACCCGGTGGAGGTACCCCTTTTATCTACAATAGAGATAGGATGATTGATAATATGGCAATTTTTGTTACGACGGATGAATTGCCATTTAGTCACGGTGAAAGTGTTAATTTAGAAACCTTTACTAGACTTTCGTTAAATCCAGCTTCTAAAAGGGTACCTAGAAACACCCTTAAGCGTCATATGATGAAACAATATTATGGAGCACGTGCACAATTGATGGAGTATTTTCGTAATTTTAACGGTCGGGTGGCTTTAACAAGCGATTGTTGGACTTCCACCAAATGTGAGCCTTATTTATGTGTAACCGTTCATTGGTTAGATGAAACTTTTGCTTTACAAAAACTTATAATAACTTTTGATATTATGGAAGAGTCACATTCGGGTTTTAATATTTATACTAGAATTTCAAGCACTTTAAAAGAATTTCATTTACTTTCTAAAATATTTTCTCTCTCTTTCGATAATGCATCAGCAAACGCTAAATGCGTTGATTATTTTAAAGGGCCTACTATTCCATTACTATTAGATGGTAAACTAATACATATTAGATGTTGTGCTCATATTATTAACTTATCAGTTCAGGAAGGAATTACCTTTATTGCACCTCTTTTATTACCCATTAGGAATTGTTGTTGCCCAAAATATCTATCCGAAGATTAAATACTGCTGGAAGACGGACAACAAACAAATGCGGGAGCACTTCCGAGAGATGGTAAATAATACAAGATTTGCCGGGTTTGTTAGGCCCGGGCTTGAATGCTCTCGCGAGATGTTATTAATACGAATATTCGTGGATACAAGTATTAATGAGAGAAATCTAAATACAATGAGTGTAAAAAGACTCTGTCGATCCGGCTCTTGAGCGAAGCTAGGTGTTCTTCGTCCCGCCGGTAATCTGCTCGAGGAGAAAAGGCCGGGAGAAGTAAGACCGAAAGAAAGCTGTTGCCAAGAGTTGGATGTTAGCCAAGTGCTGTATATTGTTTCTGTATTGTGTGCTTGAATCGCGATATTGCTCAGAGGAAATACAAGTGCAGGCTGCCTTGTATATATAGAGGCTGAGGGGCCCTGTCCCCTAGTGGGCGATCGCCTTTCGGCATTTAATGTAATGGGGCGATCGTCCTAAGGGGCACGTGGGCTGCCTGCCAAAAGTCCAAAGCTACAGCTGGTGGCCAGCCGTGCGGTCCAATGAGGATCCAGCACGCGTCCGGAAGCATTGTCACAGGAGGTCCCACTTAGCTACTTTCGGCGGACTTTGTCAGTAGGTGACAGGCTGTAGTCACATGTCTTGTCCGCCAACTCCTTTCGCAGGTCTGGGCCATGCTGGTAGGTGAGGTAGGAGACAGGTTTGTCAGCGCCTTTTGTGGATCTGCACGTGGGTGCTGTCCTGCTTGCTCGGCTTTGGCCGACTGGATGGCCATCGGCCAGTCACTGAAGGTCGGCAACGGTCGGTCACCAAGGGTCGATCGGCAGATGCCCAGAGAGGTCGGTCACCAAGGGTCGATCGGCAGATGCCCAGAGAGGATCGTCCGCTAGTCGATCGCCAGGAGTCGGTCGCCGAGTGCCGAGTGATGATCGTATCTGAGGTCGATCGCTCGGTACCGGGACTTGTCCTGGGACCTTCCTTTGGCCGATTTAGCTGGTCCGCTGGGTTGAGGCTTGGTCGCCTGGTCGCTGCTCGGCAGATCTGCCTTGGCCGCTCGGCATTAAGTCGGTCGCTCGGCCTCGGAGGCGATCGCCGGTCGGAAGGTGTTAATTCTTGACACAACAATTGCCCCCCAGCTTGCTCCTATGTTGAAGACATGGGGCGAGGTGGCTTTTGCTGGTGATCGCGTCTGGATGAGGACGGGCGACCTTGCTGAGCTGACTTAGGACTCGGACTTGGGCTAACATAGTCGATTGGCTTAGCTATCTTTCGGTCTTGTACCTGCAAAAAACAACATTGGCCGATCCCCCATGGAAACTTGGTGGTTTCGCTTGCTTGAGGAATCGTGCACAGTCGCGGAGATCGATGGACCGACCCCATGACCGTGTCTTGGTGCGCGAAGACAATGAGTGTCTCGTGACTCACTTTATTATGAGGGTCCTCTGTTAGGCTGCGCCTCGCCTTGTTTTTTAAACGAAAGGCGTGCGGTCTCGGTCTAGAGGAGTCCTTGCGCGGGGCAGCGTCGGATGAATCAACTCCACGCCCGCGGCTTGTTAGCTCTGCTTCCACCTCGGCCAGCCATGGAGATGGCCGACCTCGACGGTGTACGTTGAGACGGGGTTGTGGAATGAGTCCACTGATTAATGTTGGAGGGCCCTCCGACTACGCCGGCCTCGTATTTAAACGAAGGGCGGGCGATCTTGGCCAAAAGGGACCTTGCATGGCCGAAGCAGCCGGTTCCATCGACTGCCAGGACCATGGCTTTATGATGTGCGGTGGAGGCGATCTTATGCCTTAGTCCGTCATGTTATATGCTGGACTGTAGATGGCGATCGTGTCCTCCAGATCGCGATGATGTAGCGTGATGATCGGCGATCGGGCCAAGATCGCGATCGTCGCCGGGCCGCCGATCGCTTATTCGTAGGTCGATATTGGCGATCGGGCGGAGATCGTCGTCCGGGTGCCGACATACGCTCACGTGCTAAGAAGAAACCTTTGCCCGGCCGTAAAATCTGCGGCTCTTGCCCTAAGGCTGCGTAGGTCGAGGTTGGGTCTTCGTAAGATGCCCGAACATAGGCGAAAAACCCCGAAAACCTCCTAGACCGCGTAGAGGGCGGTCTCATCGCTTATGGGCTCGCCATTGAGGATGATTACGTCCACCCGGTCGATGTAGTCCGAGTCGGACTCTTCTTCTCCCTGCTTGATTTGCATCATGCGAAGGGGACCTTCGGGCCGGACGACCCTGGTGGCGAAGTACTCAGTGAAGCCGTGCGCCAGCTCGTTAAAGGAGCCAATGGACCGAGGTGGCAATGAAGTGTACCACCGGTGGGCGAGGTCGTCCAGCGTCAGAGGGAACATTCGGCATCTGGTCGCGTCAGATGCCCCGCACCCAGTCATGTAGATGTTAAACTTCCTCAGGTGCACTTGGGGGTCCGATCGCCCCACGTACACGGGTGTTTGCGGGGGAGCGATCCTGTGCTGCACGGGGGCGAGCTCGATGTCGATCGCGAGCGGCTCGCTTGGCCCGGCGATCGTCTTCTTGGCGCCTGCCCCGGATTCCAGGAGCGCCTTCATGTCGTTGAGTTGACGTTGCATTGCAGCCATCGCCGTGGCTTGGTCGCTTGCCGATCGGCTTTGGGAGCAGGAGCCGAGGCGATCGTGTACCGATCTCCGGGCTCCGCTGCCGCCGACCTCGGCAATTCGGCGAGGGGGAGCCAGACGGCTAGGCTGCCTTCTGGGAGTCGGGTAGGCCGAGCTCCTGGTGACGGACTCAAACTCCGTCGTCTCGTAGCTGGGGCCGGATTGCCCCGGTAGCCAGGTCGGGTCACTGCCCAGGCGATCGAAGACAGAGGTGCCCCGGCTGGCGAGCGCCTCTTCCTGCGGACGGGAGCCTCCTGGCGATTGCTCGGCCAGTAGTGCCTTGAGCTTCCGCTTGATCTCCCGGCGAGAGACCGGGGGGGCGGTAGCTGGAGGCGCGTCGAGAGCACTCCGTCGCTCCTGTAGGACGGCCAGGGCCCCTTCGATCTGTTCCTTGGTTCGGAACCGATCGAGCGAGAGGCTTGGGCCGCCGTCCAGGGACGGGATCGAGCGTCTCTGACCGCGGCGGCTACCTTCCACCATCGGCTGTGGCTCGGACTGGGACGGAACAGGGGATTTGGCCGGCTGACCAGCGGCTTTCTTCGACGCGGAGGCGGAAGACATGATCTCTGAAGGATTTCTTTTGAAGTGCAGTGAGTGTCACTTCAAATATCTGCCCCGGGAACAGTGAGTGTTCTTCGGGACGGTAGGTATAAAAATTTGAGGGTTGGATGCCCTCCTTCTAGCGCCAATTGTTGTTGCCCAAAATATCTATCCGAAGATTAAATACTGCTGGAAGACGGACAACAAACAAATGCGGGAGCACTTCCGAGAGATGGTAAATAATACAAGATTTGCCGGGTTTGTTAGGCCCGGGCTTGAATGCTCTCGCGAGATGTTATTAATACGAATATTCGTGGATACAAGTATTAATGAGAGAAATCTAAATACAATGAGTGTAAAAAGACTCTGTCGATCCGGCTCTTGAGCGAAGCTAGGTGTTCTTCGTCCCGCCGGTAATCTGCTCGAGGAGAAAAGGCCGGGAGAAGTAAGACCGAAAGAAAGCTGTTGCCAAGAGTTGGATGTTAGCCAAGTGCTGTATATTGTTTCTGTATTGTGTGCTTGAATCGCGATATTGCTCAGAGGAAATACAAGTGCAGGCTGCCTTGTATATATAGAGGCTGAGGGGCCCTGTCCCCTAGTGGGCGATCGCCTTTCGGCATTTAATGTAATGGGGCGATCGTCCTAAGGGGCACGTGGGCTGCCTGCCAAAAGTCCAAAGCTACAGCTGGTGGCCAGCCGTGCGGTCCAATGAGGATCCAGCACGCGTCCGGAAGCATTGTCACAGGAGGTCCCACTTAGCTACTTTCGGCGGACTTTGTCAGTAGGTGACAGGCTGTAGTCACATGTCTTGTCCGCCAACTCCTTTCGCAGGTCTGGGCCATGCTGGTAGGTGAGGTAGGAGACAGGTTTGTCAGCGCCTTTTGTGGATCTGCATGTGGGTGCTGTCCTGCTTGCTCGGCTTTGGCCGACTGGATGGCCATCGGCCAGTCACTGAAGGTCGGCAACGGTCGGTCACCAAGGGTCGATCGGCAGATGCCCAGAGAGGTCGGTCACCAAGGGTCGATCGGCAGATGCCCAGAGAGGATCGTCCGCTAGTCGATCGCCAGGAGTCGGTCGCCGAGTGCCGAGTGATGATCGTATCTGAGGTCGATCGCTCGGTACCGGGACTTGTCCTGGGACCTTCCTTTGGCCGATTTAGCCGGGTCCGGGGTTGAGGCTTGGTCGCCTGTCAGCCGCCGGGCAGATCTGCCTTGGCCGCCGGCATTAAGCCTGGCCGCCTCGGAGGCGATCACGGCCTAAGGTGTTATTAAATTAAATTGATTAGATCATCTAAGAATATTAGACAAGAATATTTTGCATTATGTAAAGAACATAATTTACCAAGAAAGAGGTTTTCTATTGACACACCAACAAGATGGAATTCAACATATCAAATGCTTAAAGAGGTATTAAAATATAGGAAAATAATTAGTACTTTATATAACAATAGACATAGGGACGCACCAAAATTATTAGTTGATGATAGTCATTGGGATATAGCAGATTCTATTTGTACCTTATTAAAAGCTTTTACTGATGCTACTAAAGTCTTTTCTTTAGTTTATGAGCCTAATATTCATTTAGTAATAATTGAATGTGTGAAAATAATTATGACTGTTTCAAAATGTACTTTAGAAGATTCTACTTTGATACATATATGGGAGGATATGCGAGCAAAATGGGTATCATATTTTACCGAATTTCCTCTCTTATATGGTGTTGCTACTATTCTTGATCCATGTATTAAAAATGAAGCTTTATCTAATATGTTAAAATTTTACTATGAACAATTACAAATTGAATATAATGTTCAAAATTATATTGACCAATGTATTGCATGCTTAATAGAATTATATCAGGTTTATGATCAGTCTTCCCCCCAAGATGATACCGGAGCATCTAAAGGTAAAGGTAGATTTGATGCGGGTTATCAAATATTCTTTTTCGAAACCCCAAAAAATCAAAGACTTCAGGTTCTTCTTCTGCTTCTGCTTTGTTGGTCCAATAAAGTATACAAGATACAGCTTGAGAATGTTTAAGCAACAGACTGTATGATTTTAGAATCTGAGTGCGTAGTGGAAGTCTTGCAACAGTAAGGGGCTGTTTACCAAACTTGTCTGTCTGGGTAAATTGTGTCTGTCTGGTTAAATTTGTCTGTCTGGGTAAATATGTTTGTCTGGGTAAATTGATGCTGTTGTTTACTTTTTCATCTGAATAAACTGTCTGAATAACATAAATGACTGATTTACCCCTGAATATGAATTATCAACTGTTTTATAAATTGTTGTTTATTTTTTAAGCATTATAAATGATATAATCCAAAAATCAAAACATAAATTCATAAATTACTTAAAAATCCAATTTCAAACACAAAAAAGTCAAGTTCAATGACAAAGTAGACAAATTTAAATATTATTAAAAAATCAAGTTTGACTCATCTTCTAGATATATATTATTTAAATTTTAAAAAAATTATACATAAATGATTCAATTTTGTATGTAAGTAATATATAAAATATTTAATACGTATATAAATAATATGTATAATTTACAATATATATTTACATATAGAAATATATTTTAAATATATAAGAACATATATAATAAATATTATACATATGAATAAATGTTAATATATAAGTAATATATAATATTTATTTATATATTCATAATATATATGATACTTTGTAGATACAAAAGTTTATTTATACAATAATATATAGTAACAAATATTATATATAAATTAATAATGTATATTTATTTATATATGAATAATATATATTACATTCATTTATATTAAGAACTAAATTTTTATATTGTATATATAAATGAGTATATATAATGGGAACAGGAGAGTCATTTTTTTGTCCTAAATTATTTATATTGTATATATAAATGTGTGGTTTTCAATTAGGGGTAGGGGAGTCATTTTTTGTCTTAATGGGGACAACAGCATTTTTCATGCTTAATGAATAAGCCATTTTTGTCTTCCCGGATAAGCCATTAAGCCACAAGTAAACACCTCCAAACGTCTGAGCGAATAAGACATTTTACCCATTAAGCTGATTAAGTCACAAGTAAACAGCCCCTAAGTTGCTGTCGATACAGCAACTCGGTCTATTCTCCTGTTAGCTTGGTGCGTATAGGGTTTTGCAGTGTATACTTATATAAATCACACTTTATGAAAACAGTAACGGCAAAAGGTAAATAACACAGTATTTAAGTGGTTCGAGGTAAACCCCTCTACGTCCACTGCTCCTCCACACATGAGTAAAGCGTTTATTATAAATACTGCGTACACAACTATGTATTTATAATCAAACCTATCCTTGTATCGTTCACATAGATAGATACAAAGACTGTCGCTTTCAACCGTTCACACAGATTGGTTAAAGCTTCCTCTTGACTTGCTTCTTCACACACAGTTCCAAAGCTTCGTCCTTATTCATCCCACACAGGTCATAATAACTTGTTGAGTTCACATAGAGCTCAGTTTTTACACAAAGGTAAAAGGTAGGTAACCAGGTAAGAACAGCAACTTGAATATGAAGTTCTTGAGCTGATGATGGATGTTCTTGATGACTGAGTATATTTATTATTTCTCAGATATGAATTGATGCTATAAAGAAATATACTTGCTCTTGTAAGCTTGATCTGATGATAATGAATATTCAGCCTTTCGATGGTTTGAATATCGCTTGTAAGCTTGTATATATTCTGCTTCTTTAATCTTCAAACTCTGGGGTATAAATAGCCTTCTTGGATATATCCGTTGAGATAGATCCGTTGAGCAAGATTCTGTGACAACTTGATAGTTGACTTGAATAGACTGAGATCCGGATATTGCGGGATTTGAAGATTTTTGTTGGCTTCAGTATTTAAATACTTTATCCTTTCAGTATTTAAATACTTCTTTATCAAACGGGACTTGACTTTAGCGAATACTAACGATTCCTTTCCAAACGGTCATCAGTCCTGTTTCGATGGGTATTGAAGATCTCGATACTTTACAGCTTAAATGCTGTATTCATTTGCGCTGTAGGCTATAAAGGATTAGTTGCTGTATCGAATGTTTGCTGTATTGAGGGACAGCTTCCATTCTTGGTGTTTACTAAGACTTTGTTGCTGTATCTTGGTAGCGCGAGAGCTCGCTGTATGCTGGCGCTATGAGAAGGTCTTCGATACAGGATTGACAACTTCGATCGGACTTTCAATACAGCGGCTTGTTGTATGCTGGGCATTTATCATCTTGCTGTATGAAGCTTTGCTGTTTCAAGCTTTGTTGTTTGGTAATTATCAAAACAATATTGTTTTTCCTAACAATTTCCCCCGTTTTGATAATTTCCAAACCTTCTTGATGATCCCAAAACTTTGATGCCAAAACCTCTTTAAGCTAAAACAATTTCCCCTTCTTTTTCGATAACCACTTGTTGGTAATTTGATAGGACTTCGATACAGGAGTTGTTTATCTCAACAGCTTCCCTCTTTGTCAAGTGCAGACTTCTTGATCTTATGTTCGAATGATCTGGTCTTCAGTACTTACTCTAAAAGAAATGTGAACTGCTCGCAGGCAAGTTATATATTGATAGCATCTAACAGGGAAGTGTATTACACTTTAAACTTATGATTGACGCGCATGCACAATCTTACAATGTGATCTAGTTGAGTACTACTGAACCTATGAACTGTTTGCAGACAAGTTCTTACAGCTTAATACTTAAGCTTGTTGGATTGCAGCAGTAAGGATTGAATGAGTTAAAATTCGCGTCGTTCGATATAGAGATGTCCAGATGTCGTGCAAAGCATTTAAAAACAAAGTTTGAATATAAAAACAGAGCATGTGGTCTTAAAACTGTTTGCAATACACAATAGAATAAAACTATCAAGCGTAATTGATGTCCTGTAGTGTAAGTACTGTATCCGCGAATAATACAGCGTTCCCCCTTAAAAGGTACATAAAGGATTCAATTCTTACATTAATGTTCATATTAACATTGTATTCATGGGTCGTACTGTATTCTCCCTTAATTAATGCACACGTCAGCTGTAGGAAGGTTTCATGCCTTCTTGACTGTTCTGAGTGTACAGTTAATTAATGGCAGATACTGTATTCTTGGGTCTTACAGCATTCCCCCACAATTAATGAACATAAAAACTTACAGGGAGTCTAGCTGTAGAATTTCCCGATTCATGTCGAAGCATAGAAATCAAGTAAATTTGGGTCCTGGTGTGATAGTGTAACACCCCCAAGTTATTCAGGGTATATTACAGCGCCGTGAGCCCCGCTGTGGGACACACAAGGGTAAACATACGCGGAACTATAAAACTTGACCGAGAAGGTCTACATACAATGGAAAGAAAGACGATACAAATGGTATTCAAACCCATAACCAATGAAACCATATACATCACTGTACAAATCAATACCTCGGCAACACAGGCCGGAACATCAAGGAAACTGAAATACAATACTCGAGTATTTAAAATCCATTCCAGTACAACAACACCGAATGGAGGAATCCAAAAAGATAACCGGAGACAAGACACAGTATTACACTTGCCCATCATCTTCATGCCGACCCGATACCCGCCTGTCCTCTCTCCTGGAACCTGAAATACATAAAAAGTATTTCCCCCATAAAGGGGTTAGCCGTCGAATAGCTAGTACAAGTATAACAGTATGAAACACAATACTCCTCGACAATAAAGTAAATGTAATCCGTCAATTCATCAATTCAAGACTAGTATTCCGGAATAACTAAATCTCATAGCGTCACATCAAGATGTATATGAATGCCGTAGAAACGGTTCGTTCATATCATCCATCAATACATGTATGAATGCCGTAGAAACGGTTCGTTCATATCATGCCATCAATTCATATATGAATGCCGTAGAAACGGTTCGTTCATATCATGCCAACAATATATCTATGAATGCCGTATAAACGGTTCGTTCATATCATACCATCAATATTTCTTACTTTCATAGTCGAGAACGTACAATCGTAATTATATACTTGCATTGAATAATCGACGACGCAACGAACGGAATGGAAAGTCACCGACGAATGCTAGGAACCATCGAAACCGAACCTAACGATTCGAAGAATACAATCACAACAGATTCTAAACGAATACGGAATTGGAATACGCCCAGAAACCCGCCTACGATTCATGTATATTCGTATAAAAACGACAACGAGGGCGGACCACAACCAAACCCTCTCGATTTCGTAAAAATCACGAAATATACCATGAATCCGTAGGGAAACTAAGAGTACCAACAAGATTAATCATATTCATCATGAATTAATCAACAAAACGGAATGAATCTGACAAAAACGCGAAAACCCCCAAATCTCCCCAAAAGTAGGGTTCTAAAGATCTAACCTTGATTCGCTGGATCGAAGGATGTTATAGGATGATCGATCAATGATATGAACTCAGGAACTTCATGGATTTGTTGTTTAACAACATGGCTTCATCTTCTCCGAAGCTCCAAACATGACCGAAGAGAAAGGAAATGAAAAATGAGTGAGAAAGTGGATGTTCTGTCATTTATATACTGGGCCGGAACTAGCCTGCGCTAGCCTTCCCGGACTAGCGTGCGCTATCGGCCAGTATCGGCCCAGCACTCTCGGACATGTCCCGCATGACCCGGCACCACCGACCAATTCTGCCGACCATGACTCGTCCGCCCGACTCCCGCTAGCGTGCGCTACGGCCGGAAGCAAGCGCTAGCCGACTGGCCCAAGAGCCTCTGGACTAGCAATCTCATCCCGGTAACATACGCTAGTCGGCCGACAACAGACGCTACTCCTGCCGGCCAGCGCAACGACCGCGATGGCGTGCGCTATCTCGCCGATCCTACCCGAGTCCGTAACCTCGAAACCTCCGCCTGTGCCCGAGAAGCGTGCGCGGCGCTGGCCGACTTGACAACGTGCGCTTACATCTGCTGAAGCTAGCGCAGCGTCCCGGCCGTAGCGTGCGCTACGCCGGTTCCTGCTGTGCCTGCTCGGTCAGTGCCAGCCATCGTCCGGCCAGAACCTGCGACCGTCCGGTCAGTCCCGCAATCGTCCGGCCAGTGCCCGACCACCAGGGCTCGACGACTCGATTTCCGAAAACGTACGGAACGAACACGACGAAAAGTTCGCGGACAACATCAACGACCCGAAATGAAAGCGTAATGTAATAATTAATCATACGCGACCGAGAAAAGAGTCGAGACAACGAATACAGATAGAATGCCCATAACTTTGGGTAAATTACAAAATGGCCCAAAACGCCCGAAAATCACGATACGCGATCGAATAACCAAACCGAAGTTCACAACACTTCTAACAAAGTTAAACGGACTTACGGGAAACTCGAAACAGCAGTTTAGAACGAGATTCGCAAGAATCGAACTCAAGTGCGGAAAAGTCGCTGAAAAGCACGGAACTCAACATAACGACACCGAAACGAACTCGGATGTCAAAAAGTGTAGAATTAATCATTCTCAGGGTGACGAAACGGTCCCAAGCGAGTCGTCAAAACGGACTTCTGCCGAAAATAGAAAGTTACTGGAAATCAAAATTACGGGTATTACATTCTACCCTCCTTAAAAGAAGTTTCGTCCCGAAACTTAAAACAAGTAGGGAGAAGAAATATCCCGTTAGGAAAAACTCAACGAGATACACAAGAACCGAAACTTACGCCCAAACGGCGAATCATCAATATAGGACACAACAATACATCGTAATGGCCTGAAAACCCCTCAGCCAAAGCTGTGTATCACGATGGCCTGAAAGCCAAACAGCCCAAAGCTGTAAATCATCACAATACAGATTCTCAAAGAAGCAACCTTGACTGTCGGACATACCCCTCGGCGTATGCACAGCCATCCGCAAATCGTCAGACATATCCAATACGACATGGACTACGAACGACCAAACAATAAGGCTCAAGAGGGACATCACAGTACGCCCGATCCGGAAATGTGTCCGTGCACATGTCCACCCCGTATACGGAATCCAGAATATACGTGTGACAATGTACCTAATTAGCCTCAAGAACTACGTCTCGTGTGCACGGTCCAATGCGGAAACATCCACGCATGACCATCGAGTGCCTGGCTAAAAATCCTACACATAACCAATCGGCACGCAGATATGATTCCGGATATGTCACGATACAACATGACAACGAAACTCAAAGGATAACACATCCAATACAGATCATACGACTCACCAAGTGAACGATGACACACGAATAATGAAAGATCGACACGACCAACAATATTCAAAACAACCATCCTGGGATCAAAATCCCTAAGGACCGATTAACACGAGCAACGATCACAACACAACAGTTCAGGAAATCCTCAACCTTCAA
This sequence comes from Orobanche coerulescens, assembly GCA_033398695.1. Classification (NCBI taxonomy): domain Eukaryota; kingdom Viridiplantae; phylum Streptophyta; class Magnoliopsida; order Lamiales; family Orobanchaceae; genus Orobanche; species Orobanche coerulescens. The sequence goes on from CM065804.1 coordinate 15,678,349, forward strand.
CGATCACAAAACTACCGAGTTCACAAGAATAATAGTGTGCTGCCTTGAATCGGTCAACACGACAATAATAATTCAACGGATGGGAACTATCCTCGACAGTCCCAATTCAATACTTCGATTACCGTAGAACGGCCAATTGATAACAATTATACAACGGATGGGAATTATCTTTGATAATCCCAATTCAATATATCGATTACCTTTAGAGCGGACAATCGATAATAATTATACAACGGACGTCTCGGCACCTTTAATCGGTTACCGATAACGAAGATGATAATCGAATACGTCAATGCCTTCAATCGGCCAAAACGACATCAATAGAAAAACACTGATATCAATAACGACGATTCACAAAAAAAATATCTTGGTGGAACATAAATCAATAACAACAATCGATACGTCGATGCCGCGAACCGGCTATCAACAACAATATCTCAAAGGAACATCAATCAACAATAACAATCGATATGTCGATACCGCGAACCGGATATCGACAAATATATTACCAACAAGTATCGCAATGCCTTAAATCGGCCATTTACGAACAACAATATTATTTGGCATAATTTGCCGAAAGGTATTGTATCAAACAATCCCTTGATGTCAACAAAATCATAAAGAGACCAAGTCTCGAAATGATACACACATTCATACACATATATGATAACATTAATCTCATTGACCAGTACAAGTATAAAACTTGCCTCGATATCAATACAACGAACTGTTACCAATTCAGTTGATTTCGTCTTACGAATTCCTCAGTCTCGACCAAGTTAATCTACGAACCCTTCGACCTTAACCGCAACACAACAGTCATAATTCACGATCAAACATCATATCTTATTGTAAAACGAAGGATTAATAATCAACAGGTTCGATGACGACCAATATCAATACCACCAAACCACAAACTCAATCGTTTCACCATATCTCGACTAATCATAGTCTGAACAATCCAACTCAAACACTTACACATCCTGTCCACAATACGAGTCGAAATATGATGATCATATCAGTAACAAATGAGGACCAATAATAAGGGTCTAAATGTTCCAAACTCAATTCTTAAGTACGAATTGATAAGGTTCCCTTCTCGTAAATCCATCGTTAAAATTTACTTATGACCGTCATCATTTCGAATCATCCGACTGGTTCAAACAATAGATAATCCTACTAAAAAGGTTATCAAATAGTCCAATCATTCGACTTGAACATTTGCTCCATACGTATGGGCTTCCAAATTCGGAGATGAATAATAGTCTCATCAAACTCATAATCACATTCGTATTCCTATACGAATATTATATCAAACACATAGTTTAGCTCTAGATATGAATATTCCATATTCATTTTCAAAACATCAACACTTCTTAAAAAAAAATTCATCACCTCGTATAATTCAAGAGTTCTTCAAGAACACGAAATATCCGAAATCCCATTCAGAACAACATATCCGAGGTATATATCTCCATGTTACCATTTTCTTCGTCATGCCATTTATACAACCTTAAGAGTCGCAACAATACTGTCATCATCATATGAAGAAGGTCTCAATAATCATATCAACATCCGAAATCTCTTATTACAATTCCAATAAATCTCGTATAACATTATCACATGATACCACAATTGTAACACCCCAGATCTTCCTGGGAATATTACACGCCGTAAACCCTTCTCACAAGGATTTACCAGGCTAAGCACAATTTTTCCACATCATTACAAAAATGCTAAAAAGACCGATGGCGGTAATATTTTTTTTTTTTCAAATATTAAGAAAAAATCATTTTCCAAATACCGTCAAAACGATCAAGGCCAAAATGCCAAAGACTCGGTTTAGGGAATCGGTTTTACAAAATAAAAATTCAGTTGGCAAAATACCAAAAGCCATTTCAAAATACTCACGCAGCGGATAAAAGTACAGTCCAATTTATGCATTTTCATTGAAATAAGACGAACATCAAAATACACGATTCCCAACATACTCCCTCCCAAGTAGTAATCCTTAAAGAAATGAACCACTATCAAAGGGATACGAGGACTACCATGTATGGACGAACCACGAAGAAGAATAATTTGAACTCCATTCCAAGAATCATCAAAAACTTCATGAACAATACTTAAATCCGAGCTCTCCATCTTAATCTTGTTTGAGAGAATCATCTCTCAATGTTTAGGAACTTCAAGTACTTCCCAAGATTCTCTCCATTGACTGAAGGAAGGAGAATGGACAAAATGCCTCTCAGCACTCGTCTATCCTCTCTATAAAACACATCACTAGCGCGCGCTAGACCTTATATTTAGCGTGCGCTACATGACTAGCGTGCGCTATCCTTCATTGATAGCGTGCGCTATCGGGCAGTCCAGAAGCTACTACATTGCTTCGAAATTCATCTAACGTACGTAATGCCCATGCATTAGCGTACGCTAACAGGCGTTGACTTGATACAGTGAAATGCTCAGTAGCGTGCGCTATTCTTCGACCTTAACGCGCGCTAATCGTCGTTAACTTGCTACAGTATCGTGCCCCCACATGCCGAAAGCATCCGCGATTATCGGGATTCCTTTGACCGATATGGAATTAGCGTGCGCTAATCATACGGTTTTAGCATGCGCTAGCTCTACACGACAAGCACTCGTTGACCTTATCTGGACACGCGTCGAACATGGCCGGGTCCACCCGCCGAAAGCTAAGATTCCATTATTGGCGATCTGGTGTTAGCGTGCGCTAACCAACATGCGTTAGCGTTCGCTAACTGAATATAAAAATCAACCTGGGCCTACCTGTCGGCCACCTTCGGAAACTAACCCAGCAAGTCGTTACGTACGTTAGGGGTCCTCCTTAGCGTACGTAACCGAATCTCTTAGCGTGCGCTAAGTATGCACCGTAGCGTACGCTAAGTATATATCTTAGCGCGCGCTAGGCATACCTTGTACGTGCGCTAACGTAGCTATACTTAGCTATTTTCCGCTATTCTCTACCAACATCTCGACATACCAAACGATCATACGGCACAATGAATACATATACGCATTCAGCAACATTGTCATACGTTCACATCATCCTCAAGCACAATTATCCAACATATAAATCCAAAATCACCAAGATTACCAAGAATTATCGAATAATCCAAACAACATACTTACAGGTTTGTGAAGTCGATGATCTCCCGTGGTACTAGCATGCGACTCCCAAACAAAGTCTCAACACAAAACCGATACAAGCTAATATCGAAATTAGCAATTTGACAAAATCTCAAGGAAGGGTTCACGTCCGTAACCACAGTCACGACTTCTTCTCCTTACATCCAACATTCTAAAGGGCACACACGTGCGGAAGTATAATCCAAATCGCACCTTCTCTAAGTGACCAATTCCAAAGAATACCAAGTTAAAAACGAAACGGTCAAGAAAATACAAGAAGAGTGAGAGGGATTACAAGTACCGGTTGCACTGTGATGATGGCAGAGTAGTGATACTGTGGGCAAATGACGACTCAATCGACCCAAAAGACCGACAACCTAGGTATACATAAACCTAAGCTCTGATACCATATTCTGTAACACCCCCAAGTTATTCAGGGTATATTACAGCGCCGTGAGCCCCGCCGTGGGACACACAAGGGTAAACATACGCGGAACTATAAAACTTGACCGAGAAGGTCTACATACAATGGAAAGAAAGACGATACAAATGGTATTCAAACCCATAACCAATGAAACCATATACATCACTGCACAAATCAACACCTCGGCAACACAGGCCGGAACATCAAGGAAACTGAAATACAATACTCGAGTATTTAAAATCCATTCCAGTACAACAACACCGAATGGAGGTATCCAATAAGTTAACCTGATACAAGTCACAGTATCACACTTGCCCATCATCTTCATGCCGACCCGTTTCCCTCATGTCCTCTCTCCTGGAACCTGTAATACATAAATGGTATTTCCCACTTAAAGGGTTTAGCCGTAGATTAGCTAGTACAAGTATAACAAGATGAAACACAATACTCCTCGACAATCAAGTACATGTAATCCGTCAATTCAACAAATCTAGACTAGTATTCCTAATAACTAAATCTCATAGCGTCACATCAAGACGTATATGAATGCCGTAGAAACGGTTCGTTCATATCATCCGTCAATACATGTATGAATGCCGTAGAAACGGTTCGTTCATATCATGCCATCAATTCATATATGAATGCCGTAGAAACGGTTCGTTCATATCATGCCAACAATATATCTATGAATGCCGTATAAACGGTTCGTTCATATCATACCATCAATATTTCTTACTTTCATAGTCGAGAACGTACAATCGTAATTATATACTTGCCTTGAATAATCGACGACGCAACGAACGGAATGGAAAGTCACCGACGAATGCTAGGAACCATCGAAACCGAACCTAACGATTCGAAGAATACAATCACAACAGATTTTAAACGAATACGGAATTGGAATACGCCCGGAAACCCGCCTACAATTCATGTATATTCGTATAAAAAGGACAACGAGGGCGGACCACAACCAAACCCTCTCGATTTCGTAAAAATCACGAAATATACCATGAATCCGTAGGGAAACTAAGAGTACCAACAAGATTAATCATATTCATCATGAATTAATCAACAAAACGAAATGAATCTGACAAAAACGCGAAAACCCCCAAATCTCCCCAAAAGTAGGGTTCTAAAGATCTAACCTTGATTCGCTGGATCGAAGGATGTTATAGGATGATCGATCAATGATATGAACTCAGGAACTTCATGGATTTGTTGTTTAACAACATGGCTTCATCTTCTCCGAAGCTCCACCATGGACCGAAGAGAAAGGAAATGAAAAATGAGTGAGAAAGTGGTCGTCATCATTTATATATCGGGCGGAACTAGCGTCGCTAGCCTTCCCGGACTAGCGTGCGCTATCGACCAAGATGTCGACCCGGACTCTCGGCCATGGCCCGCATGACCGGAACCACCGACCAGTGCCGACCATGACTCGCCCGACTCCCGCTAGCGTGCGCTACGGCCGGAAGCTTCTGCGCGCTTAGCCGACTGTCCGGTAGCCTCGGACTAGCAATCTCATCCCGTGCGTCGCTAGTCGGCCGACAACGTACGCTACCCCTGCCGGTCGGCGTGCGCAACGACCGGCAGAGCGTGCGCTATCTGCCGATCCTACCCGAGTCCGTAACCTCGAAACCCTCTGCCCGTGCCCGATAGCGTGTCTTGGTGACTCGGCACAGGCGCTACATGCCGAGCTAGCGCGCGGCCCCGGCCGTGGCGTGCGCTCGCCGGTTCTCTTGTGCTGCTCGCCGGTCGATGCGACCATCGTCCGGCGAGAACTGCGACGGCCGTCCGGTCGATCCCGCAATCGTCCGCCGATGCCCGACCACGAGGGCTCGACGACTCGATTTCCGAAACGTCACGAACGAACACGACGAAAAGTTCGCGGACAACATCAACGACCCGAAATGAAAGCGTAATGTAATAATTAATCATACGCGACCGAGAAAAGAGTCGAGACAACGAATACAGATAGAATGCCCATAACTTTGGGTAAATTACAAAATGGCCCAAAACGCCCGAAAATCACGATACGCGATCGAATAACCAAACCGAAGTTCACAACACTTCTAACAAAGTTAAACGGACTTACGGGAAACTCGAAACAGCAGTTTAGAACGAGATTCGCAAGAATCGAACTCAAGTGCGGAAAAGTCGCTGAAAAGCACGGAACTCAACATAACGACACCGAAACGAACTCGGATGTCAAAAAGTGTAGAATTAATCATTCTCAGGGTGACGAAACGGTCCCAAGCGAGTCGTCGAAACGGACTTCCGCCGAAAATAGAAAGTTACTGGAAATCAAAATTACGGGTATTACAGATAGTGCCTTTCGGTACCCAAATTTGCCGGACATTAATTGGTTTGCTATAGGCTACTTTTGGTCCATTATTTCGATATCTACATGGGGCAGGCACGTAGTCATTGTAATCATGATAATTATAATGCATGAAAAATCGAGAATTATAGTTGTTATTCCAGTACGATTGTCGTCTCGGAGGTGGAGCCATTTTCATAGATCTTACAGATTGCCTCCTAAGTCTCCAGTTGGATTCCCAAATCTGTTGTTGATACTGTGCTGCGACCTATTTTCTTGATGGATAACGGGGCTCTTGTATCCAATATCTAGGCATACTGTACTGAAAGTATTGCCGTGCGGGCCTTTGATATTTGGATACAGCCTTCCTTCTGAACGGCTGTTGGCGCTGTTGATATGCTCGGGGATCATCCTTTTGAGTACGCCTTACAGGTCTGAATGGCTGGTGATTCCGCTGTCTGAAATATGACTGTGGTGGTGGAATGGCAGCCTTTGCTGTTCGCGGTGCAACCGGTTCCTTCACAGGACTCGGAACTTCTTCCGATATAGGAATGAATTCCTCACTCATGACGAATAGCGTACTAGATTTTTCTTTGTTGGAGAACGAGTTATATCCTAAGCCACGTTTATCATGAGCATGTTGCCCAGTGCTTAGGATCTCTTCCATTCTATTAGAGGATTTCTCGAAAGAATTCAAGATTGTCTCTAATTCTCCTTCACGTTTCTCGAGAGATTTTACTTTGGCTTCGAGTAGAGCCAAATCATTTATCTTGCTTTCAAGATGAGACTTAGTCTCATTTAGATCGTGAGCAAGTTGATGATTGCTCTCCATGAGTTTTTCCAAATTGATTTTGCTGTTTTTGCAGTCGACAGACATATTTTCGTAATTATCCTTCAGCAAGTCGTTTTCTTCTTTCAGCTCTAAGTTAGAAATTTCAAGCTGTATGTTTTCTCTTTTCAATATCTCATGGGCCTTTTGAATGTTATTAAATTCGTTCAACATGTTTTCAAAGGTATGAGATGTATTTACAGGAGTAGTCGAGGTAGAGCTTACCTCATCATCATCGCCGCCCTCATTTTCCTCCTTAACTTTGGCCATAGAGCACATATAGGCTCTATCTTCTAGCTCATCATCAGATGAGTCACTATCAGTGACCATCTGAAGACATTCAGTCCTTGTTGATACGGGTGAAGCTTTTGATTCTCCAATGAAGGCCTTGAGTTTGTTCTTCATCCTGTTTCTCCAGTCATCAAACTTGTTAATAGAAAACATAGGTACCTTGCTTATTAATGAGGTATCCATATGTGAGAAAATAGGAAAGATAAATTGTTTTCGAAAAATAAGTGATTTTAAGGATCTGATTCAGTTAAAAATACGACTGATTCTTTTTAGAATCAACTGCTCCGATACCACTTGTTGGTCCACTAAAGTATACAGGATACAGCTTGGGAAATGTTTAAGCAACAGGCTGTATGATTTTTGAATCTGAGTGTGTAGCGGAAGTCTTGCAACAGTAAGTTGCTGTCGATACAGCAACTCGGTCTATTCTCCTGTTAGCTTGGTGCGTACAGGGTTTTGCAGTGTATACTTATATAAATCACAGTTTATGAAAATAGTAACGGCAAAAGGTAAATAACACAGTATTTAAGTGGTTCGAGGTAAACCCCTCTACGTCCACTGGTCCTCCACACAGGAGTAAAACGTTTATTATAAATACTGTGTACACAACTATGTATTTATAATCAAACCTATCCTTGTATCGTTCACACAGATAGATACAAAGACTGTCGCTTTCAACCGTTCACACAGATTGGTTAAAGCTTCCTCTTGACTTGCTTCTTCACACACAGTTCCAAAGCTTCGTCCTTATTCGTCCCACACATGTCAGAATAACTTGTTGAGTTCACACAGAGCTCAGTTTTTACACAAAGGTAAAAGGTAGGTAATCAGGTAAGAACAGCAGCTTGAATATGAAGTTCTTGAGCTGATGATGGCTGTTCTTGATGACTGAGTATATTTCTTCTTTCTCAGATATGGATTGATACTAGAAAGAAATATACTTTCTCTTGTAAGCTTGATCTGATGATAGTGAATATTCAGTCTTTCGATGGTTTGAATATCGCTTGTAAGCTTGTATATATTCTGCTTCTTTGATCTTCAAACTCTGGGGTATAAATAGCCTTCTTGGATATATCCATTGAGATATATCCGTTGAGCAAGATTATATGACAACTTGATAGTTGACTTGAATAGACTGAGATCCGGATATTGCGGGATTTGAAGTTTTTTGTCAGCTTCAGTATTTAAATACTTTATCATTTCAGTATTTAAATACTTCTTTATCAAACGGGACTTGACTTTAGCGAATACTAAAGATTCCTTTCCAAATGGTCTTCAGTCCTGTTTCGATGGGTATTGAAGATTTCGATACTTTACAGCTTAAATGCTGTATTTATTTGCGTTGTAGGCTATAAAAGAGTAGTTGTTGTATCGAATGTTTGCTGTATTGAGGGACAGCTTCCATTCTTGGCGTTTACTAAGACTTTGTTGCTGTATCTTGGTAGCACGAGAGCTCGCTGTATGCTGGCGCTATGAGAAGGTCTTCGATACAGGATTGACAACTTCGATCGAACTTTCGATACAGCGGCTTGTTGTATGCTGGGCATTTATCATCTTGCTGTATGAAGCTTTGCTGTATCAAGCTTTGTTGTTTGGTAATTATCAAAACAACATTGTTTTTCCCAACATGCTTCTATTAATGTTCATAAATATCTAGATCGAGATCATAGTGATGAAACTAATTTACCTGATTTTGAAATTTTCTCATGGTGGCGTAAAAATAGTTGTGATTTTCCTATACTAACAAAAATTGCTAGAGATGTGCTTGCTGTTCCTGCCTCGAAAATAGCCTCGAAGTCGGCTTTTAGTGCAGGTAGAAGAGTGATCGATGATAGAAGAACATGCTTGGCTCCAGAGTCCGTCAAAATGTGTGTATGTAAAAAAGATTGGGATCAAGCCGAAAGACGTCAACAAGGAAGGGATACGATGATGATGAAGATGAAGAAGACTCTTTCATGATCATGGACACTTCATCGGAATCTGGTGCATCGCAGGGGACTGATCAAGACTAGACATCAACATCCAACCAAAATCGGGTAAGTATGGTAAGTGAAGAACTACGTGGGCTTTGATTCTTTCGAGATACGTAGGCAACTTAATTATAAAATAATCATTTAAATTTGATTATTTTATAAATTGTAATAATTAAGATCAAGCCCTTTCTTAATTTTTTTTAAAATAGGTTCGGTCCACCCTGCTATGGCCCGATTTTTGGCCCGGTTAAAACCCTGTCCCTGCTATGACCCTGGCCCGACCCTAGACATAGCAGTGCTAGGGTTGGCCAGACATGGCCCGTGAACAGGCTCGGGCTCGACCCTTCTATGGCAGGAACCGGCCCGTGGCCATCTCTAGGCCCTCTACCATAAATCGCTTCACTCCCCCCTTTTCATCTCTTCTTGCTTCCCTGAATTCTTTAAAAATGAGAGACTTTCATTCTATATTTCCGGTGAAGGAAGATGAAGTCTATGTAACTCACGACCCTTTTGCATGTTATGGGGGAAGATGAAGTCTATATTATATAATAAACATCAACACACTGTAACACCCCCAAAACCATCCGGGATATTACAGCGCCATGGGTCCTGTGCCGGAACCCACCAGGCTAAAAATCATTTCAAAAATATTTAAAAATGCCAAAAGGCTAATGACGGTAATATTTTAAATACTCAAATATTTTCAAAAGCATAGTTCTCAAATACCGTCATAAAATACCATTTGAAAATACAAGGCGAAATGCCAAATCTCGACAGTTCAAAATGTACGTTAAGCCACCCCTTAAACGTACCGATAAAATAATTTAGGGAAAAAGGATTTAACGAAATAGCCCAAGTTCGCAAAATGCCAAAAGGCCATTTGAAATACACACGAGTTGGTAAAAATACCGAAAAGCTATTTTGAAGTATATACACGCAGCGGATAAAACTCGGTTCAAAATACACAATTGCAGCAGAAATAAAACAACCAGAAAAGATTACTCAATACTAAAAAACATGCCACATCCAGTATCACCCGGGAAGCTCACCCCTTCACGACCGCTACTAGCTCGATCTCCGAGTACCTAAAAATAAAGCCCACGACGGGGTCAACCACAATACTCAATAATGATAACGATCACATCATCATGAATAATTACATACCAATGTAATAATATAGTAAGAATACTACCAACGTAATCTTACCGCCATAACCTTACCAATCCATGGCAGTTCATAACAAATCAATCCTTACCACAATCTATATTTCGCATTCTCAAATGACGAAATGAACTCAACAACAATTATCTATACTGTATTCCAAAAATACCAACAATCCTCAAAACATCATCATAACTCATAAGTGTGGAAATAATTCAATCTATGCCAACTCCTGTCCGTCGGATTACACAATCAAATCTCAACCTGGATAAACCAATAATACACAACATATCTGTAGATCAGCTACCACATGATAATGATAACAAATCCTGAAACATCGACGTACAGTCCGAATGTTCATACGATCAGTAACAATGATCAACCAATATATCAACTGAGAATATCATCGACATGATAACTCCAATATGACCAACAAAGGATCAACAATAACCGAGAGTACCCTCAACATAGTAAACTCCCAACACGATCAACAAAGGATCAACAATAACCGAGAGTACCCTCAACATGGTATACTCCAAACACGATCAACAAGGATCAACAATTACTGAGAATACCCTCAATATGGTAAACTCTGACACGATCAAAAAAGATCAACAATAACCGAGAATACCTTCAACAAGGTAAACTCCAAACACGATCAACAATAACTGAGAATACCCTCAACAAGGTAAACTCCAAACGATCAACAATAATGGATCTCAAAGAAATAACCCCGACTGTCGAACATACCCCTCGGGCGTATGAACAACCAGTCGCAAACCGTCGAACATATCCAATCATACATGGACTATGAACGACCCAACAATATGGCTCAAAAGATGGACGTCACAGTACGTCTGATCCAGAAATGTGTCCGTGCACATGTCCACCCCGTATACGGAACCCAGGATATACGTGGGACATGTACCTAATTAGCCTCACGAACTACGTCTCGTGTGCACGGTTCAATGCGGAAACATCCACGCATAACCATCATGTGCCCGGCTAAAAATCCTACACAATAACCAATCGGCACGCAGATATGAATCCAGATATGTCACAATGCAACATGACAACGAAACTTAAAGAATCACATATCCAATAAGGATCAAAAGACTCACCGAAGTGAACAAGACAAACTGACAAAGAAAAGTCGACACGACTAATCAATATCCAAAATAACAATCCTGGGATCATCATCCCCGACAAATAATCAACACGATCAACGATCTTAATACAATCAGCCTTGGGATCATCATCCCTCAACGAAATAATCAATACGAATCCCAATATACGAAACATCATCGTACAACATATACAACAACTCAACATAATAATTATCTTCATAACTGAACAATACTTAAATTACCTCAAAGCCGAAGACAATATCCTTTCCACGAACCAACATCCCTGAACGAATACACAGTTATACGAATAATCCCGAAATAGATATAGTCAATTTATACGAAGAAACCACCGTCCCGACATCAATATCGACACGATAACTATCCTCGATATCCGATATTCCATATCACTGACCAAATATAACTCACATCTCCGTATTCACCAACACGTTTAAACCATATACATTATGATTTAACCCAAACCAAAGCACAATATACAAACCATTATCCCAACAATTTATATTTATAATATAATTGCTATATGAATTATAAATGAAATGAAAGCGAAATCATTCATTAAATATTATAAACTGAACAAGTATAACTTGCCTCGATACAGATACCACGAAGCCGTCACCAAAATACTTTGCCTTCGTCTACGAGCTCCTCAGCCCCGACTAAAATTAATTTACGAACTCTTCACCCTTAACCGCAACATAACGATCATAATCCACGATCAAAACATCACAACCTATTGCAATAACCGATTAACACACATTCGATAAAAATCAATAACCGACATACCCAACCAACAAACTCAACGGTTCAACGAAACCTCGATCATATACATAAATCCAAATAATCCAACTCAAAAATACGAACTCATATCCACGATACAAGCCATAACTCTATGATCACAAATAACAATCAATAACCGATCGACAAACACAATGGTTCTACAATATCCCGATTAAATACAAATCCAAAACGACCCAAATCAATCAATCACGAACTCATAACCATAATACGATTCCACAATCCGAAAGTTATATCAACAATCAATTTAAACCAATAGCAAAAGGGTCTAAACATTATCGATTCCAAATTCAGTCTTAAATACGGATACAAGTTTCCTCCTTGTAAATTCATAATATAAATCAATTACCGATTATCATCATCAATCCGGACGATCCGATTAGTTCGACATTATAGATAAACATATTCCAAAGGTTTCAAATAATTCCATTATCCGAATTGAACACTTGTTCAATATGTATGAATTCTCAAACTCAAAAGTGAATCATAATCTTATCAAACGCGGAACCATATTCGTACTCCTATACGAATATTGTACCAAAATACATAACTTAGTTCTAGATATGAATATTCCATATTCATATCCAAAACACCAACACCTTTTAAACATGTTCATCAATTCATATAATCCAAGAGTTCCTTAAGAACACAACTTATTCCGACATCACATTCAAAATCCTCAAACGACATAATCCGATGTGTTCTAACATCTAAACAATCCTTATTCATAATTCAAGATGTATATTATCATATCCTCCAATATACGACCTTCCCAACATCAAGAATCATAATAATACTACCAAGAACATCGAGAATACTATGATTCCATAATCATAACAACATAATCAAGACATTGATCATCAATTCATTATCTTCCCTTAACAAAAATTCCCGTAAATACCAAGAATCATCACAATAACTCATAAACTAGCACCATACGAATTAATCATCGACAACAACATCAAAAAATCCGAATTCAAAGAGAGGATTATCCAACATACCTCTTAGAAGATGAAATACACAAGTAAACACTTGTCTTGATTAACACGGTGCGAAGAAATCGACTAAAGAAAAGAGTCCCGATCCAACTTCCTTCAAAAAGTTCATTCCTAAATTACAACGATATCAATTCAATGAACTTCCCAAGTTCTACCCATTGAAGCATTTTATCGGATATTTTGAAGGCATAATCCAATTTAATCGATAACCGAGAAATTCTTGAATTTGTTCCACAAAACTTTACGATAATGAATGATTCCGAGAATACAACAAAGTTCTATCAACAATCTGATTTAAAACGAATCAAATCGGCCAAAACACCATGAAACCTCAAAAATCCTCAAAACCAAGAGTTCAAGTGTTCTTACCTTCGATCCGGGCAAAAGATGATGTTTGACATGAATCAAACTTCCAAAACATGTTGCTCTATGATGTTCCCCATCAAATCCATTAATCTCTGATGAAGAATCGCGAAGAAACAAAGATAAATGAAAAAATGGCCAAGTGACCCGGTCCAGGCCCTTAAATAGTCGGGATCTGTCGGTACCTTATGGCCGTAACCGGCCATGGCTACCCTCCTGTCCATTTTGGCCGACAGCCTTACGACCGTTACCGGCACCAGCTTACGTACGTAATAAGCCCTTATGACCATACCCGGCCACAACCTTACGGCCGTTATCGTCCAGTCGTTACGCCCAGCGAGTCACTGCCGACCGTGATCGGCCATCCCTGCGAGTCACTGCCGACCGTGATCGGCCATCCAGCGAGTCCTCGGCCACGACTCGGCCAGCTGCCTCCTAACGTACGTAACACTTAATCCATTGCGTACGTAATACGTACGTTGACTTGCTACAGTAATATACTCGTATTACATACGTAATACACCCTGTATAACGTACGTAAATCCATCCATTGACTCACCTGTCGACATCCGCTGCCGAAAGCTGTCGACACAGGGCCCACCTGTGGATCCTGTCCAATTCCTCTGTTACGTACGTAATGCCTTATGCATAACGTACGTAAAGCGTAGAATTTAGCGTGAGCTTAGCGTACGTAATGGCCTTCTGTACTTGGCCAAAATCCAACTGTTCCTGTCCGACGTCTCGACATACATAATACAAACATACGGCATACTGAATACATATACTGTGTCCAATAATATTCTCATATGATATACCCGATATCAAAAATTAAAACAACCCGATATACGATATCCTCAAACGCAATTGTCGACCAAGTACGACAATTACACAATTATAACTGTCTCAGTTCTCAATTTATTTTATCCATACTGTATAGACGCCAAGCTACCCAGTATATCTCGGATAAAATAACGCGAAAAATTTATACTGAAAATCTGGGTATTACACACACCTCACTCAACACTACATGCCATAGATTTTATTAATTTGTACACCATATATATACTTAATGTCATTCCTCATATTATTATGTCTTAACAAAGACAAAATTAATTAGAAAAAATCCTCAACCACCAAATGGAAAGGAGAGGGGCGGCCATGAGAGATAATTTGAGGAGTTGGTTCATTTCGGTCTGTGAAACATACCCTCGTGTATCTAGTCTTATAGATAAACTTGGTACGTTTCAATATTAATATAAATAAGTAATTAAGTTAATTAACTATATTAAATACAGATTCTCTAAGAAATAATATGAATAAAATTAATTAATCATTAATTTATTTAATTCACTAGATCTATTTAATTTTTCTAATAAATTAAATGAGACATCTCGTGTCCAATATTAACCAAGAGAGAATAAGCTAAATATGATTCTTCACCAATGTTAGTAATGTTCCTAAGGAAGTTTGAATCATGTTTGGATAGCTGGTATTTCGTTTATAATCGGTCATCACATGTTAGAAGGACATTTTCGATGTTTCGACACTTATTCATCGTATGAACCTTTGAACCATCTTAGTAGTATGAACTCCTAAGCGTTTTCAAATCGATTTATGGTTAGTAATCGGAGATTACCTAGTTCGTATGTTTTACGTAAGGAATCATATGTTTTGGGACTTGGAATAATCGGAACTTGGTATATTTCGTGAAGATCTTAGAAAAGATATGTTGATGAGAGGATTATCCGTATATTTGTGCCTCATGATCATGGAACTTCCACAACCTTATTAGCATGTCAGACTTGAGGATGATTTGTTGTATCAACATAGAATTCATAAATTCACCACTGTTCAACCCAGTTTTTCCGTTAGCAGTATTCTGCCATGCAACGTTAGCGCACGCTAACATATGTGAGTTAACGTGCGCTATCGGGGTTCAGTTAACGTATTAAACGTACGTAGCGTACGTTATGTATCGGCCGGTTCAAACTGTCAGTTCATAACTAGCGCACGCTAGTCTTACACGATAGCGTACGCTAACAGGCCTGCTTAGCGCACGTTACGTAGAGTACGTAGCGCACGCTAAGCAGTCCAGGCAGATTGGTTATTTTGAGCTTTTCGGCCATAGACCGAATTGTTAGGCCATCGTTCGACTTGAGATGATTTGTATATCGTTCCTTTTGTTAAGGTTCGAGCTTGTTACGTTGATCGAAGGAGGCGGCCTTCGAGTGTGTCGAGATCTTTGAAGTGTTTCGTCCTTGCCATTTTCGAGGCAAGTATCATATGTCGAGTTTGATTTATCATGCTTATGGTTTTGTTCATATTTTTGTATATGAGATGTACTTCTGGAAATTCGCGTGATATTCGTTGTTGTTTGTTCGTATTGATGAACATATTGAAATGCATATGTGTATGCATAATTGATTGATTATGGTATAAATGATCCGAGGGGGTCATGAGGATCTATGCTGAGGGCGCTGGATCGAATGTCCACCATGCGTTGGTCCGACGGGATCATCATGGGGATCTATGCTGAGGGCGCTGGATCGCTGGACGGGTTTTCCACCATGCGTTGGTCCGACGGGATCATCATGGGGATCTATGCTGAGGGCGCTGGATCGCTGGATTACCATGTATTGTGTAGATGGAATCGTGAGGATTCGCATCGTTGGATTCCAGTGGCGGAAGTCCGTTTGCATGTTTTATGATGTATTAATGATTTATTATATGACGATACTTGTACTAGCATTGTTTTGCTAACCCCTTCGGGGGTGGACATTGTTTTTGATGTTCAGGTAGTCGAGGAGCGGGGAGGCACCACAGTGCAGACGGGACGATGAGATGGCTCAGTGATGTGGTTGATGTTCTTATTATTGTGATTTGTCTTCTTGGTTCGTTTAGTAATCGAGTATGTCTGTATTAATAAAGTCTTTTCGATATGGTTGTATAAGTCAGCACATTTGATCGTTTGATTCAAATCTGTATGTGAATCCCAGTGTTCGATTGGTTTATTTTTACACTTCTTTTAAAATTAGCCTTGTAAATCCTTATCTAAAGGGTTTACGGCGCTGTAATTATTCCGAATATCTCGGGGTGTTACAGTTACCGTTAGTCCTTTTGAGCTTTGTTGACACTTCGGTGAGTTGCTCGATTCCTTGGTAAAAGTGTAATTCGTTGAGTTTCGTTGTCATGTTGTATCGTGACATCTCTGGAGTCATATCTGCGCGCCGATTGGTTATGTGTAGGATTTTTAGCCGGGCACTTGATGATCATGCATGGAGGTTTTCCGCATTTAGATCGTGCACACGAGACGTAGTTCGTGAGGCTAATTAGGTACATCGTCCCACGTATATTATGGATTCCGTATACGGGGTGGACATGTGCACGACACATTTCCGGATCGGGCGTACTGTGACGTCCGTCTTGAGCCATAGTATATGGTCGTTCGTATATTTGGTTATGTTCGACAGTTGGGACTGATTGTTTATACGCCTTCGGGTTATATTCAGTAGTCGGTGGTTTTCTTTGAGATCAATATATATATATATGAATTGTATAATGTCATGAGAATCATTATCATGTTTAGCTGACCCTGTGGTTTGGGGCGAAATACTTGTATTTCAGGGCGAGGAAAGGGCAAGGCACAGGAGGAGCACAACGGCGACGAAGGATTCTGAAGTATGCTATTTCGGGGGGCCCGAGTCTTTTGGTTGTTCGGTTATGTTTTATTGTGACTTTCATTTTATTTTGTGTCGGATGAATGTACTAAAATTTGTTAGGTATTGCCCATCGTCATATGGTCTCATCAATTTGGATCTGTGTATGTTTGCTCGTATTTAAAGACATGAATAACTCATACTCCACACCTGGGTTTTGATAAATATTGTGGTACGGTGCCACGTTGTCGATTTTAAATGTATATTGTGATATCGCCTGGTGGGTCCTTAGGGGTTCCACGGCACCGTAATAGCCACTGCTGGGTCACATGTAAGATGGTATCGGAGAGTGTGTTTTTATTTTGAGTCATTGTAGAATCGAAATAGCATCAAGAAACCTTCGTG
Organism: Orobanche coerulescens; assembly: GCA_033398695.1. Lineage (NCBI taxonomy): Eukaryota > Viridiplantae > Streptophyta > Magnoliopsida > Lamiales > Orobanchaceae > Orobanche > Orobanche coerulescens. The sequence continues at coordinate 15,695,859 of CM065804.1, forward strand.
CCACGTGTAACCTGTGCAAGCGCCTGACCCGTCGAATACGGTATGTTCTCATGAACCATAATTTGATTACTGGCATGATATTGACGATGTATTGGTCTCCTTACTTATCTTGGCATCTTGCTACCATGAGGCAAAATTCAACTGTTTGAGGTGAACCTAAATTAATTATGTGATTGGAATTGTTTCGACTTAATGTTGATATGATATTGAGTGTGTAACACTTGTAGTGCCAGTGATTCTTTACAAACTACTTTGTTGGATAGGAAATTCCCTGTTGCTATTAACTTAGCATGAATTATGATTGATAAATCGAACTGTACTTGTGACTTGATTCTTTCAGTATGGAAAGGAACCCGAGAGGCCGTGGCAGAGGGGGACGAGGTCGTGGAAGAGGCCGAATTCCGATACCACGAGCTAACAGACGCGCGAATGTGGAACAAAGTTCCGCAGGCAGTGATTCGCCTTCTAGGGACCAATCACACCACACCGAGAGAATGCACGTGTCGATCCTTACACCGTGATGCAGGTCATGATGGCCCAGATGACCCAAATGGGTCATCTGATGGAAGCTATGCAGAGGAATACTACTGGTCAACAGCAGGGGCAACAACCTCCGCCTCTGGTGCCTGGCGGGATCGTGAGCCGGATTATTAGCGACATATCACGACAGCGACCTCCGACTTTTGAAGGCTCATCTGAGCCTGCTGACATTGTACACTGGATAGAGCACTTCGAGAAACTGTTCGAGATGGTGGAGTGCCCAGAGGAAAATCGAGTTGCTGTGGCTGCCTACTACCTTAGTAAGAGTGCCCATACTTGGTGGCTTTCTGTGAGGCCTGCCGAAGGCGCAAGTACTTGGGAGGAATGCAAGAATCTTATACTAGATCGTTACTATCCTGCACCCCTCCGTGAAGCCAAACTGTCCGAATTACTAAACCCCGACCCATCGGAAGACGAGGATGTGTTAGCGATTGCCGAAAAATTCCAAGCACTTCTCCCTTTTGCTACGTCAGTTGTCCGTTCGGAAGCTGATAAGATCAAATATTTCCTCAAGAGGCTTAAACCCCGAATGAGGATGCAATTATTCAATCACCACTGTACGACCTTACCGGAGTTTATTGAGAAGGCTTTGGAGTATGAACTTACTGCGAAGGAGATTTCTAAGAAACAGCCTCAGTTTTCCAACAAGAGATCCAGGAACCAGACCCAAGGAGACAGAATCGGGGTATTCAAGAAACCCCACCTATACCAAATCCTTCCGAGCGGCCACCTATGGCACCGAAACCGCAGAACGCACTCTCGTGCAATCACCACCGCCGTGTGTTATAACTGTGGGGACCAGGGGCATATCAGCTTCAAGTGTCCGAAGCCGGCCGTTGCCTGTCACACTTGCGGGAAGAACGGTCATTGTGCTCGCTATTGCCGGGGTGGACTCGGGCGTGCTCCAGTAGCATCTCTTGCTCCAAAGATCTTGCTCAGAACGTGCTCCTCCATCCACTTCTTACCAGACTACCGGGGCGAACAAAGGGATGGGCCGTGGAAATCAAGTTGGTACACCTGCTTCCGGGGTCGCAAAACCCAGAGTCTACGAGATGAAGAAAGCCGATGATCCCGAAGCCAGCATGATTGCAGGTACTCTCGAGATTAACTCTCAGCCCATTTGTGTTCTTTTTGATACTGGTGCTTCACACTCCTTTTTGTCTAGTTCTTGTTTGAGTCGTTCGCATTTGAATCATGTTACCGATTGTGAACCTTATGTAATTGGTCTACCCGATGGTAGAAGAATTATTAGGAGTCGTGAAGTACAGAACTGTCCGATTAGCATGAACAACCGTGAGTGGTTGTCCGACTTGATTGTGGTTGATTTACCTAAAGATGATGTAATCTTGGGTATCGACTGGATGGATCGTCACGATGCCGTGCTTAGCGTCCGTAACCTCGGATGATGGCGTCGAGTGTATTTTTCGGGGTGATAATCCCAATCATTCTGGGAGAGTCATCAGCGCTATGAAGGCTATGAGATTACTGAACCAGGGATGCATTGGTTATTGGTGTTACATGACCAAGACAACTGACCGGCCAGTCAAATTGATTGATATTCCAGTAGTTCGAGATTATCCAGATGTATTTCCAGACGAGCTTCCAGGAATACCCCCACAGCGAGAGGTAGAATTCACCATTGAGTTGGAGCCAGGGACGTCCCCGCTTTCGAAAGCACCATATCGTATGGCCCCGACTGAGATGCAGGAGTTGAAAAGACAACTCGAAGAATTAACTGAGAAAGGATATGTTCGACCCAGTGCATCCCCTTAGGGAGCGCCGGTGTTATTCATACGGAAGAAGGACGGATCGCTGCGTTTGTGTATTGATTACCGGGAGCTGAACAAAGTAACAATTAAGAACAAATATCCTTTACCTCGCATCGATGATCTATTGGATCAGCTCCAGGGAGATGCTGTATTTTCCAAGATCGACTTGAGGTCCGGGTACCACCAATTGCAGATTCGAGAGTCTGACGTCCCGAAGACAGCTTTTCGCACTCGCTATGGGCACTATGAGTTCGTTGTCATGCCATTCGGACTGACTAATGCACCTGCAGTGTTCATGGAATTGATGAATCGGGTTTTTATAAATTATCTGGATCGTTTTGTAGTCATTTTTATTGACGACATCTTGGTCTACTCTCGTGATCATGAGGAGCATGAGTGTCACCTCCGCCAGGTTCTCGATGCATTAAGGCGAGAACAACTCTATGGAAAACTTTCTAAGTGTGAATTCTGGATGTCTGAAGTTATTTTTCTGGGACATGTGATATCAGCAGAGGGAGTAAGAGTAGACCCACAGAAGACGGAAGCTATCCGAGACTGGCTACCCCCGAAGAACGTGAAGGAAGTTCGTAGTTTTCTGGGTCTAGCAGGCTATTACAGACGATTCGTGGAAGGATTTTCCAAAATTGCTCAACCGATGACTAATCTTTTGAGAAAAGATAAGAAGTACTTGTGGTCGGAAGCATGTCAGCAAAGTTTTGATGAACTCAAAGGTCGATTAATTTCAGCACCTGTTTTGGTACTACCTAGAGGAACGGAAGGATTCGTGGTATATAGCGATGCATCGAGACAGGGCCTTGGCTGCGTGTTAATGCAGGATGGGAAAGTGATCGCCTATGCGTCCAGACAGTTGCGTCCTTATGAGGTCAACTACCCGACTCATGACTTGGAGTTAGCAGCCGTAGTGTTTGCTTTAAAAATCTGGCGCCACTATCTGTATGGAGTTGCTTGCCGGATTTTTACGGACCACAAGAGCCTGAAGTATATTTTTACCCAGAAGGAGTTAAATATGAGACAAAGGAGGTGGTTACAGCTAATCAAAGACTATGATATCGAGATCCTTTATCATCCACGCAAGGCAAACGTGGTTGCCGATGCCTTGAGCCGCAAGACGGTGCAGGAACAGATACTAGCTCGTTTGACCGCCCAGAGGGAGTTGCAATTAGAGTTCATGAGACCATAGATTGAGGTCTGGTTACAACGCATTCAGGAACAACTGTGCACGCTTGAGATTTCACCATCCCTTGATGAGACGATCAGGACGAAACAGATGGCAGACCCATTCTTATCCAGAGTTCGAGGAGAAATCGATAATGGGAAGGCCCCTGGATTTGTGGTTCACGAGGATGGACTGATACGCTTTAAAAATCGAGTATGTGTACCAGCAAACGAAGAGTTGAGGAATACTATTCTGAGGGAGGCTCATGCTACCCCGTATTCCATACACCCGGGATCGAACAAAATGTATAAGGATTTGAAGCCGCATTATTGGTGGGGTAACATGAAACGGGAGGTTGCCGAATTCGTTTCGAAATGTTTGACCTGTCAGCAGGTCAAGATTGAGCATCAACGACCAGCGGGCATGATGAAACCGCTTACGATTCCCGAGTGGAAGTGGGAAGACATATCGATGGATTTTATTACTAGCTTGCCGATGAGCCGTCGAGGCATGAATACGATTTGGGTGGTTGTGGATCGATTGACTAAATCAGCCCACTTCTTGGAGATCAAGGATACTTGGGGCCCTGAGAGATTGGCCCAATTATTCATCAAAGAGATTGTGAGACTGCATGGCACCCCTAAGAGTATTGTATCAGATCGGGACAGACGGTTCGTGTCGCACTTCTGGAAGGCGGTTCATCGTGCTATGGGTACACAGTTGAACTTCAGTACGGCTTTTCATCCTCAGACCGACGGTCAGTCTGAGAGGACAATTCAAACTCTAGAGGATATGTTGAGGGCATGTGCTCTCGATTGGAAGCCTGACTGGGAAGCCCAACTGCCGTTGGTAGAATTCACATATAATAACAGCTGGCACGCCTCGATCATGATGGCACCTTATGAGGCATTGTATGGTCGTGCTTGTAGGTCCCTTTGTCTTTGGGACGAATTGTTTGAATCTATTGGTACGGAACCTGATATGTTATTGGCAGCCCGCGAGAAGATTTCCCTGATCAAGAGCCGTCTATTAACGGCCCAAAGCCGCCAGAAATCATATGCAGATAATCGTCGACGACCACTTGAGTTTGAGGTTGGTGACCATGTACTAGTCAAAGTATCTCCTACTAGAGGTGTTTTCCGATTCGGGAAAAGAGGCAAATTGAGCCCAAGGTATATTGGTCCGTTTGAGATCCTGGAACGAGTAGGCGACCTAGCCTATCATTTAGCATTACCACCAGCTTTGAGCCGGATTCACAACGTATTCCATGTATCTCAGTTAAGGAAGTATGTTGCTGATCCAAGTCACGTTATTCAATTCGACGAGGTCGAAATAGCCGACGACCATTCGTATGAAGAACGGCCTGTGCAGATACTCGAGAGAAGAATTAAACAATTTGAGGAACAAGACGATTCCCTTATTAAAAATTCAGTGGTCGAGACATGGAGTCGAGGAAGCTACGTGGGAGACTGAAGATAGCATGCGAGAGAAATACCCCGAACTGTTTACCCCTTAGTTTCGGGGACGAAACTCCTTTTAAGGGGGGGAGTATGTAATACCCTCACCTTTAATATTGTATTTCATGATTTAAGTTAAGTGTTTTCGTACCATATCTGTGATGTTGTAGCAAGTATCGACGAATTATGTTAAGTTGGATTCATGGTCATTCATACTATATTAGTTGTTGGGTGATATTGGGAGAATTCCATTTATGCTTGTTATAGTACTTAACGTACGTTAACCTGTCTTCATAACGTATGCTATGTATGTCGCCTTACGTACGTAACATCAATACGTTAACGTACGTAATGCGGAAGATCCTCCAGCAGTCCGCCTTTCGGAGGGTGGGGCCGAGCGGGGGTAGGTGGTCGGGAGTCGATCGCGACAGCCAAGTCAATGGCTATTACGTACATAATAGCTACATAGTTACGTACGTAACGAATTGCGTGTTTTGAGACAGAAAGATCTGATGAAATTGGTTACGTACGTAATGATCATAAGATTACGTACGTAAGGGCTATAACATACGTTAACCACGTTCGTTAACGTACGTAATGCCGAGTTCAGGTTATAAAAGTATGACTTGCCATTCACTTCCTACTCGACCCTTTTCAACCTCCCAACTGAGGAACGATTCCTTTCCCTTCCAACTTCGTTTCTAAGCCTTTCTAACTTGTGTTGGAGCTTCAGCACTTGATTGGTGACTTGGAGAGTTAGAGATTGAAGTGTATCCCTTGAAGTGTTGCTGTTGTTCTTCATTTTAAGGTTGGTCTTTCTTTAACTCATATCAATTCTATGCTTATGATGATGTTAGTAGATAAATACTTCACATAATGTTAGTTTAAACTAGTGCAAACATGATAAGTTAATTGAATCATGCTCAAACTAAGTGAAGATTAACATTGAAGGTATTAGTGTTACTTCTTGATGTAAATAACTTCATAATGTGATTGTGTTGATAATGATATACATAAAACCTGATGTATAAACATGGTAATCGGAAGTTGATTATAGTCTCAACGATTAAAAGTGAGAAATATTAAATTTGTCTTGCACATTCTATTGATTCTTGAAGGTAGTATGGAACCATGATTTTTGGCCTCTAAAACCTTTGTAATAAAATTGTTGGAAAGATTATGTTAACCCTTTGAATATGATCTTCGCTAGATAGGATGAAGTTACTTCAAAAATTTCAAGTATCCAATGATATAACTAGGCTTTTAATAAATTCTTCAAAGTAAAACAATGGATGTTGATAGAAGGAAGTTGTAATCTTCATATGTTCAAATTAATCGATTTCGGTAAAGAGTGGTAATCACTACATTAATAGGTTGATAATGTTCTTAAGAGGATTGTGTTGAATATGATGATACAAATGCGGTAGATGAGTAGCCGAATTCCATTTCATTAATCCGTGCGTGTTAAGAGACGTAAATTAAGATGATGTTCTTAGTTCACTAAAAACTTAAACTTATGTTTCATATAGTAATCAAGTTTTAAATGTAATCGTTGGTAAAATAATGAAAGAACGTAATTAAACACAAACGTATATCGTAATTGGAAGTGTCAATGATTTGAAAAGATATTTTCACGATATTACATTGATAATAAACTAGACATCAAGTATTTGACATTAAGGTTAGAATATGTGAATGAACATGATAAACATACGATGATTTGTAATAAGAACATTAAAATGATCAATAGGATGATTGATTTATTCAAGTAAATTTACGAATATTATTTATGTAATAATACCATTATCGTACGAATGTGTTGTTGAATGAATTACATTTCATTCAAGGTTGCTTGTTCACGTGAGTATTGTTAGACGAGGATACCGTTTATTTGACCATTCAAAGAAGGATTATTCATCTACGGAATTGAGGCAAGTTATCTTGCTTGGTTATAATGATGGTTGAATTCTTGTGATTATTATGTGTTTCGTGTGTATGAAATGTTCTGATAACCTATGATTCATGATATGGTGATACCCTTGATCGTATTGTCATGGTGTTGGGGATGATATACCCGAAATTACCGTCCTTGTTACCGTTAGTCCTTTTGAGCTTTGTTGACACTTCGGTGAGTTGCTCGATTCCTTGGTAAAAGTGTAATTTGTTGAGTTTCATTGTCATGTTGTATCGTGACATCTCTGGAGTCATATCTGCGCGCCGATTGGTTATATGTAGGATTTTTAGCCGGGCACTTGATGATCATGCGTGGAGGTTTTCCGCATTTAGATCGTGCACACGAGACATAGTTCGTGAGGCTAATTAGGTACATCGTCCCACGTATATTCTGGATTCCGTATACGGGGTGGACATGTGCATGGACACATTTCCGGATCGGGCGTACTGTGACGTCCGTCTTGAGCCATAGTATATGGTCGTTCGTATATTTGGTTATGTTCGATTGGGATCGATTGTTTATACGCCTTGGGTATATTCGAGAGTCGGTGGTTTTCTTTGAGATCAATATATATATGAATTGTATAATGTCATGAGAATCATTATCATGTTTAGCTGACCCTGTGGTTTGGGGCGAAATACTTGTATTTCAGGGCGAGGAAAGGGCAAGGCACAGGAGGAGCACAACGGCGACGGAGGATTCTGAAGTATGCTATTTCGGGGGGCCCGAGTCTTTTGGTTGTTCGGTTATGTTTTATTGTGACTTTCATTTTATTTTGTGTCGGATGAATGTACTAAAATTTGTTAGGTACTGCCCATCGTCATATGGTCATGCGAATTTGGATCTGTGTATGTTTGCTCGTATTTAAAGACATGAATAACTCATAATCCACACCGGGGTTTTGATAAATATTGTGGTACGGTGCCACGTTGTCAGATTTTAAATGTATATTGTGATATCGCCTGGTGGATCCCGGTAGGGGTCCACGGCACTGTAATAGCCACTGTTTTTGGGTTGTTACATGTTTGCAACGTGTTTATGTGCTAGATTTTAAGCTAACCAAAAAGAATCTCATTTAATTGCTTGTAAACGAATTTTTTGTTATTTGAAAGGTACCATTGGTTTGGGATTATGATCTCCCTCTAGCATTGATTTTGACCTATTTGCGTATAGTGACACTAATTTTGGCAGATGCAAAATTGACAGAAAAAGTACTAGTGGAACTTGTCATTTCATAGGTTTATGTTTAATATCTTGGGGAAGTAAGAATAGTATAGCTACTTTCATAACTGAAGCCGAATATATAGATGTTGGAAGTGCATGTGCACAAATACTGTGGATCAAAAATCAATTACTGGATTATGACAATACTCCTAAAAATACACATATTTTTTATGACAATACTGTAATACCTGAATTTTCAGTATAAATTTTTCGCGTTATTTTATCTGAGATATACTGTATAGTTGGTATCTCTACAGTATGGATAAAATAAATTGAGAACCGAGACAGCTATACTGGTGTGATTATCGTTTTTGATTGACAGATATATTCAGGATATGTTGTATCAGGTTGAACTGATTTGGATATCAGGTATACCGTATGAGAATATTTTTGGATTCAGTATGTGTATTTAGTATGCCGTATGTTTGTATTTTGTACGTCGAGACGTTGGACAGGAACAGTTGAATTTTTGGCTAAGTATAAAAGCCATTACGTACGTTAAGCCTTGGAGCTTACGTACGTAAAATGTGTTAGCTTACATACGTTATATAGTGTACATAACATACGTAACAAAAGGAATCAGACTTGTGATCGGATAGTGGGGCCCGGTGTCGGCAGCTTTCGGCATGGATGTGGACTGGTGAGTCAACGGATGGAGTTACGTACGTTATACAGGGTGTATTACGTACTTAATATGAGTATAATACTGTAGCAAGTCAACGTACGTATTACGTACGCAACGGATTAAGTGTTACGTACGTTACGGGGCGGCTGGCCAAGTCGTGGCCGAGAGGACCTGTAGTGGCCGAGCATGGTCGGCAGTGACTCGCATGGATGGCCGATCACAGTCGGTAGTCACTCGCAGGGATGGCTAGGACTGGCCGATTACGTACGTAAGGCAGTGGCCGGTTACGGCCGTAGGGGCGCGCATGACGTAAGCCACCGCCGATTCGTACGTAAGGGTGCCGAACGAACTGAGCAGTAGGGTAGGCCACGGCCGGCTACGTACGTAAGGACCCGCCGGTTACGTACGTAACGTGCCGGCAGGTCTCGGCCTATATAAGGCCTGGACCGAGTCATCTGCTCATTTTTTCGTTTTCCTTCATTTCTTCACGATTCCTTTAGCAAGAATTGATGGACTTGAGTAAGAGCAACTTATAACAACATGTTTTGGAAGTTGGAATCATGGATTAACATCATCTTCCACCCGGATCGAAGGTAAGTGATAAGTGTCAGTTTTGTACACTTATCCATGATTTGTATCGATAAAATTCACCCATAATTGAGCTAGTCTACTCGTTTTTTGCTTTTAATTAATTAGTTTTAATAATTTTATTTTTATCGGATGATGATCGGATTAAATAACTGATTTACTCAAGAAATAACATGTTTAATAAATATTCTCTTTGTTGAATTTTGATATATTCATGTTGTAGGGCTTTCCGAGACGAATTCGGCAGTATTTCCGGATTCAAAATCAGAGTTATATATCAAAAGTTATCATCCGAAGAAGATCTGGGGCAAAAACGCAAAGTCTGAGAAATTCTGGGCTGAAAACGTAACTATCAAAGCTTCAAGTGAGCAAATTTATGAAGCCACGTTACGGCCGTAACATTCAGGAGTTACGGCCGTAAGTCACCCTAGTTACGGCCGTAACTCCTGAATGTTACGGCCGTAACTCTTGACAAATTGTTATGATTTGTCTAATTTTTTATACTTTTTGTGTATTATTGAGGGGATGGCTGGCATTGATCCGATCTAATGTAATAATGCTGGAGTTTTGGAGCTATTAGATGACTTTAGGTGTATAAATAGACCCTTTAGATCCTTCATCATTCATCATTCATCTTATAATTTTCCATTTTGTTGTAAACTTTTCTTTTTGTGTGAAGAACACACTTGTGTTCTTGAGTGATATTTGTAAGTGTGGTATAGCATATGTTGTTCAGATAGTTTATTGCTTCTATCTACTTTATCTACTAAGGGAGTTAGGATCAATTCTTTCTCTTGATTCAACTAATAATGACCACCAAAGCTTGTAATATGTGTAATAAACCCTTCATGGGCTAAGTAACCTTTAGTTGGGATTATAAACAAGGTTAGTCAGGTTATTTATGTTTGTATAAAGATCTATTGTGAATTACTTATTATTGTGTGTGATTTTCATCGTTTTAACAATCTTTATTTATTTGGCCAATAAATGACGATATTTATGGTCTTCATATGTTTCGAAAGAAAATATGTTTGATTAGATCAAATGATCTTCACTCTAAGTTGTTCTAGGGGATAGAAATATACCTCTAGTCCTTAGATGATTCTTTGAGTTATTTTCATAAATCCTAATGCTATGTATTGAAGCCAATCAACATAGAAATATAGTGGATTGATTCAATATGTAAGGGGCATTTTATAGTTCGAAAGAGAAACCGTCTCTTTAAGGAAAATCGAATCTACACAACATAATAAGTAAATTCATCTTATGATCTCCTATACATCTTTTATAACTAATGACGAACTAAGTTTGTAATCCCAACTATTTCATTTTATCGTTAATCAATTTATTATTATTGCAATCTTTTTATTTCCTTAAAATATTAGAACTAATATTGCATTTTCTTTGCAATTATTAAACCAAACTTTTTAATTGTGTGTTTCACTTATCTTAGTATCTATAAAAATAGACTAATAGTGTATAATTCAAATTATAACCAAACTTCCTTGTGGGATCGATAAACCGGACTCAAAAAGTCCACCTTACTACTTGATATGATATCGTGCACTTGCGATAGTTACACTAACAACGTGTCAAGTTTTTGGCGCCGTTGCCGGGAAGTATAAGTTATATTTGAAATCTTACATTGTAAACTATTTTTATAGGTACAAATTTCTCGACATTGTAACTTAAGTACTAAATTATGTTTGTCCGGTCAAGTGGCGAATAACGGTACTCCGTGACTATTAAAGTCGGATTTTTCAGTTTCCCACAACAACTGATATTTGTAGATATTTTCTTCAATTATTTTCATTGTCTTTTTTTTTTGTCATGGAAGAAACGTTGTATAAAATTGAAAAAAGATTTCTCTTTCTAAGCAAAAATGCAATTTTAAAAATTTACAAGGCAAGGCTTGAAAGGATGAGGTTGCTTATGAATAAAAGCATACCTTTTGACATAAGATTCATAATTGAAGCCAAAGTAAGAATAGAGGGTGAATTCACAGAAACACCGACTAGATTTTTACCAGGGCTAGGAAAAAGTTCATATGCGAAGAAACGACGAGCAAAGATGATAGCCGTTTGTTATAAATGTGCTAGATGGAACTGTAATTTAAAATGTCGACCTTTAAGAATTCCATCTACAAACAGAGAAGATAAAATTCAGTTCATTAAAGATGGTCTGAATAAGGAGAATTTAGATGATATCGAAATTTCTCTTGACACGCATCCTAGTGGACTCGTACATTACGGAATTCGATGTTTGTGGAATAAATTCCAACCAGAATATGAACAACGTCTTGGGAATCTGACGTTAAAAGACCCGGTTTGCCAATTTGTAAGAAAATTGGATGGGAAGCTTCTCCCCGACTCATAGAAGGCGTTTTGGCCGTTTCTGAACGTAAAATCAGAGGAAGATGTGAGCCACAATCACAACTACTGTACATACGCGTAAGTATCTTTTATTTTTGTCGTGTGGTGAGATTTCTGAATAAAAAAATGTGATACACGATAAATGCTTTCATTATTCTATTGAGTAGTTGAAGCACAATCAAACGCAATCACAAACTTGTTAAAACAATTTTTACCTTCTTTTTCTTCTATAAATAAACTTTCTACTGGTTTCTTTCATTCATCCCTCAAACTTGCACTTTTCTCTGTTTCTCTCTAAAAAGTTTTTTTTTTCTTTTCAAAAATGGAGTCATCATCTTCAACAAAAAAATTTAGCACAGTCTGCATTTTTGGTGGAGCTAGTTATGGAAAAGAGGCATGCTTTGCTGAAGCAGCCCACAATTTGGGTCGCACCTTAGGAGAAAAATGCATTCATGTAGTTTACGGAGGAGGAAGTCTAGGATTAATGGGACGAGCTGCTGCTTCTGCCTATATGGAAGGAGTAAGAGTGTTGGGAATAATCCCAAAACCTCTGGCTGAAAGTAAAATCACCGGGTCAACTATTGAAGATGAGTTTAGATCTGTAAATATGCAAGATCGCATAACTCACATGATAAATAATTCTGGCGCCTTTATCACCCTTCCCGGTGGTTTTGGCACCCTTGAGGAACTTTTTCATGTGGTTACCAGAGCCCAGCTAAATGTTCATCAAAAACCAATAGGTGTGCTTAATGTCAATGGTTTCTTTGATGGTTTACTGTCTTTCATCGACTACTCTGCTGAAAAGGGTTTTATTTCCGAGCGTGCTAAACGAATCATAGTGGTTGCAACAACACCAGATGAACTAATCAAAAACTCAATGAATTTGTTCCTCAACCAGATCCAGCTCTAGCTAAAATTGTCTGGGTAGAAGATTTTACCGTGAGAAAACGAAAAGTGGATTCATTCCTCTCCCTTTGATAACCCATGTCGGACCTCTTGTATTTTTACTTTCCGTCGTGTGTAATAATCGTGCTAAATGGTGGCAGCTTAAGGAGTTTCTTCTTGATCTCTTGACGCGCATCTATTCGCGATTTATGTATTGTTATTACTGTAATGTTTATTGTGTGTTTTTTATAAAAACTTTGATGGCAGCGTAAGGCGACTCTTCGGACTTTCTTGATGCGCATCTTAAAAATTGTTATACTTACGAGTATATTTTATTTTCTTTTGTTGTGTGCCTCGTATATTTATTCTCTTGCAAATTCTAAAAGGCATTAGCTCAGACATCAACTTTCTTAACAGGGAGTATTCGGTTTTTATGCATTGATTTTTTTTTTTTTTTTTTAAAAAACTGAGGACAGTTTTATTTTCAAGTTTGGGGGTGGTTTGTTTTAGTATTTTGGTGTGTTGTAATTTTGGTGTGTTTTGATTGATTTGGTTATTTGCCTTAATTTTTTTTATTATATATATATATATATATTTATAGTATTTTGATTTATGAGATTTCTAGATCTGGCCATAACACCAATAAATTAGCTATATACAAGCTTCTAAAATCGTTTTAACCGGTAAAAAATTGTATATTCCAAAATTTTTTGAGCCTTAATCTCTTTCCAAGCCTTGTAATTATCATATAAAATCGAGTCATTCGTTACCTTGAGAAAAGAAGAATCAATCGGTTGATGAAAAATAGAACTGAAATTTACTTAATTCGTGGAGTTTTTGATTTTTCATGCTTAAACTAAGAAATGATTTTCTGCAAAAATTCTATTCCCTAAAAAAGGAGTCATTGGTGAAAAGAGCTACACGTTAGCAAATAATGGTGTGAAATCTATCACCTAAAAAAATGACGAAAAGGAGAAGTGTTGAGCAGCAACAGCTGCCTAATTTTGGGGGTCTTACATTTTGCGAAAAATAAAGGACTAACCATTGTTGGTGCGTAGCTGCCGTCTCAGAAAAAGGTGAAAAGAGCTACACGTTAGCAAATAACGGTGTGAAAGCTATCACCTTTTTTAAAAAAAAAAAGAGATAGAAATTGTGTTAGTGAAAAGAGCTACACGTTAGCAAATAACGGTGTGAAAGCTATCACCTTTTTTAAAAAAAAAAGAGATAGAAATTGTGTTAGTGAAAAGAGCTACACGTTAGCAAATAACGGTGTGAAAGCTATCACTAAAAGGGATGTAGTTTATGAGCAGATTTGAATTAATTAGCGGCTGAATTTCAATACACTCAATTTCGTGAATAATCACAATATTTGATGACGCCAATGAAATTCTTCTTCATATTGAGTCGAAAAATAAACTAGTGATCGAGAGCAACCATTAAAGGGAGTCGTGTGTATCACGAGTGGGAAAGAAATAATCAACCTTTTGGGGGGGAACCTTACATTTTGGAATTACAATACTAAAACCGTGTTTTAACTTCAAAATCATTTGTAGATTTATTTTGAATCTTGATTCATTTATATCTACTGTATAACCTGGTTGTTGTGTATTAATGGCATTTTGATCTCCTTTTCTCTTTTTATATTTTAATTTATGTGTGTATTAATTTTCTTATTTTTGTTTTATTTTTATTTTTATTTTTGGAACATGAATAATAAAGAGTCTTGCTCGGGACTAGCAAGAATTCAAGTTTGGGGGTGTGATAAGTGTCAGTTTTGTACACTTATCCATGATTTGTATCGATAAAATTCACCCATAATTGAGCTAGTCTACTCGTTTTTTGCTTTTAATTAATTAGTTTTAATAATTTTATTTTTATCGGATGATGATCGGATTTAATAACTGATTTACTCAAGAAATAACATGTTTAATAAATATTCTCTTTGTTGAATTTTGATATATTCATGTTGTAGGGCTTTCCGAGATGATTTCGGCAGTATTTCCGGATTCAAAATCAGAGTTATATATCAAAAGTTATCATCCGAAGAAGATCTGGGGCAAAAACGCAAAGTCTGAGAAATTCTGGGCTGAAAACATAACTATCAAAGCTTCAAGTGAGCAAATTTACGAAGCCACGTTACGGCCGTAACATTCAGGAGTTACGGCCGTAAGTCACCCTAGTTACGGCCGTAACTCCTGAATGTTACGGCCGTAACTCTTGACAGATCGTTATTATTTGTCTAATTTTTTATACTTTTTGTGTATTATTGAGGGGATGGCTGGCATTGATCCGATCTAATGTAATAATGCTGGAGTTTTGGAGCTATTAGATGACTTTAGGTGTATAAATAGACCCCTTAGATGTAATATCCGCATTTTCTTCCCCTTGTATTTTTCCTTTTCGGCGTATTTTCCGATAGTAGTGACCCTCGTGTATCTTTCAGTGTATATTTCCTATTATATATTGATTTGATTCGCGTTATTGTTGTGCAGAACCGCCGTTTCGGGGTTGCCGTGGATCCATTCTACGTTATGATTCCTGTTGAGATGTTCCGTTTGGTGTTTCGTTCACATTCCGGCGTTTTGGACCGTTCATATTTCGTACCTAGCGCACGCTATCTTTTCTGCATAGCGCACGCTAGGGGTCCCTTAGTAGCGCACGCTACGTTTGTTTCGTAGCGCGCGCTAGCGAGTTAGCCCTGGGAGTGGCAGTGCTATTTTCCAGCCTTCTGGACTGGCGTATTAGCGTACGCTACGTAGATTAGCGCACGCTAATGTCGGGAGGCTAGCGCACGCTGATGATGCCCGGTAGCGTGCGCTAGCATGAATGTCCAGTACTGGACAGTTTACTACTGAACTCGGTCAGGTGCCAGTTAGCGCACGCTACGCTTGTATGGTAGCGCACGCTAACGGGTTAGGTGAGTAGTGGACAGTTAGCTTCTGGACTCGGCTGATGTCCAGGTAGCGCACGCTATTGGTCGATAGCGCGCGCTACCGAGAGGTTTTTAGCGCACGCTACGTCTCGAGTAGCGCACGCTAATGGCCAGAAGTCTGGCTACTGGACTGGACGCTAACTGTTTGGCCTGTAATTTTATCCCGTTAGCGCACGCTAACCTTGAGGATTAGCGCGCGCTAACACTCCCTGGCTATATAAACCAGGGAGTTAACCCAGATGAACATATCATTTTCATTTCTTTTCCTCTCCGCGACGCAGAGCTTCTCCAGGCGATTTCCGAGCGATCCTTCCCTCCGATTATTTCAGGCATCCTCTACCTTGAGTTTTTGAAGTAGATTAACAACACCTACGTGTGATCTTCATCCTCAATCCAAGGTAAATCTCTTAGAAACCTAATTTTGGGCGATTTGGGGGTTTTGGGATTTTCTTACGATCCGTTCCGTTGTGGATTCATGATGAATATGATTAATCTTGTTGGTATACTTAGTTTCCCTACGGATTCATGGTATATTTCGTAGTTTTTGCGGAATCGAGAGGGTTTGGTTGTGGTCCACCCTCGTTGTTGTTTATATACGAATATACATAAATCGTAGGCGGGTTTTCGGGTGTATTCCAATTCCGTATTCATTTAGAAATGGTTGTGATTGTATTCTTCGAATCGTTAGGTTCAGTTTCGTTGGTTCCTAGCGTTCGTTGGTGACTTTCCTTTCCGTTCGTTGCGTCGTCAATTATTCAAGGCAAGTATTTTTGGAAACCTTTATGCTTGGCATAGAATGGTAATGTATTTTGTGTGTGATTTTCTCACCTCGGGATGGTCCGACGGGATCACGGAGGGAATCGAAAGGGTTGAGTCCTCGATTCATGAGTTTGTTTAGCTAGCCAGCTCGGGAGGGTCCTTAGAGGCCTCGGGTGGGATCTATGATATTACTCTGTTCCCAAGGCGATGCACGTGCGTGTTTTGTTTTATAATATGGCCAGCTCGGGAGGGTCCTTAGAGGCCTCGGGCGGGATCTATGATATTACTCTGTTCCCAAGGCAAATTATTTGACTGTTTGTTTCCGGAAAAGACATGTCTGGTTTTGGTTTTTGAAATGATATTGGTGCATGTACTATGAAATGTGTAAGCGATTGGTTTGCCTTGATTACTTGTACTAGCGTAATTGCTAACCCCTCTGGGGACCCGTTGTGGGGAAATTCTTGTTATGGATTTCAGGTTATGATTATCCGGACGAGCGATCACCGGGACAGTACGAGGATGTTGGCCAGGGTCGTTGACATGTGCATTTGGGTCATCTTATTTCCTTTGTCTAATTCGATATGGTTGTTCGCACAGTTATAAACTTATAGATTGTACTCGCGAGTACTTAGGTTTTTCATTACAAACTCTGTATTGTATTACTTTAAATTGTTACATTGTCGGATGATGCTTATTTCGCCGGTTGCTCTGGGTGTATCTTTATATGTCATATCATTTAAATGTGTGTCCTCACTGATCGAGATGGTTAATCGAGTGGTGTTTTCTTGTTGTAGCCTGGTGGGTCCCATGTAGGGGTCCACGGCGCTGTAACATACTTCGAATATCTCGGGGTGTTACAGAAAATGGTATCGGAGCTCTAGGTTTATGGATACCTAGGCTTGTCGGTTAATTGGGTCTAGTCGTGTTTTGTTTTGCACATTGTCACACCGCTGCCGGCATCTCAGTACTTCCTGTGTTCGTAAGTTTCCTTACTCGATTCTTTACTTTCTCGTGTTGTATTCCGTTTCTTGAAATGTGGTTATTCTCCCTCTTTTACTTATCATCGTAGTTGCTTTTCCTCCCTTACTCATCCTCGATATACTTCTGTTATCTCTTAACACCAGTATGGATGCTGGAGGAAATCGTGGACGTGGTCGTGGTCGTGGTCGTGGACGCGGCCGAGGACGTGGGGCAGCCGGTGGGGCAGCCACGTCGCATTCTTCGGGAGCCGGCAGTACCAGTGACCATCACAGTCATGCTTCTTCTCAAGAGCGCGCTGATCTTGGTATTGCGGCTGTTATGCAGCAAATGGTTAACCAAATGGCGGCGATAGCTCAAGTGGTTCAAAACCCAGATCAGGCCCATGCTAATCGGGGCGGAGCAGACCGTTGGCTCCAAGATGTCATCAAGATGCATCCTCCTCAGTTTTCGGGAGCATCAGACCCGATCGGCTGGGAGGGGTGGATCAAGGAGATATCTAAAGTCTTCATTGCCACCAACTGTCCCGAGGATCGTAAGGTCCCTATTGCCCAGTACTTTCTCACTGGGGATGCTATGGATTAGTGGGAGGTCGTGGGGCCCAAAGATCATGTTGCTTCGTGGGCCGAATTTCAGGAATTGATGGAGACCGAATATGGCCCGTGGCCGGTCAGGCAGGCTCGAGTGCATGCTTTCTATGATGCTCAACCACGGGATATCCCCGTATCTCAAGCCATTGCCGATTTTAACAAGGAGTTGGGTTATGTGAAGACCCAAGTTGTCGAGGAGAGCGACAAAATTTTCCATTTTTCGAGGCGGATGAAATTATCGATTCGGGACTATATGTCGGGGCTCGTTTGTACTACTTTGAAGGATTATCAGAGTCGGGCTCTTGCCTATGATATGTCGGTGACGGCTAGTGATGCGGCTCGTGAGAGCAAGAAGAAGAAGTCGTTCAGGAATTTTTCTGGTCCCAAGAGTGGAGGCCAGCAGAAATCTCAGGCTGCAAATATTTCTACGAACGGTTCGACTCGTTTCTCTGGGAGCTTCTGGGGTGCTGCCGGAACCTCCGTTCGTGAACCCACATGCTTTAACTGTGGTGTGCAGGGCCATAGGAACCGGCAGTGTCCTCGTTCGAAGTTCACTTGTCATACTTGCGGTGAGTTGGGCCACAAGGCCCTCTTTTGTGATCAGATCAGACAACTTCGCAGCGCCCGTTCTTCTCACCCAGCACCTATGGAGCCGAGTGTGAACCAGGGCTCGTTTGCTCCGCCGCCTCCACCGAGTGCCGTCCGAGGTAGGGGTCGGGGTCAGCCCGCTAGGGGAGGAGCTTCCAGTGTCGGCTCTGCCCTGCCGCGTATCTATGAGATGAGGAGGGCCGATGATCCAGCAGCTACTGTGGCGACAGGTACCGTTCATATCCATTCCCATCCTGTCAGTGTGCTTTTCGATTCGGGTGCTACTCATTCATTCATTTCTCTAGAGTGTGTACGCCGTTTGAGTCTCGACTGTTTGTCACCTTGCGAGCCTTTCATCATTAAACTTCCTAGCGGTGATAGAATTGTCGGTGATCGAGAGGTCCGGGACTGTTCTGTGTTTATTTGTGATAGGGCTTGGCTCTCTAATCTCATTGTCGTGAGCATCGAGGGTGAGGATTTGATTCTCGGAGATGATTGGCTCGAGCGGCATGGCGTAATCATGAACTACCGCACGAGGATCATCACCATGTTAGCCGAGGATGGCACCGAGCACTCCTTCGCGGGGCGAAGGAGGAGAAATCAGAAGTTTGTTATTAACGCCTTGAAGGCGATGAGACTCCTACGAAAGGGGTGTATTGGTTATTGGTGCTACGCCTTGAAGGCGGAGGATGGTGGAGTCGAGCTTTCGTCGATTCCAGTCGTTAGTGAGTTTCCTGATGTATTTCCTGACGAGTTACCGGGATTGCCACCGGATCGTGAGGTTGAGTTTGCTATAGGGTTAGAGCCGAGCGCGGCTCCGATTTCTAAGGCGCCGTATCGTATGGCACCTTCAGAGATGATAGAATTGAAGAAGAAATTGAGTGAGCTTCTTGAGTCGGGGTCTATTCGACCGAGCGCCTCGCCTTGGGGCGCACCGGTCCTGTTTGTGCGGAAGAAGGATGGTTCACTGCGTTTGTGTATCGACTATCGTGAACTAAACAAGGTGACCATCAAGAACAAGTATCCCCTGCCGAGGATTGATGACTTGTTCGATCAGTTGCAGGGATCCGCGGTATTCTCGAAGATTGATTTGAGATTGGGGTACTATCAGCTCCGGGTGAGGGAGTCCGATGTGCCGAAAATAGCTTTTCGGACGAGATACGAACATTATGAGTTCGTAGTTATGCCTTTCGGGTTAACTAATGCGCCGACGGTGTTCATGCAGTTGATGAACAAAGTCTTTATTAAGTATTTGGATAAGTGTGTCGTCGTCTTCATTGACGATATTCTTATCTATTCGAGGAGTGAGGATGATCATGCCCATCATTTGCGGATAGTGTTAGACATTTTGAGGACCGAGCAACTCTATGCGAAGTTCTCGAAATGTGAGTTCTGGCTGAAGGAAGTGATGTTTTTGGGTCACGTGATTTCAGCCGAGGGAGTCCGAGTGGATCCGCTGAAGATTGAGGCAGTGTTGGATTGGGCGTCGCCCACGAATGTGAAGGAGGTCCGTAGTTTCTTGGGTTTGGCTGGCTACTACCGTAGGTTCGTCGAGGGTTTCTCGAAACTGGCTCGGCCGCTTACTCAGTTGCTCCAGAAGTCCGAGACGTTCGTCTGGAATGACGAGAGACAGTCGAGTTTTGAGGAACTGAAGAGGCGTTTGACTTCAGCCCCGGTTTTACAATTGTCATGTGGCAACGAGGGTTTTGCTGTTTATAGCGATGCTTCGGGACAGGGTCTTGGGTGCGTGTTGATGCAGCACGGCAAGACCATTGCTTATGCATCGAGACAGTTGAGGCTGTATGAGCTTAACTACCCTACTCATGATTTGGAGTTAGCGGCAGTTGTTTTTGCGCTCAAGATCTGGCGTCACTACCTTTTCGGCTCTACATGTCAGATTTTTACCGATCATAAAAGTCTGAAATAAATATTTACTCAGCGGGAGTTGAATATGAGGCAGAGGAGGTGGTTAGAGCTGATTAAGGATTATGACCTCGAAATCCTTTATCATCCGGGCAAGGCGAACGTCGTGGCCGACGCCTTGAGTCGGAAACCGATTGCGTTGCGAACGCTTGAGGTCCATACATCTCAGTATGAGCTTCGGCGGGCTTTGATCGAGTTAGATGTTGAGGTTTTGTTGCCTGGAGCTGCCGGGCAACTTTGTGCTTTAGAGATTTCGTCGTCTTTGATCGATGAAATTAAGCTGAAACAGTTAGAGGATCCGATGATTACCCAAATCCGAGAGAACGTTCTTAAGGGAAAGTCTCCTGGGTTTGTGATTCACGAGGATGGTGTTTTGAGATTCTAGAGTCGGCTTTGTGTGCCGAACGACTCAGAGTTGAGGCAGAGTATTTTACGGGAGGCTCATGCTACACCTTATTCCGTTCATCCTGGTTCGAGTAAGATGTACAAGGACATGAGAAGGAATTTCTGGTGGAATGATATGAAGGAAGAGGTCGCACAGTTTGTAGCGAGATGTTTGACTTGTCAGCAGGTCAAAATCGAGCATCAGCGACCGGCTGGGTTATTACAGTCACTTCCCGTTCTGGAATGGAAATGGGAAGACATATCGATGGATTTCGTTACGAGTTTGCCGAGATCGTGGTCGGGCATGAATATGGTATGGGTGATTGTAGATCGTCTGACCAAGTCGGCACATTTTCTGGGCATCAAGGACACTTGGGGCCCGGAGAAGTTAGCTCGTATGTTTATCGCGCAGATTGTGAGGCTTCACGGTACTCCGAAGTCTATCGTTTCGGATCGTGATGGTCGTTTTGTATCGCACTTTTGGCAGGCGGTGCATAAGGCGTTGGGTACCCATTTGCATTTGAGTACCTCTTTTCATCACCAAATGATGGATACCTAACGCACTATCCAGACGTTCGAGGATTTGTTGCGTGCTTGTGCTCTCGATTGGAGTAGTGACTGGGAGGAGCATTTGCCATTGATCGAATTCACGTACAATAATAGTTGGCATGCGTCGATTCGGATGGCACCGTATGAGGCACTTTATGGGCGGCGATGTCGATCACCGATTTGTTGGAATGAGGCGTCCGATTTGGTCGGGACCGAGCCGGATGTCGTTTTAGAGATGAGGCGGAAGATAGAATTAATTCGGGAACGGATGTTGACTGCCCAGAGTCGACAGAAGTCCTATGCCGATGTCCGTCGTCGACCTTTAGAATTCGAGGTGGGAGACCACGTTTTGCTGAAGGTGTCGCCGACGAGGGGAATTATCCGTTTCGGGAAAAAGGGGAAGTTGAGTCCGAGATTTATTGGACCCTTCGAGATTCTCGAGCGAGTCGGTGGGTTGGCATACCGTTTGGCGTTGCCCCCGGCCCTGAGTCATGTTCATAACGTTTTTCATGTTTCCCAGCTGAGGAAATATGTCCCGGATCCTAGTCACATCATCGACTATGGGGAGATTGATGTTGCCGAGGATATTACTTTTGAGGAGCGTCCTTTGAAGATTTTAGAGCATCGGGAGAAACGACTGAGGCATAAGACCATCCCTTTGGTCAAGGTGCAGTGGTCGAGACACAGTGTCGAGGAGGCAACTTGGGAAACCGAGGATAGCATGCGCGCTAGGTACCCTGAGTTGTTTGTTTCTTAAGTTTCGGGACGAAACTTGTTTTTAGAGGGGTAGAATGTAATATCCGCATTTTTCTTCCCCTTGTATTTTTCCTTTTCGGCGTATTTTCCGATAGTAGTGACCCTCGTGTATCTTTCAGTGTATCTTTCCTATTATCTATTGATTTGATTCTCGTTATTGTTGTGCGGAACCGCCGTTTCGGGGTTGCGGTGGATCCATTCAACGTTATGATGCCTGTTGAGATGTTCCGTTTGGTGTTTCGTTCACATTCCGGCGTTTTGGACCGTTCATATTTCGTACCTAACGCACGCTATCTTTTCTGCATAGCGCACGCTAGGGGTCCCTTAGTAGCGTACGCTACGTTTGTTTCATAGCGCGCGCTAGCGAGTTAGCCCTGGGAGTGGAAGTGTTATTTTCCAGCCTTCTGGACTGCCGTATTAGCGTACGCTACATAGACTAGCGCACGCTAATGTCGGGAGGCTAGCGCACGCTGATAATGCCCGGTAGCGTGCGCTAGCGTGAGTGTCCAGTACTGGACAGTTTACTATTGAACTCGGTCAGGTGCCAGTTAGCGCACGCTACGCTTGTATGGTAGCGCACGCTAACGGGTTAGGTGAGTAGTGGACAGTTAGATTCTGGACTCGGCTGATGTCCAGGTAGCGCACGCTATTGGTCGATAGCGCGCGCTACCGAGAGGTTTTTAGCGCACGCTACGTCTCGAGTAGCGCACGCTAACGGCCAGAAGTCCGCTACCGGATCGACGCTAATCGCTTGGCCTGTAATTTTATCCCGTTAGTGCACGCTAACCTTGAGGATTAGCGCGCGCTAACACTCCCTGGCTATATAAACCAGGGAGTTGACCCAGATGAACATATCATTTTCATTTCTTTTCCTCTCCGCGACGCAGAGCTTCTCCAGGCGATTTCCGAGCGATTCTTCCCTCCGATTATTTCAGGCATCCTCTACCTTGAGTTTTTGAAGTAGATTAACAACACCTACTTGTGTTCTTCATCCTCAATCCAAGGTAAATCTCTTAGAACCCTACTTTTGGGCGATTTGGGGGTTTTGGGATTTTCTTCCGATCCGTTCCGTTTTGTTGGTGGATTCATGATGAATATGATTAATCTTGTTGGTATACTTAGTTTCCCTACGGATTCATGGTATATTTCGTAGTTTTTGCGGAATCGAGAGGGTTTGGTTGTGGTCCACTCTCGTTGTTGTTTATATACGAATATACATGAATCGTAGGCGGGTTTTCGGGTGTATTCCAATTCTGTATTCATTTAGAAATGGTTGTGATTGTATTCTTCGAATCGTTAGGTTCGGTTTCATTGGTTCCTAGCGTTCGTTGGTGACTTTCCTTTCCGTTCGTTGCGTCGTCAATTATTCAAGGCAAGTATTTTTGGAAATCTTTATGCTTGGCATGGAATGGTAATGTATTTTGTGTATGATTTGCTCACCTCGGGATGGTCCGACGGGATCACGGAGGGAATCGAAAGGGTTGAGTCCTAGATTCATGAGTTTGTTTAGCTAGCCAGCTCGGGAGGGTCCTTAGAGGCCTCGGGCGGGATCTATGATATTACTCTGTTCCCAAGGCGACGCACGTGCGTGTTTTGTTTTATAATATGGCCAGCTCGGGAGGGTCCTTAGAGGCCTCGGGCGGGATCTGTGATATTACTCTGTTCCCAAGGCAAATTATTTGACTGTTTGTTTCCGGAAAAGACATGTCTGGTTTTGGTTTTCAAAATGATATTGGTGCATGTACAATGAAATGTGTAAGCGATTGGTTTGTCTTGATTACTTGTACTAGCGTAATTGCTAACCCCTCTGGGGACCCGTTGTGGGGAAATTCTTGTTATGGATTTCAGGTTATGATTATCCGGATGAGCGAGCATCGGGACAGTATGAGGATGTTGGCCAGGGTCGTTGACATGTGCATTTGGGTCATCTTATTTCCTTTGTCTAATTCGATATGGTTGTTCCCACAGTTATAAACTTATAGATTGTACTCGCGAGTACTTAGGTTTTTCATTACAAACTCTGTATTGTATTACTTTAAATTGTTACATTGTCGGATGATGCTTATTTCGCCGGTTGCTCCGGGTGTATCTTTATATGTCATATCATTTAAATGTGTGTCCTCACTGATCGAGATGGTTAATCGAGTGGTGTTTTCTTGTTGTAGCCTGGTGGGTCCCATGTAGGGGTCCACGGCACTGTAACATACTTCGAATATCTCAGGGTGTTACATTAGATCCTTCATCATTCATCATTCATCTTATAATTTTCCATTTTGTTGTAAACTTTTCTTTTTGTGTGAAGAACACACTTGTGTTCTTGAGTGATATTTGTAAGTGTAGTATAGCATATGTTGTTCAGAGAGTTTATTGCTTCTATCTCCTTTATCTAGTAAGGGAGTTAGGATCAATTCTTTCTCTTGATTCAACTAATAATGACCACCAAAACTTGTAATATGTGTAATAAACCCTTCTTGGGCTAAGTAACCTTTAGTTGGGATTATAAACAAGGTTAGTCATGTTATTTATGTTTGTATAAATATCTATTGTGAATTACTTATTATTGTGTGTGATTTTCATCGTTTTAACAATCTTTATTTATTTGGCCAATAAATGACGATATTTATGGTCTTCATATGTTTCGAAAGAAAATATGTTTGATTAGATCAAATGATCTTCACTCTAAGTTGTTCTAGGGGATAGAAATATACCTCTAGTCCTTAGATGATTCTTTGAGTTATTTTCATAAATCCTAATGCTATGTATTGAAGCCAATCAACATAGAAATATAGTGGATTGATTCAATATGTAAGGGGCGTTTTATAGTTCGAAAGAGAAACCGTCTTTTTAAGGAAAATCGAATCTACACAACATAATAAGTAAATTCATCTTATGATCTCCTATACATCTTTTATAACTAATGACAAACTAAGTTTGTAATCCCAACTATTTCATTTTATCGTTAATCAATCTATTATTATTGCAATCTTTTTATTTCCTTAAAATATTAGAACTAATATTGCATTTTCTTTGCAATTATTAAACCAAACTTTTTAATTGTGTGTTTCACTTATCTTAGTATCTATAAAAATAGACTAATAGTGTATAATTCAAATTATAACCAAACTTCCTTGTGGGATCGATAAACCGGACTCAAAAAGTCCACTTTACTACTTGATACGATATCGTGCACTTGCGATAGTTACACTAACAACGTGTCATTAAGAACACCTAAACTTTTGGTTTTTGAATGTTCTTGATGTTTCTTGGTGTTTTGGCCGATTTGCTTCGTTTTGATTCATATTGTTGATAGAACTTGATTGTATACTCGTAATCATTCAATACTCTTGAAGTTTTGTGGAACGAATTCAAGTATTTCTTTGAATAATCGATTGAATTGGACTATGCCTTCAAGGTGTTCGATGAAATGTCTCAATTAGTAGAACTTGGAAAATTCTACACGTTTTCGTATGAATGATGGTTGAGTTGATATTGTTGTGATGATTCTTGGTATTTACGAGAATTTTGTTAAGGGAAGATAATGAATTGGTGATCGAATGATTCGATTATGTTGTTATGATTATGGAATCGTGGTATTCTCGATGTTCTTGGTGGTTTATTGCGATTCATGATGTTATGAGAAGTATATGTTGAAGGACATAATTATATACTCCTTGAATTGTGAATAAGGATTGTTTAGATGTTAGAACACATCGGATTATGTCGTATTGGAGATTTTGATTATGATTTCGGAATTAGTTGTGTTCTTAAGGAACTCTTGGATTATATGAATAGTTGAACATATTTAAGAGGTGTTGGTGTTTTAGATATGAATATGAAATATTTATATCTAAAACTAAGTTACGTGTTTTGATACAATATTCGTATAGGAATACGAATATGATTTCTATAATACCACTGTATTTATTTTAATATTTTATATATGGATCTATATTTTTAATTCGTAAATTGTCCGTAATAAAATCAAAACTTTGCTTATTTGTTAAAATAAATTTTAATGATAAGAACTAATCACATAAGGGCTGCTCAGCTCTTCTAGTATGTTGTCCTCATATGTGCATTTCACCTCTCTCTTTCATTATCTACCTACTCTTGTCTTGTACTAAATTATACAACACAGATTAATTTTGTGATATACATATCACGGGAATTGTATGGTTAACTACCAACCCAATACTCAATAATAACATATAATAGTACTATATTTTCTCTATATTAATCAAACTACAGCTAAGATTCTCCAATGGTTGAGTACAGCTGGATAACCCAAACAACAAAGATCACCACATCATTTTTTTTTTCTCTCCATAATTCAACTGGCCGATTCATCCAAAGAGACCAGTTTGCAACAGATGAAAACTTAAACTTCATCAACATTAGGAATCAGATGTATTCAATTCATTCTATACATAGATTGTTCAATCGTTGGAAAATCAAACCGAATTTGGAGTGGTCCAGCACCAGCATTAGGACTTCCGAACGTGACTGCGGGAACAAGCAAACTACAGCTCGGCTTGTCGGCAAAACCAAGAACTGGATAACCAGAAGCCCTAGTCACCGTCAGACTATTTTCTCCAGACCAGAACCACGACCGTTGGATCGATGACCACCATAACTGCCGCCGTAGGCCGCGCAATCAGATCAGAATCGGCCATGGGAAAATCAGACTAACCTATTACTCCATCGTCGGAATTGAGATACCGCCCGCTCGTGTCCTCCGTCCATCCATGCTTATTCGAATCCATTGGTGTTGCTGTCCTGTCGTCTCCGCCGTCGACCGCCTACTACCACCGAGCATCTCGGCCTCCTCCCCTCGCCGTTGATTTTGCCGCCGTTAGTGGTCATTCAGTGATTTCTTGTGTGTGGTACAGATATGTGTGTAAGTGTGTTCGGAAGAAAAAGAAGAAGGAGGGATGTAGAGAGGGAGAGGGGGAGAGAGAGAGAGAGAGAGAGAGAGAGAGAGAGAGAGAGAGAGTTGACCGAGGAAGATGAGATAGAGTGAGAAGAGGGTGGGTGAGGGGCAGCTGGCGGATGAGAGAAAGAGAAAGAGTACCGATTGGTACTATTAAAGAAAAGGAGAATATCAAGGATATGAAATTGGGTCGTAAAATTAATTTGGGCCTGGAGTATTTGGTTTGGGTCATATTAAATTTGAGTCCATATTTGACTTGCTGAAATTAGACTCAATTAAATTATGATTGGAGATACTTAGTAGAGTTTTGAAGTGGAAGAAGTTTGGGCAATTATATTTTGAGTTGGAATTTTGATTGGTTGGTTGCCCGTTGATCTTGGACCGACAGATGAATTTCCTATAAATTCAACTACCTTTGATTTTGACCCGATTCAAGGTATGACATGTCAATAAATTATTATCTAGTGATGAGTAATCAAGTTATTGAAATCAAGTAAATTAATGATAGTATTTTGATTAATTAATCGTGTATTAGGATATGATTATTGGACGTACTTTGGGGACCATTGAGTGCGTGAGCTATCCCGCGATCGGAAATTTCATTCGTTTCGTGGAGGACGTTTCGATCATGCAGAAGTACCTTACGTCTTCGGTATTGAGGCAAGTGAATTCTTGCCTGGTTATGATGATAATATGTCTTATATATGTTATATATATTTATGTTCATTTATGCTTTATGAATTTCGATTCATGATGATGTTATTATTGATCTGGTCGATCATCCTTTGAGGAACGTTGGTTCCAAGTCTTATTTATACCCTCGTTGCATTTCGGTGAGTTGATTTGATCTTCGTTAGATTCGTATTTCCTTCGTTGAGTCGTTTGGTCCCTTGTTGGGAATTGTCAAGTCATTATTGAATTTCGATGTCACTTTTGTTATCTCGTGGCATTCCGGGTCACACTGGCGTGCCGGTTGGTATGTGTAGGATTTTCATGTCGGGCACATATAAGGTCGTGTGTTGGTAGTTGACCTCACATTGGACTGTGCACACGAGACGGTTACTTCGTGAGACTGATTAGGTACAAGACCACATGTGTATTCAATCGATACCCATTGGTGGCTTGTGCACGGACACATTTCCATCCCGGGCGTAGTGTGGCGCCATCCTTTGAGCCGTGTTAGTTGATTCATACAGCATGTTTGATTGCGTATGTTTTTCAACAGGATTGGGTTATAATCTGGCCGGTTCACATTTGATCGCATGTGTTCGACAATTTGAGATTATGATCAAACTTGTGGTTTATATAGCATGTGTGATTGCGTATATTCTGGTTTTGGATGATGAGTTGTTAATTCATATAGCATGTATGATTATGTATGTTTGACATATTGAGATTTATTATCTTGTGTAGCTGACCCTGTTGTTTTGGGCGAAATATGTTGTTTTATCATATTTTAGGTCGCCGGAAGGCTAAGGCACAGGAATGGACAATGTGACGGCGAAAGGTCTCAAGAATACTAGTCAAGGGCCCGAGTCTTCTTGTTTTCAGTTGTATTTCTTTTCAGTTCCGCTGCATTTTTTTATTCTCCTGTATTTTATATTGTATCGGTATATGTATCTTCATATAGAGTATACGTGTATTATGTTGATCCTGGTCTGTTTGGCGCATGTTAGCCAGTATATCTGTATAAACTCCTCATCGGAGTATTTGGTAAACATAATGTGGTTCGGTACTGCATTTATGTTATGTCAATTATTGTACTGTGTTTCGCCCGGTGGATCCCAGTTGGGGATTCACGGAACTGTAATAACCGTCGGGTTTCGGTACAGAAGATGGTATCGGAGCGTGGTTTCGAATACTACGCATCCGAATCGTTTCTCCTTGAGAGTCATCATTGATCAGACTAGTATCAAGAGATCTTCGCGCCACGTGTGACCTGTGCCAGTGCCAAACCCCACCTACGGTGTACGGTATGTGATTTTATACCATAATTTGATTATCAGTAAGATGAATTATTGATATTCTCAGTTGATTTTGTTGGAGTTTATCATAGTTTTGACATTCTCGGTTGACTTTGTTGGAGTCTATTATGTGTAATATCCGCATTTTTCTTTCCCTTGTAATTGTATTTCCGGTGTAATTCTCGATTGTAGTGACCCCCGTGTATCCTTCAGTGTAACTTTTCTGTCATCTTTTGATCTGATTCTCGTAATTGTTGTGCGGAACCACCGTTTCGGGGTTGCCGTGGGTTCATTCTATGCTATGATGCATTTTAAGGTGTTCCGTTTGATGTTTCGTTCGTATTCTGGTGTAGTGGACCGTTTATGTTCACTCGCTAGCGCACGCTACGCTTGTATGGTAGCGCACGCTAACGGGTCAGGTGAGTTTTGGGCATTTGGCTACTGGACTCGGCTGATGTTCAGGTAGCGCACGCTATTGGTCGATAGCGCGCGCTACCGAGAGGTTATTAGGGCACGCTACGCTTGTATGGTAGCGCACGCTAACGGCCAAAAACCTGGCTACTGGACTGGGACGCTAGCGGTAGGTTTTGTAATCTTATCCTGTTAGCGCACGCTAACCTTGAGGTTTTAGCGTGCGCTAACACTCCCTGGCTATATAAACCAGGGAGTTGACCGAGATAATCACAAAATCTCATTTCTTCCTCTCTCCGCGGCGAAGGCGATCCCGAAGCGAATCTCTGGGCGATTTCTTCCTCCAATCATCTCATCCAATATCCTTCTTGAGTTCTTGGAGTATTATATCAACAACAACACGAATCTTCCGTCCTAATCCACGGTAAATCTCTTAGAACCCTACCTTTGGATAATTTGGGGGTTTTGGGATTTCCTTCCGATTCGTTCCGTTTTGTTGGTGGATTCATGATGAATATGATTAATCTTGTTGGTATAATTAGTTTTCCTACGGATTCATGGTATATTTTCATGGTTTTGCGAAATCGAGAGGGTTTGGTTGTGGTCCGCCCTCGTTGTTATTTTTGTATGAATATACATGAATCGTAGGCGGGTTTTCGGGTGTATTCCATTTCCATAATCGTTTAGAAGTGGTTGTGATTGTACTATTCGAATCGTTAGGTTCATTCTCGTCGGTTCCTCACGGTCGTGCTTGATTCTTCCGTTCCGTTCGTGTCATCGTCTATTTAATCGAGGCAAGTATCCTTATGAACTTACAATCTTGACATAGTAGTATTGTATGAGAAATGGTGTGTGTGTGTATGCTCACTACGGGTTAGATCCGACGGGGTCTCGGTAGGGGTCCATGGAGGTGTGGATCGACGAGCTTTGCTTTTAACCACTACGGGTTAGATCCGACGGGGTCTCGGTAGGGGTCCACGGAGGTGTGGATCGACGGTTAATTGTGGTGAATTTTACAAATGTGATTTGATATTGGCATTTCCGGAAATGAGTGCTTTCGAACGGTTTTCTTTATTGCATGCATTTACTATATGTGTAAGATGTAAGTTGTTCATCTGGTTACTTGTACTAGCGTAATTGCTAACCCCTCTGGGGACCCATTTTGGGGAAATTCGTTTTATGAATTTGGTCGGAGTTCATCGAGACGAGCAGGCTGGACCGAGATGCGGATGATGGCCGAGCGTGATGATTCTGCACGAGTGATGTCTTAGTGTCTTCTACTCTTTCATATTTTGTGGTTTTGTTTGAACTAATAGAAGTACTCGAGTACTTAGGAACTTTTACTCGTCTGGATTGTATTGTTGTTTATCGTGTTTGTGTCAAATGATGATGTTCTGTTGACCGGGTGAACCGGGTGGATTATTCTGTTTTGCGTCTTTATGACGTGGTGTTATGTTGTTGTTTCTGTGAGTCGATGAGTATGATGCAGTTCAGCCTGGTGGGTCCCATATAGGGATTCACGGCGCTGTAATATACCTCGAATATCTTGAGGGTGTTACAGAAAATGGTATCAGAGCTCTAGGTTTATGGATACCTAGGCTTGTCGGTTTATTGGGTCTTGTGGTGTTTTGTTTTGCACATCATCGTCACGCTGCCATGATTCCGGTACTACCAGTGTCCATAAGTTTTCCTTCCTCTGTTCATTAATTCCTTGTATCGTACCCTTGATTCTCGACTTGTAATTGTTCTTTTCTTGTACTGATCCTCGTATGGCTTTTTGCTACTTATTTAACTCCAGTATGGATGCTGGAAGAGGCCGTGGTCGCGGTCGTGGTCGTGGACGCGGCCGGGGACGTGGGGCAGCCGGTGGGGCGGCCACGTCACAGTCTTTGGGAGCCGGCAGTACCGGCGACCGTCATAGCCATGCTTCTTCTCAAGAGCGTGCCGACCTCGGTATTGCAGCCGTTATGCAGCAAATGGTGAACCAAATGGCGGCAATAGCTCAGGCGGTTCAGAACCCGGATCAGGCCCATGCTAATCGGGGCGGAGCGGATCGTTGGCTCCAAGATGTTATCAAGATGCATCCTCCTCAGTTTTCGGGGGCTTCAGACCCGATTAGCTGGGAAGGGTGGATCAAGGAGATATCTAAGGTCTTCGTTGCCACTAACTGTCCCGAGGACCGTAAAGTCCCTATTGCTCAATATTTTCTCACTGGGGACGCTACGGACTGGTGGGAGGCCGTTGGGCCCAAAGACCATGCTGCTTCGTGGGCTGAGTTTCAAGAGTTGATGGAGACTGAATATTGCCCGTGGCCAGTCAGACAGGCTCGGGTACATGCTTTTTATGATGCTCAACCGCGGGATATCCCCGTAGCTCAAGCTATTGCTGATTTTAACAAGGAGTTGGGTTATGTGAAGACCCAAGTTGTCGAGGAGAGCGACAAAATTTTCCATTTCTCCAGACGGATGAAGTCGTCGATTCGGGACTATATGTCGGGGCTTGTATGCACTACCTTGAAAGATTACCAGAGCAGGGCCCTTGCTTACGATATGTCTGTGACAGCGAGTGAGGCGGCCCGCGAGAGTAAGAAGCAGAAGTCCGCTGGGAACTTTTTGGGCCACAAGAGTGGGGGTCAGCAGAGATCCCAATCTGCTAACTTCCCCGACGGTGGTGGTCCAGCTCGTTCCGCTGGGGGTCCTCGTGGAACTACCAGTGCTCCTTTTCGTGATGTGAAGTGTTTCAATTGTGGTCGTACAGGCCACATCAGTCGTACTTGTTTGAGCCCTTTGCTGACGTGTAATCAGTGTGGCCAGCCGGGCCACAAGGCTGCTTTCTGTGCTGAGAGGGAGAAAATTCTTGGTGCCCGGGCTTCCATTCCAGCGCCTAGGGAACCAAGTGTGAATCAGGGATCGTTTGCTCCTCAATCCCCGCCGAGTGCTAGTCGGGGAAGAGGTCGTGGTCAGCCCTCTAAAGGGGGAGCTTCCAGTGTCGGCTCAGCCCACCCGCGTGTCTATGAGATGCGGAAAGCCGATGATCCAGCGGCTACCGTGGCGACAGGTACCGTTTATATTCTTTCTCATCATGTCAGTGTGTTTTTCGATTCCGGTGCTACGCATTCGTTCATATCTCTGGATTGTGTGCGCCGTTTGAGTCTCGACCGTTTGACGCCTTGTGAGCCCTTCATCGTTAAGCTTCCTAGCGGCGATAGGATCGTTGGTGATCAGGAGGTTCGAGACTGCTCTGTACTTATTTGTGAGAGGACTTGGCCCTCTAATCTTATTGTTGTGAGTATCGAGGGTGAGGATTTGATTCTTGGTGATGATTGGCTCGAGCGGCATGGTGCGATCATGAACTACCGCACGAGAATCATCACTATGTTAGCCGAGGACGGCACCGAGCACTCTTTCGCGGGGCGAAAGAGGGGAAACCAGAAATTCGTCATTAATGCCTTGAAGGCGATGAGTCTCCTGCGAAAGGGGTGTACTGGTTATTGGTGCTATGCCTTGAAGGCGGAGGATGGTGGAGTCGAGCTTTCGTCGATTCCAGTCGTTAATGAGTTTCCTGATGTATTTCCTGACGAGTTACCGGGATTGCCACCGGATCGTGAGGTTGAGTTTGCTATAGAGTTAGAGCCGGGCGCGGCTCCTATTTCGAAGGCGCCCTATCGCATGGCACCTTCAGAGATGTCCGAGTTGAAGAAGCAGTTGAGTGAGCTTCTTGAGTCGGGGTATGTTCGACCGAGCGCCTCGCCTTGGGGCGCACCGGTCCTGTTTGTGCGGAAGAAGGATGGTTCACTACGTTTGTGTATCGACTATCGCGAACTAAACAAGGTAACCATCAAGAACAAGTATCTTTTGCCGAGAATTGATGACTTGTTCGATCAGTTGCAGGGAGCTGCGGTATTCTCGAAAATTGATTTGAAATCGGGGTACTATCAGCTCCGGGTGAGAGAGTCCGATGTGCCGAAAACAGCCTTTCGAACGAGGTACGGACATTATGAGTTCGTAGTCATGCCTTTCGGGTTAACTAATGCACCGGCGGTGTTCATGCAGTCGATGAACAAAGTTTTTATCGAGTATTTGGATAAGTGCGTCGTCGTCTTTATTGACGATATTCTTATTTATTCGAGGAATGAGGAAGTGCATGCCCATCATTTGCGGGTAGTATTAGACATTTTGAGGACCGAGCAACTCTATGCAAGTTCTCGAAATGTGAGTTCTGGCTGAAGGAAGTGATGTTTTTAGATCACGTGATTTCAGCCGAGGGGGTTCGTGTGGATCCGCAGAAGATTGAGGCCGTGTTGGATTGGGCACCGCCCAAGAATGTGAAGGAGCTCCGTAGTTTCTTGGGTTTAGCTGGCTACTATCGTAGGTTCGTCGAGGGTTTCTCGAAACTAGCTCGACCACTTACGCAGTTGCTCCATAAGTCCGAGAAGTTCATCTGGAATGACGAGAGGCAGTTGAGTTTTGAGGAACTGAAGAAGCGGTTGACTTCAGCCCCGGTTTTGGCGTTGCCATGTGGCAACGAGGGTTTTGCCGTTTATAGCGATGCTTCGGGTCAGGGTCTTGGGTGTGTATTAATGCAGCACGGCAAGACCATTGCCTATGCGTCGACACAGTTGAGGCCGTATGAGCTGAACTACCCTACTCATGATTTGGAGTTAGCGGCAGTCGTTTTTGCGCTCAAGATTTGGCGTCACTATCTTTTCGGCTCTACATGTCAGATTTTTACCGATCATAAAAGTCTGAAATACATATTTACTCAGCAAGAGTTGAATATGAGGCAGAGGAGGTGGTTAGAGTTGATTAAGGATTATGACCTCGAAATCCTTTATCATCCGGGTAAGGCGAACGTCGTGGCCGACGCCTTGAGTCGGAAACCAGTTGCGTTGCGAACGCTTGAGATCCTTACATCTCAGTCTGAGCTTCGGAGGGCTTTGATCGAGTTAGATGTTGAGGTCTCGTTGCCGGGAGCTGTCGGGCAACTTTGTGCTTTAGAGATTTCATCATCTTTGATCGATGAAATTAAGCTGAAGCAATCAGAGGATCCGATGATTACTCAAATCCGAGAGAACGTTCTTAAGGGAAAGTCTCCTGGGTTTGTGATTCACGAGGATGGTATTTTGAGATTCCGTAGTCGGCTTTGTGTGCGAACGACTCGAGTTGAGGCGAGTATTTTACGGAGGCCCATGCTACACCTTATTCCATTCATCCCGGTTCGAGTAAGATGTACAAGGACACGAGAAGAAATTCTCGTG
This sequence comes from Orobanche coerulescens, assembly GCA_033398695.1. Classification (NCBI taxonomy): domain Eukaryota; kingdom Viridiplantae; phylum Streptophyta; class Magnoliopsida; order Lamiales; family Orobanchaceae; genus Orobanche; species Orobanche coerulescens. Next base: position 15,730,471 of record CM065804.1, read on the forward strand.
GAATGATATGAAGGATGAGGTCGCACGGTTTGTAGCGAGATGTTTGACTTGTCGGCGTGTCAAAATCGAGCATCGGCCGACTGGGTTATTGCAGTCACTTCCCGTTCCGGAATGGAAATGGGAAGATATATCGATGGATTTCGTTACGAGTTTGCCGAGATCGAGGTCGGGCATGAATATGGTATGGGTGATTGTTGATCGTCTGACCAAGTCGGCACATTTTCTGGGCATCAAGGACACTTGGGGCCCGGAGAAGTTAGCTCGTGTGTTTATCGCGCAGATTGTGAGACTTCACGGTACTCCGAAGTCTATTGTTTCGGATCGTGACGGCCGTTTTGTATCGCGCTTCTGGCAGGCGGTGCATAAGGCGTTGGGTACCCGTTTACATTTGAGTACCCCTTTTCATCCCCAGTCAGATGGACAATCGGAACGCACTATCCAGACGTTCGAGGACTTGTTGCGTGCCTGTGCTCTCGATTGGAGTAGTGACTGGGAGGAACATTTGCCGCTGATCGAATTCACGTACAACAACAGTTGGCACGCGTCGATTCGGATGGCACCGTATGAAGCACTTTATGGGCGGCGATGTCGATCACCGATTTGTTGGAATGAGGCGTCCGATTTGGTCGGGACCGAGCCGGATGTCGTTTTAGAGACGAGGCGGAAGGTAGAATTAATTCGGGAACGGATGTTGACTGCCCAGAGTCGACAGAAGTCGTATGCCGACGTCCGTCGTCGACCTTTGGAATTCGAGGTGGGAGACCACGTTTTGCTAAAGGTGTCGCCGACGAAGGGATTTTTTCGTTTCGGGAAAAAAGGAAAGTTGAGTCCGAGATTTATCGGCCCCTTTGAGATCCTCGAGCGAGTAGGTGGGTTGGCATACCGTTTGGCGTTACCTCCGGCCTTGAGTCATGTTCATAGCGTTTTCCATGTTTCCCAGTTGAGGAAATATGTCCCGGATCCTAGTCACGTCATCGATTATGGCGAGATTGATATCGCTGAAGATATTACTTTTGAGGAGCGTCCTTTGAAGATTTTGGAGCATCGTGAGAAACGATTGAGGCATAAAACCATCCCTTTGGTCAAAGTGCAGTGGTCGAGACACGGTGTCGAGGAGGCAACTTGGGAAACCGAGGATAGCATGCGTGCTAGGTACCCGGAGTTGTTTGTTTCTTAAGTTTCGGGACGAAACTTATTTTTAGAGGGGTAGAATGTAATATCCGCATTTTTCTTTCCCTTGTAATTGTATTTCTGGTGTAATTCTCGATTGTAGTGACCCCCGTGTATCCTTCAGTGTAACTTTTCCGTCATCTTTTGATCTGATTCTCGTAATTGTTGTGCGGAACCACCGTTTCGGGGTTGCCGTGGGTTCATTCTATGCTATGATGCGTTTTAAGGTGTTCCGTTTGATGTTTCGTTCGTATTATGGTGTAGTGGACCGTTTATGTTCTGTACCTAGCGCACGCTAATTTTTCTGCATAGCGCGCGCTAGAAGTGCCTTTGTAGCGCAAGCTACGTTTACTTCGTAGCGCGCGCTAGCGAGTGAACCCTGGGGGTGGCAGTTCAACTCCCAGGCCTCTGGACTATCGGATTAGCGCACGTTATCTTGTCTAGCGCACGCTAATGTCGGGAGACTAGCGCACGTTAAGTTGTTCAGTAGCGCGCGCTAGTGTGACTGTCCAGTACAGGGCAGTTTACTACTGAACTCAATCAGATGCTAGTTAGCGCACGCTACGCTTGTATGGTAGCGCACGCTAACGGGTCAGGTGAGTTTTGGGCATTTGGCTACTGGACTCGGCTGATGTTCAGGTAGCGCACGCTATTGGTCGATAGCGCGCGCTACCGAGAGGTTATTAGCGCACGCTACGCTTGTATGGTAGCGCACGCTAACGGCCAAAAACTTGGCTACTGGACTGGGACGCTAGCGGTAGCACTACTAGAAAAAACACATTCAACATCGCTCGTTTAACATCGGTTTTGTGAAAACCGATGTTAAAAAAGACGCGGTGGCATAATTGAAATTTTTAAACCAAATTTACATCGGTTTTTATAAAAACCGATGTGAATTATACTCAATTCACATCGGTTATTTAGAAACCGATGTGAATATACTACTTTAACATCGGTTTCTAAATGAACCGATGTGAATTGAGTATAATTCACATCGGTTTTTATAAAAACCGATGTGAACCTATTTTTTTTTTCTAAAAATAGTCTGAGTTTCTCGATACCCTAGCACTTTCTCTTTTCTTCTCTCCGTAAAAACCCCAATCGTCCCGCGCCATGGCTTCTAGGAGGCTCATTGCCTCGTTGCTCCGATCATCGGCCGCTCGCCGCCCCAGATCTCCATTTCCATCCGCCCCAAAGCCCAGCTCTCGCCCATCCCCCGCGGCCAATTTTCTCCATAGATTCGCCGCCCATTATGCTACGTTTGCCGCCGTTGCCGCTCCTCCCCAATCCAAATCCCCCATCAGTGGAGCCGGTGGAAGGTATGTTTTTTCCTTATTATCAATATTCAGTAGCGATGTGAATAAATTTCGTGTTCGTGGTCAAAGGCGTGCAGTGAAGGTTCTAAATACCACGATGATTTGGATCTGCGTTAATTAATTTTTGGTATATTCTTGTTCGACTTGTCCTTCGAATCTGACATTCACTGATTTTCCTATAATCGGATTTTCTGACCTGCTTTGTTAGTTGTTTTAGTTTGGTTCGATTGTTGTTACCAGCTGATGATTTTATATGAGGAACTCATATTGTTGGTTCTCTCGTCTACTTCCAAGTGATGGAACACAACTTACTGCAAATATTCACAAAGGAGAAAGATTAACAGTGTGATTTGATATACTTTTGAAAAAAATTTGATTTCACTAACTAGAGAATAGTGATGAAAAAATTGTGTGAGGAATGCTGTATTAATAAAGTGATTGGATACGATGAAAACATGTTGATTAAAGTTGGTGTGGTGTAAAGCTAGTATAATGATTGGTAATTAGAGATATGAACTGGAATTAAAATGTTTTTTTTGATATCTAATCGCACTCTAAATGGCTGAGCCCTTCAATATTAGGAGATCATGATGCTACTGCTTAATCGCACTCTAAAATGTTTGAACTTGTGGATTGTTTGTACATCAATGATGCTACTGCTTATTACTGGGAAGAAGAGAAATACACTCACCTGAGCTTTATTGCTGGGAGCAAGGATCCTTCTCCCAAAATTAAACTTTTCTTTGCTGAAGTTTGTTCCGATCAAGTTGTGAAGGCTTGTACTCCTGTGGAGCCAGGTGTGTTGTCCCCAAATATCAACTAATGAAAGATAATTTGGTTCACTTTCATTTTCTATCGTCATTTTCTTTGTTTAAAAAGACATACAAATTTTCCTCTCTCACCACTATTTGTAGGACTACATATTTTAATCAATTGTTTTTTTTTTTGGTTTTTGTTTTTGTTTTTTTGCATTGTAGATCATCCTTGTGGTTGTTCGTGGGCTAGATATATTTGGAGCAGAGGTTAGAATTCCGATCCCATGACTGAATTGACACATCAAGTAAATATTTTGCTTTTCGCAGGCGCTACTATCTTCAGATTGAAAGAGCGTAAACCTTGACTACTTGTGTCGGTTCTTTGGAGATATGAAGGTTAATTTTCGATTATGACAAATGTTCTAACAAACCATCTATTGAATTATGCACATAATTGTTTTTGTTAGAAAGTGGATCATAATTAAGTTTAAATATTTTGATTTTCTTTAATTATAATTGTTTAGTTATAATATTAATTACAAAAGGGCTATTTACTTGCTTATGTAAATTGAACAGGCCGATTATCCATCTATGTTTTTAAAAATAAGCTGATATCCCCCTTTAAAAATTGAATAGCCACATTACCCCTGTAATTTACACAAGGTTTTTTTTCGTCTTGGTTGTGGAAAATGTCATCCCGAAGGTGTCATTTATCATCCAGTTGGAAATTATGAAGAGGGGTCTCGTCGGTTTTTTAATTGTACGTGACACCCCTTCTCATTTTGTTATAATTAGGGAATTACCTTTATATCTTGTAAATATGCTATTCTTTGTTTTTGTTTCGTCTCTAATGGTTCTTGTATGGATTGAGCAGCCCCTCCTGCCGGGAAGATGGATTCACTTGAAAAATCTGCAAAAAAATGGCTTAAGTATGCCTTATCCCATCATTCGTTAATATGTGTTTTGAATTAAATGTGGTTAATTCTCTTTTTGAATGTTCATGTAATGTCTGTTATGGATGGGGTTGGGATTTTTCACATGTTTACCCCGCCATGTCGTTCCACGAAGCAGGTTCATAGAGGAAGTACACTACTGTTTAATTTTTGTTATGTCAGTTCATTTGTTGCCTTAAGTTCTAGATAGTTGAGATTATAAAATGTGCATGCATAAAGGTGTGGGATAGCTTTATGTGATGGTATATGTTAATTTCATAGTTTGTGGCTTTACAGATTACTTTGCTAGATTGTTTGTTGTATCATTTTGTTTGTTCCTTTTGGTTCTGGAGAAAACTGATAAGGGCGTTCGCAAGAATGTACAGCAAGTTTGTTTGATGATATCTGATAATTTGTGTATTTAGAGATCAATTTACTGCGGTTCTATATTATGAAGTCAAATAAAGTATAGATGTAAGAATGTATGTCAATTTTATCATTTCTGAGACGTGCAATGGTGTATGTTAATTTGGTAATTTTTTTACAGATTTGATAAATGTGCCTTCAGATATGGATGTTAATTTGTACTCATTGGACAATTGTACCTTTAGATATGGATCCTTCTGCCCATCTGGTAATTTGTCTTACACTCTTGGTAAGTCTTTTTTTGGCGAAGTAGACAGCTTATTTGTTTGCATAATCCTGCACTCCCATGCTCTGCTCAGCAGCTCGGTGGCATTGTTCTTATGTGTGTGTGTTGCTGTATTTTTTATATTTTTCAAAAGATACACTATGTCAATGAATGGTGGCTGCTCACTCGCATGCTTAGAAGTGCTGAAGCTATGGCGTACTCTTACCTTTCCGACATGAATGGCGATACATGCAATTTGTTTTTAGGAGCGTGAATACGAGCTTTCGGAGATTTTGGCTAGTGTTCGTTTTGGTGATCGACGTGCCAGGGAAGCTATACGTGTGCTGGATGCTACACTTTATGTGCATGTCACCTTCATGACGAAGAATAAGGATCCTCATTGCCTTAATGACACTTCGTAACATTTTTGCGGAACTTAATATTGATGAAGGCGGCTTGGTCAATACCTGTGTAAACATGATTTAATTCCATGAGAACCATGTAATATATTATCGATCTTGTAATTTTCTTTTTAGATTTTCATGTAATTTTATGTTTACTTTATGTTTTAATTTCGTGTTTGTTTGATAATGCAATTTTGTTTTTAATTGATCTTGTAATTTTTGTAACATTAATATTTTTCACTCAATATTGAAAATGTAATGTGGATTTTGGCTAATTTGGTAGTCTTTGGGTTGAGAACATATATATAGTCACATCGGTTATGTAAGAAACTGATGTTAAATTTTTTGCTTCAATTTACATCGGTTATAACTCAAAACCGATGTGAATGGCACATTTTACATCGGTTATAACTCAAAACCGATGTGAATGATACATTTCACATCGGTTATCTCAAGAAACCGATGTGGTTTTTTTTTTGCATCAATTCTACATCGGTTGTGGCATAACCGATGTGAATTACTCATTTTCACATCGGTTTTTAAAAACCGATGTGAATTTTAACATCGGTGGATACAACATCGGTTTTAAAACCGATGTGAATAGTACTTAAAAACCGATGTGAAATCCTATTTTCGTAGTAGTGTAGGTTTTGTAATCTTATCCCGTTAGCGCACGCTAACCTTGAGGTTTTAGCGTGAGCTAACACTCCCTGGCTATATAAACCAGGGAGTTGACCGAGATAATCACAAAATCTCATTTCTTCCTCTCTCCGCGGCGAAGGCGATCCCGAAGCGATTCTCTGGGCGATTTCTTCCTCCAATCATCTCATCCAACATCCTTCTTGAGTTCTTGGAGTATTATATCAACAACAACACGAATCTTCCGTCCTAATCCACGGTAAATCTCTTAGAACCCTACCTTTGGATAATTTGGGGGTTTTGGGATTTCCTTCCGATTCGTTCCGTTTTGTTGGTGGATTCATGATGAATATGATTAATCTTGTTGGTATAATTAGTTTTCCTACGGATTCATGGTATATTTTCATGGTTTTGCGAAATCGAGAGGGTTTGGTTGTGGTCCGCCCTCGTTGTTATTTTTGTATGAATATACATGAATCGTAGGCGGGTTTTCGGGTGTATTCCATTTCCATAATCGTTTAGAAGTGGTTGTGATTGTACTATTCGAATCGTTAGGTTCATTCTCGTCGGTTCCTCACGATCGTGCTTGATTCTTCCGTTCCGTTCGTGTCATCGTCTATTTAATCGAGGCAAGTATCCTTATGAACTTACAATCTTGACATAGTAGTATTGTATGAGAAATGGTGTGTGTGTATGCTCACTACGGGTTAGATCCGACGGGGTCTCGGTAGGGGTCCACGGAGGTGTGGATCGACGGTTAATTGTGGTGAATTTTACAAATGTGATTTGATATTGGCATTTCCGGAAATGAGTGCTTTCGAACGGTTTTCTTTATTGCATGCATTTACTATATGTGTAAGATGTAAGTTGTTCATCTGGTTACTTGTACTAGCGTAATTGCTAACCCCTCTGGGGACCCATTTTGGGGAAATTCGTTTTATGAATTTCAGGTCAGGTTCATCGAGACGAACGGGCGCTGGACCAGTATGCGGATGATGGCCGAGCGTGATGATTGTGCACGAGTGATGTCTTAGTGTCTTCTACTCTTTCATATTTTGTGGTTTTGTTTGAACTAATAGAAGTACTCGAGTACTTAGGAACTTTTACTCGTCTGGATTGTATTGTTGTTTATCGTGTTTGTGTCAAATGATGATGTTATGTTGACCGGGTGAACCGGGTGGATTATTCTGTTTTGCGTCTTTATGACGTGGTGTTATGTTGTTGTTTCTGTGAGTCGATGAGTATGATGCAGTTCAGCCTGGTGGGTCCCATATAGGGATTCACGGCGCTGTAATATACCTCGAATATCTTGAGGGTGTTACATTATGATGATGATATTCTCGGTTTATCTTATTGGAGTTTATCATTTTGTTGATATTCTCGCATTTTATTTTTGGAGTTTATCGTTTTATTGATATTCTGTATTTTATTGGAGACTATTATTTCGTTGATATTCTCGGATTTTATTAGAGTTTATCTTTTGATATTTTTGGATCTTGTTCTTGAAGTTCATTGGTTTATTGATCCTCCGAATTAAATTTTTAACTTTATATTCGTTCTGACTTTATGTCAAGATACAAGACATTAAAATGGTATTGAGAATTCTAAATCACATTGACTTTATTATGATAGAAATACTGTGGAAAGAAACTGCAAATAAGATACAAACTTATAATGATAGATTCACGAATAAACCTCACAGAGAGAGTGCTAGATCCAAAGCACGTTTCCGACTCATGCTAGCATCAGTGCGTACGATGCGAATTGCAGTTGGATCAGGTTCAGGTGTGTATGCGAGAAATTTATCGATCAATTCCTCAGGTGTTGTTGCACAAAGAAGGAGTCTTCGTGACAGTGGAGATGTAAAACTTTTTTCCACTAGAGAATCCAGAAAAGCGAGGAGGCCATCGAAGAATCCGTCGACGTTGAGTATCCCCACCGGCTTTTGGTGGATGTTCAGCTGTGCCCATGAGAGCATATGGAATAGATCCTCCAACGTATCGAAACCTCCTGGAAGTACGACGAACGCATCGGCATTATTACCCATGCTCATGATTCGATCATGCATGGATAACACTCTAAACTCATTCCCATAAGTCGGGCCAACAAGTGGTGAATCTGCGAAGGGTTTCAATATTACCCCTAAGATTTTTACATCGCCCATCGAAGCAGAGGCTGCCACACGACCCCTTAAACCTGTATTTCCTCCTCCGTATATTAAACTGATTTTTTTGCGGCCAACACTTCTCCAAAATTGTCAGCTGCTTTCCGGAAGCGGACATCTTTCCCAAGAGTAGCTCCGGCAAAGACACAGACAGATTGGATGTTATATAAAGGTGATGATGCCATTGATTTCTCGATGAAAGTTATATTTAACGGAGGTATGTGATAATGAGAATGAGAATAGAGAATGAACTTGAATGAGTTGAATACGATTAATTTCTCTCTGATGCGACTATTTATAGTGGAAAGGCGGCGTGAATCAAGACAAGTGGAATTACGAATTACGAGAGAAGATTTTAAAAATCTATAGAACGACAATTGCTCGTGTAGTCACAATAAAATGTCATTATCAGTGACATATATTGTTTTTGGCAGGATATCGAATAGGCGACGAACTGCCTTTATCCTATGTCCTTAAAAAAATTCATAGTGGATGAATTTTTATACAGAGTACACGACGTCCAAAGTTGAGAGAATATGAACGTAGATAGTGCGATATAATATTTGTTATATTATTTCAGATTTAATTTTGTAAATAAGATTTTTTTTGATTAAACAAAGTGTTGAAAATTTGAACTAAAAGGCATCACTGACCTTTCAAAAACAAGAAGGAAAAATAGTGATTGAACTCTCAAGAAAATGTATTATTTTGAGAAAAACTAAAGTCCGCAGTATATTATTTCAAAGCAAATAATTGAAGTATTTGAAATTCTTGTATCATATTTCGATCAGAAATATATTTAAGATAAATATATTTTAAACATTTTATTTTCAAGTAAGTATTTATAATAATCTCTAAAGGAAGTTATTTCCGAAAGGTGATGAAAGTGCAGTTAAAAAAATAAATGATATCATAATTCTTATTGTGTAATTTTGAAATCTTGGAAAAATAAAAAAATTTTAAATAAATATTTTCTTGTGGAACTAATCTTCAAACTTCTTTTCGGACGACCTATTATTTTGATTCATAGGTTATAAATATTTTATGGCATATGCGCGATATCTTAAACAAGCTATTTTGTTTCAAGGCGATCATACGTATTGATTAAGAACCTTGATAATTGAGAATTATTGGTTTAACGGGTATTAGTGAAAACCCAGAAAAGTATATATAGATACTATGTGTACATTGTATGAGTTATAAATTATTGCGAGCACGAAGATATTGTGTTGATATGTGAAATGATTTATTATAATATTTGAGAATAAAAATATTTTGACTGAAAAGTTTTTAGAATGTATATGATATTTATTGATTTATATTACTAAGCCGATGTAATGTAAGATGTCAGACGGTATTCTCTAATGTCTTTGGATAATTATTGGTGCGATATGGCGGTGGCCAATCTCAAGTTCCCCGATGAATTATTTGGCGAAGGTTATAGAAACTATCCGGACCGTGTTTCAACGCACGATGAGAGCGTGTTTATCGAGTGAAAAATTGGTTAAGTCATAAGGATATTACTTATATTACGAATAGTTCACTGCTTAGGGCATTGAGAATAACTATACAGATTTAATGGAGTAATTCTGAATGCTCAGTAATTTTATATATCCGGATGATATAATTTTAATTAGGTAGTGATATCCATATTGGCTTATCATTATTGTATTGAGTCGGCTGTTGAATCAATCGATGAAACAACTTGATATTAAATAAGTTACGGATCGAAGTTACACCTCTTGTGAGAGTCGGGTAGTAATGGTAATAGTGCAGAAAGATTACATGGTGAACAGAGTCTGATATTAGGGATTGGTACTCTAATCGTTCTATCTTAAGTTTCGGGACGAAACTTATTTTAAGGGGGATAGTATGTAATACCACTGTATTTATTTTAATATTTTATATATGGATCTATATTTTTAATTCGTAAATTGTCCGTAATAAAATCAAAACTTTGCTTATTTGTTAAAATAAACTTTAATGATAAGAACTAATCACATAAGGACTGCTCAGCTCTTCTAGTATGTTGTCCTCATATGTACATTTCACCTCTGTCTTTCATTATCTACCTACTCTTGTCTTGTACTTAATTATACAATACAGATTAATTTTGTGATATACATATCACGAGAATTGTATGGTTAACTACCAACCCAATACTCAATAATAACATATAATAGTACTATATTTTCTCTATCTTAATCAAACTACAGCTAAGATTCTCCAATGGTTGAATACAGCTGGATAACCCAAACAACAAAGATCACCACATCATTTTTTTTCTCTCCATAATTCAACTAGCCGATTCATCCAAAGAGACTAGTTTGCAACAGATGAAAAATTAAACTTCATCAACATTAAGAATCAGATGTATTCAATTCATTCTATACAGAGATTGTTCAATCGTCGAAAAATCAAACCGAACTTGGAGTGGTCCAGCACCAGCATTAGGACTTCCGAACGTGACTGCGGGAACAAGCAAACTACAGCTCGGCTTGTCGGCAAAACCAAGAACTGGATAACCAGAAGCCCTAGTCGCCGTCAGACTATTTTCTCCAGACCAGAACCACGACCATTGGATCGATGACCACCATAACTGCCGCCGTAGGCCGCGCAATCAGATCAGAATCGGCCATGGGAAAATCAGACTAACCTATTCCTCCATCGTCGGAATTGAGATACCGCCCGCTCGTGTCCTCCGTCCATCTATGCTTATTCGAATCCATTGGTGTTGCTGTCCTGTCGTCGCCGCCGTCGACCGCCTACTACCACCGAGCATCTCGGCCTCCTCCCCTCGCCGTTGATTTTGCCGCCGTTAGTGGTCATTCAGTGATTTCTTGTGTGTGGTACAGATGTGTGTGTAAGTGTGTTCGGAAGAAAAAGAAGAAGGAGGGATGTAGAGAGGGAGAGGGAGAGAGAGAGAGAGAGAGTTGACCGAGGAAGATGAGATAGAGTGAGAAGAGGGTGGGTGAGGGGCAGCTGGCGGATGAGAGAAAGAGAAAGAGTACCGATTGGTACTATTAAAGAAAAGGAGAATATCAAGGATATGAAATTGGGTCGTAAAATTAATTTGGGCCTGGAGTATTTGGTTTGGGTCATATTAAATTTGAGTCCATATTTGACCTGCTGAAATTAGACTCAATTAAATTATGATTGGAGATACTTAGTAGAGTTTTGAAGTGGAAGAAGTTTGGGCAATTATATTTTGAGTTGGAATTTTGATTGGTTGGTTGCCCGTTGATCTTGGACCGACAGATGAATTTCCTATAAATTCAACTACCTTTGATTTCGACCCGATTCAAGGTATGGCATGTCAATAAATTATTATCTAGTGATGAGTAATCAAGTTATTGAAATCAAGTAAATTAATGATAGTATTTTGATTAATTAATCGTGTATTAGGATATGATTATTGGACGTACTTTGGGGACCATTGAGTGCGTGAGCTATCCCGCGATCGGAAAATTCATTCGTTTCGTGGAGGACGTTTCGATCATGCAGAAGTACCTTACGTCTTCGGTATTGAGGCAAGTGAATTCTTGCCTGGTTATGATGATAATATGTCTTATATATGTTATATATATTTATGTTCATTTATGCTTTATGAATTTCGATTCATGATGATGTTATTATTGATCTGGTCGATCATCCTTTGAGGAACGTTGGTTCCAAGTCTTATTTATACCCTCGTTGCGTTTCGGTGAGTTGATTTGATCTTCGTTGGATTCGTATTTCCTTCGTTGAGTCGTTTGGTCCCTTGTTGGGAATTGTCAAGTCATTATTGAATTTCGATGTCACTTTTGTTATCTCGTGGCATTCCGGGTCACACTGGCGTGCCGGTTGGTATGTGTAGGATTTTCATGTCGGGCACATATAAGGTCGTGTGTTGGTAGTTGACCTCACATTGGACTGTGCACACGAGATGGTTACTTCGTGAGACTAATTAGGTACAAGACCATATGTGTATTCAATCGATACCCATTGGTGGCTTGTGCACGGACACATTTCCATCCCGGGCGTAGTGTGGCGCCATCCTTTGAGCCGTGTTGTTAGTTGATTCATACAGCATGTTTGATTGCATATGTTTTTCAACAGGATTGGGTTATAATCTGGCCGGTTCACATTTGATCGCATGTGTTCGATAATTTGAGATTATGATCAAACTTGTGGTTTATACAGCATGTGTGATTGCGTATATTCTGGTTTTGGATGATGAGTTGTTAATTCATATAGTATGTATGATTATGTATGTTTGACATATTGAGATTTATTATCTTGTGTAGCTGACCCTGTTGTTTTGGGCGAAATATGTTGTTTTATCATATTTTAGGTCGCCGGAAGGCTAAGGCACAGGAATGGACAATGTGACGGCGAAAGGTCTCAAGAATACTAGTCAAGGGCCCGAGTCTTCTTGTTTTCAGTTGTATTTCTTTTCAGTTCCGCTGCATTTTTTTATTCTCCTGTATTTTATATTGTATCGGTATATGTATCTTCATATAGAGTATACGTGTATTATGTTGATCCTGGTCTGTTTGGCGCATGTTAGCCAGTATATCTGTATAAACTCCTCATCGGAGTATTTGGTAAACATAATGTGGTTCGGTACTGCATTTATGTTATGTCAATTATTGTACTGTGTTTCCCCTGGTGGATCCCAGTTGGGGATTCACGGCACTGTAATAACCGCCGGGTTTCGAGGTGTTACAGAAGATGGTATCGGAGCGTGGTTTCAAATACTACGCATCTGAATCGTTTCTCCTTGAGAGTCATCATTGATCAGACTAGTATCAAGAGATCTTCACGTCACGTGTGACCTGTGCTAGTGCCAAACCCCACCTACGGTGTACGGTATGTGATTTTATACCATAATTTGATTATCAGTAAGATGAATTATTGATATTCTCAGTTGATTTTGTTGGAGTTTATCATAGTTTTGACATTCTCGGTTGACTTGTTGGAGTCTATTATGATGATGATATTCTCGGTTTATCTTATTGGAGTTTATCATTTTGTTGATATTCTCGGATTTTATTTTTGGAGTTTATCGTTTTATTGATATTCTTGTATTTTATTGGAGACTATTATTTCGTTGATATTCTCGGATTTTATTAGAGTTTATCTTTTGATATTTTTGGATCTTGTTCTTGAAGTTCATTGGTTTATTGATCCTCCGAATTAAATTTTTAACTTTATATTCGTTCTGACTTTATGTCAAGATACAAGACATTAAAATGGTATTGAGAATTCTAAATCACATTGACTTTATTATGATAGAAATACTGTGGAAACAAACTGCAAATAAGATACAAACTTATAATGATAGATTCACGAATAAACCTCACAGAGAGAGTGTTAGATCCAAAGCACATTTCCGACTCGTGCTAGCATCAGTGCGTACGATGCGAATTGCAGTTGGATCAGGTTCAGGTGTGTATGCGAGAAATTTATCGATCAATTCCTCAGGTGTTGTTGCACAAAGAAGGAGTCCTCGTGACAGTGGAGATGTAAAACCTTTTTCCACTAGAGAATCCAAAAAAGCGAGGAGGCCATCGAAGAATCCGTCGACGTTGAGTATCCCCACCGGCTTTTGGTGGATGTTCAATTGTGCCCATGAGAGCATCTGGAATAGATCCTCCAACGTATCTAAACCTCCTGGAAGTACGACGAACGCATCGGCATTATTACCCATGCTCATGATTCGATCATGCATGGAAAACACTCTAAACTCATTCCCATAAGTCGGGCCAACAAGTGGTGAATCTGCGAAGGGTTTCAATATTACCCCTAAGATTTTTACATCGCCCATCGAAGCAGAGGCTGCCACACGACCCCTTAAACCTGTATTTCCTCCTCCGTATATTAAACTGATTTTTTTTGCGGCCAACACTTCTCCGAAATTGTCAGCTGCTTTTCGGAAGCGGACATCTTTCCCAAGAGTAGCTCCGGCAAAGACACAGACGGATTGGATGTTATATAAAGGTGATGATGCCATTGATTTCTCGATGAAAGTTATATTTAACGGAGGTATGTGATAATGAGAATGAGAATAGAGAAAGAACTTGAATGAGTTGAATACGATTAATTTCTCACTGATGCGACTATTTATAGTGGAAAGGCGGCGTGAATCAAGACAAGTGGAATTACGAATTACGAGAGAAGATTTTAAAAATCTATAGAACGACAATTGCTCGTGTAGTCACAAGAAATGTCATTATCGGTGACATATATCGTTTTGGCGTGATATCGAATAGCATTTAACCGCCTTTGTCCTATGTCCTTAAAAAAATTCATAGTGGATGAATTATTTATACAGAGTACACGACGTCCAAAGTTGAGAGAATATGAACGTAGATAGTGCGATATAATATTTGTTATATTATTTCAGATTTAATTTCGTAAATAAGAATTTTTTTGATTAAACAAAGTGTTGAAAATTTGAACTAAAAGGCATCACTGACCTTTCAAAAACAAGAAGGAAAAATAGTGATTGAACTCTCAAGAAAATGTATTATTTTGAGAAAAGCTAAAGTCCGCAGTATATTATTTCAAAGCAAATAATTGAAGTATTTAAAATTCTTGTATCATATTACGATCAGAAATATATTTAAGATAAATATATTTTGAACATTTTATTTTCAAGTAAGTATTTATAATAATCTCTAAAGGAAGTTATTTCCGAAAGGTGATGAAAGTGCAGTTAAAAAAATAAATGATATCATAATTCTTATTGTGTAATTTTGAAATCTTGGAAAAATAAAAAAATTTTAAATGAATATTTTCTTGTGGAACTAATCTTCAAACTTCTTTTCGGACGACCTATTATTTTGATTCATAGGTTATAAATATTTCATGGCATATGCGCCGATATCTTAAACAAGCTATTTTGTTTCAAGGCGATCATACGTATTGATTAAGAACCTTGGTAATTGAGAATTCTTGGTTTAACGGGTATTAGTGAAAACCCAGAAAAGTATATATAGATACTATGTGTACGTTGTATGTGTTATAAATTATTGCGAGCACGAAGATATTGCGTTGATATGTGAAATGATTTATTATAAATATTTGAGAATAAAAATATTTTGACTGAAAAGTTTTTAGAATGTATATGATATTTATTGATTTATATTACTAAGCCGATGTAATGTAAGATGTCAGACGGTATTCTCTAATGTCTTTGGAATATTATTGGTGCGATATGGCGGTGGCCAATCTCAAGTTCCCCGATGAATTATTTGGCGAAGGTTATAGAAACTATCCGGACCGTGTTTCAACGCACGATGAGAGCGTGTTTATCTAAGTATTTGTTCAGTCATGTGGATGATTAGTATGTTGAGTTGTTGTATATGTTGAGGTTTCGTGTAATGAGTTTCATATCGGTTATTCGTTGAGGGATGTTGATCCCAGGACTGTTGTATTGAGATCGTAGATCGTGTTGGTCATTCATTTGGGGATGATGATCCCAGGATTGATGTTTTGGATATTGATTAGTCGTGTCGACCTTTCAATGTCAGTCTGTTGTTGTTCACTTCGGTGAGTCTTTTGATCCTTATTGGATATGTATTTCTTTGAGTTTCGTTGTCATGTTGCATCGGGACATATCTGGAGAGATATCTGCGTGCCGATTGGTTATTGTGTAGGATTTTTAGCCGGACACATGATGGTTATGTGTTGATATTTCCACATTGAACCGTGCACACGAGACGTAGTTCGTGAGGCTAATTAGGTACAAGACGACATGTGTATTTGGTCAATACCCGGGGTGGCTTTTGCGCGGACACATTTCCGGATCGGGCGTACTATGATTTCCATCTTTGAGCCATATTGTTTGGTCGTTCATCCTGTAATATCCGCAATTTTCGATTTTCGGTAAATTTCTTTTTTCGGCCGGAGTCCTTTTTGACGAATCGCTCATGACCGTTTCGTCATTTCGAGAATAATTAATTCTGCACTTTTTGTCATCCGAGTTTGTTTCGGTATCGTTTTGTCGAGTTCCGAGCTTTTTAGCGACTTTTCCGCACTTGAGTTCGATTCTTGCGAATCTCGTCCGAAACTGTTGTTTCGAGTTTCTCGTAAGTTCATTTGATGTTATTATTCATGTTGCGAGCTTTGGTTTGGTGTTTCGATCGCGTATCGTGATTTTCGGACGTTTTGGGCCATTTTCGTAATTTCCCAAAGTTTTGGGTAATTACTTCCGTTGTCGAATTCCGAGCCTTTGGGTGGTCGGAATTGTGTGTTCTCTTAGCTCTTAGATTCGTCTTTGCGAGTACGTCGTAATCGTATCATCGATTCGTATTCAGGTTCGGGTTTCGGGGTCGTTCGGGCCGTCGGAGTTGGCCCCGGCCGATTCATGGCCGGGCAATCTGGGCCCAGGCCGGCACTAGCCGAGCTATGGCCGGTAGTGCTCGGCAGCTTCTGGCCGAGCTACGGCCGGTAGTGCTCGGCAGCTTCTGGCCGAGCAGGCCGTACCGTGGGCCGCGGCACATGCCGGCAGGGCCGCGGCACACTCTGTGGCATTTTTCGGCCAAACCGACTGTACCGGGTGCCGCGGCACACGCCGGCCGGGCCGCGGCACACTGCCGACCACTGGGAGCCATTTTTGGGCCTGTGCCGCGGCACACTCCCGCGGGGCCGCGGCACCGTGCGGCACTATTTAAGGTCCTGCACACGGGTTTTTGGCCATTTTTCTCCTTCTTCTCCTTCTCTTCCGCGGCTGAGGGTGATCTTACCATGGAGCCATGTTGTTTAACAACAAATCCATCAAGTTATTGAGGTTATATCATCAATCAATCATCCTATATCGTCCTTTGATCCAGCGAATCAAGGTAATCTTCCTTAGAACCCTAATTTCGTGAATTTGGGGGTTTTTGCGTTTTTGTCCGATTCGTTCCGTATTATTGATTAATTCATGATGGGTATGATTAATCTTGGTAGTATTCTTGTGTTTAACATCATTTAATCCATTGTTCTTCGTCGAATCGAAGTATATTTCTTGATTTCCTTCAAATTGACTTTTTGGGGTATTTGTTCTCGATCTCGTTTTCCATCCATTTTTGTTGGATAAATTATGGTTAAATGATGTTTTTAAATATATTCCATGATTGTATATCCATATTTCAACTTGGAATTCCGTTTTCGGGTTTTGACGGAACGAATCGTGTTCTTGGCCGTTTTGGGGGAAACGCTTGAACTTTCGTCATTCGTTCTTTGAATTCAACGGCTTTAAGTCGTGTTAGGGAATTCATTTCATTATTGTTATTGTCCTTCGTAGTTTATGAACGCGAGTTGGCGATCGGTGGAGTCGGCGGGTTCGTAGTCGGTTCGGGTCAACTTACTTCGGTCGATTCTTCGCGTTGTTCTTATTCGAGGCAAGTACCTTGTCCATACTATTCTTGTTTTGTGGATATGATGATTGGTGATCGTCTTGGTGTGTTTGTTTGTTTGTTTGAATGGAGTTTTCAAAAGATTTGGTTAGCCTTGTTAAAGGCCCTCTTTCAAAACCGCGTGTGTTTTGTGATTGGTGTGTTTCATGAACGAGTATGTGACTCATGTGGATATGTTTGGTGTTGATGATGCACTTGGTGTTGTAACACCCCCGATATATTCAGGAATATTACAGTGCCGTAAATCCTTTACATAAGGATTTACAAGGCTGAAGAATTGAACAGACATTAAAAGGTGCTAACGAATGGAAATAACGGAATTAAGATACAACAGTTCTGACCAAATACTGAAAGTACAATTGTTCAACAGGAACTTAATAATACATCACCAAATTCAAATTCAACATAAATGACTTCGTACTCGAGTACTTATTGAAATACCCAATAAACAACAGACAAATAAACCCGGCCGGGACATCACTCCGCACCCTCGTCGTCATGCAGCTCCAGTGGTTGTTTTCCCGCTCTCCTGGATCCTGAACATAAACAAAATGTTCACCCCCGAAGGGGTTAGCACAACGATGCTAGTACAAGTACCACAACATATTATTCAACGTCACACGCAGAATAATAATAACGTAAATGATAAAATGTCAAACGAATCTTCTCCTGCGAGAAACTCAAACATAACATACACAATTGATAATCACAACATGATATCATAACATACACATGGTAGTTCCGTCGATCCAGCGTTCACTGCCTAGAACCCACGATGATCCCGTCAGACCAACCCGTGGTGGAAAAACCCATCCGATGATCCAGCGCACGCTAGCATAGATCCCCCGATGATCCCGTCGGACCAACACGAGGTGGACATACAACAACGACATACATACACGACAATATGTATAACATCAATACATAAAACAATTAAAGTACTTGCCTCGTTTTGAAGACAAGAACAATACTTCCACGAAAACGAACACTCGAAGGTCGTCCTCCTCAATCAATCACGTAACAAGATCAAACCTTAACAAAAGAAATGATATAGGATTTATCTCACGTCGTACGAATGTTTAACAATTCGATTTACGGCCAAAAGTTCATAAAATGTAATCTGCCTGAACTACTTAGCGCACGCTAAGTACTCTGTGTAGCGTGCGTTAAGTCTGCTCGATAGCGCACGCAAACAACAAAGCCTAGCGTACGCTAACTATGCATGGTCGATTTACCGATCGATCGGTCGACTCGTCTGATGGCCTAGCGTACGTTACGTACCAAATGTAGCGTACGCTAACTCGTGCTCGATAGTGCACGTTAATCTATATAGCTTAGCGTGCGCTAACTCTGCATGGCAGTTTACTGCTGGGCAGTAAACTGTTCTCATCATGATCAAAACAATGAAATCTTCCGTGGTAATTCATGTTACCTTCATGAATATCATGTTCATACGATTATGAATAATTTAACGGATAACAACAACTTCGGGTTCAAGGATATGTATACTATTATGAAACCATCTTCCATTTCGACTACAAATCTTCATATGACGATTCGAAAGGCTTAACGGTTGATATCAATACCTTATATCCATCGAAATTATCATGCTGTAACATTCCATCTATACTAGATAAATCCTTCCATGATCAATCCCTTAGATTCATCTAACAATAATGATGTTAAAGTCAAGTCCATGATTGTTATGAAGTCATCTACTAGATTCGGATTACCAATGATAGAAGCTTTCTTTACTTGTCCAATGTAATATGATTCGAATCATGATGATCATAATCAAGGTACTTAAGGCTTATTCATCTCAATATTCCAAACATGATGTACTTTGGATAATTCACTTATGAAAATCAATATCTCGTTAATATGATCATCCAATTCTTTAGATTCCAACTCTAAGTCTGGAGATAGGTTGAACATACCTTAATATGATGAAAATCACTGAACCGTAAGGTAGAATCCGACTCCGGTTGGTTGTATGCCACTCCAAGGTGTTATTCCTCTTCAATGATTACTCCCAAGGGATAACCAATATACAAAGACCAAAAAGATGTGTTCTAAGTGTGTAGAAGGATTTTTACAGCTCTCTGGCCTCTCAAGAATGAAGAATGGACGAATGAAATGTAAGCAAAAATGGGTTGTTGTTCTATTTATAATATTCTGCATTTTAACAAGTTAGCGCACGCTACTAAGCTTTCCTTAGCGTGCGCTAATAAGAGTTGACTTCAGAACTGTCCAGGTTCATCCGCGGGAATCTTATCCGGACCCATGTCCTGGCTGGCGCATGTGCTAGCCGTCCCGCTCAATAATTGAGTTCTTAGCGCATGCAACTCCTACCTGCATAGCGTGCGTTAGTAATAGCCTGATAGCGCGCGTTAAGCTACATTCTTAGCGTGCGCTATCACGAGTTTGCATGAGAAATTTTGCATGTTGTTATACTTATGTACAAAGATATCAATGCAAGAAATGTCATACTCCAATAATCAAAACCACGAATCAGAATAATACAGGGTTTGAATACAGATGAAATACACCGTAATAAATCCGGATATTACATACTCTCCTACTAAAAAGGAGTTTCGTCCCGAAACTCAAGACGAAAATAACTCGGGATATCTGGACTTCATATCAGCTTCCGTTTCCCATGTGGCTTCTTCCTTTCCGTGTCGTGACCATTGAACTTTGACCAAAACGATTGGTTTATTCCTCAACTGCTTAACTCGACTCTCGAGTATCTTGACCGGTCTTTCCTCAAACGTCCCATCCTGCGCGACTTCGATCTTGCCGAAATCAATGATATGACTGGGATCTGGTATATACTTCCGTAGTTGGGATATGTGGAACACGTTATGAACATGGCACAATGACGGCGGCAGTGCCAATCTGTATGCCAACTCCCCAACTCTCTCAAGGATCTCAAATGGTCCGATATATCTCGGACTCAGCTTTCCTTTCCTTCCGAAACGAAAGATTTCCCGAGTAGGAGAAACCTTCAAAAGTACATGGTCTCCAGTATTGAACTCCAATGGGCGACGGCGTACGTCCGCGTAAGATTTCTGGCGACTCTGGGCGGTCAACAGCCTTTCACGAATCAAGGCTATCTTCTCTCGAGTCTGCACGATCAATTCTGGTTCTATTCCGATCAAGTCCGATGAATCGTCCCAGCATAGGGGCGATCTGCATCTCCTCCCGTATAATGCCTCAAATGGTGCCATCTTAATGGAAGCATGCCAACTATTGTTGTAGGTAAATTCAATTAATGGTATATGAACTTCCCAATCGTTTGACCAATCTAAAGCACAGGCCCTTAGCATGTCTTCCACCGTTTGAATAGTCCTCTCGGATTGTCCGTCAGTCTGCGGGTGATAAGCTATACTGAAGTTCAATTCGGTCCCCAAGGCCTTATGAACTTCTTTCCAAAAGTGAGACACAAAACGGCCGTCTCGATCAGAAACAATGGTCTTCGGCGTACCATGCAATCGAACTATCTCCGAAATAAATACTCGTGCCAACCTCTATGGTCCCCACGTATCCTTAATGCCTAGGAAATGAGCTGATTTGGTTAAACGATCAACTATCACCCAAATCATGTTCATTCCTGTCCTGGTTCTCGGCATATTAGTGATAAAGTCCATCGATATGTCCTCCCACTTCCATTCAGGAATTGGGAGCAGCTTCAACATTCCGGCAGGCCGTTGATGCTCGATCTTAACCTACTGACAAGTCAAGCATTTCGAAACATAGTCCGCTACATCTTTCTTCATGTTGCCCCACCAGAAATTCTACTTCAAGTCCTTATACATTTCTTGGTGCCGGGTGGATAGAATAGGCGAATCGTAAGCTTCCTTCATAATCGTCTGTTTCAGAACATCATCATCGGGAACGCAGAGTCGGTTCTGAAATCTCAAAACTCCATCATCATGAATTATGAATCCGGGGGCCTTTCCTTTGATCACTTCATCACGTAACCGAATCATCAGAGGATCATCTGCCTGTCTAGATTTGATTCCTTCGGTTAGTGATGAAGTTATCTCCATCACGCACAGTTGTCCTTGGACTCTTTGTAACCACACTTCAATTCCTTCACGAATCATCTCTCGTTGAAGGCTAAGTTGGGAGGTCAGTGTTTCCAGCATCTGAATAGAAACAGGCTTGCGGCTAAGTGCATCGGCCACTACATTCGCTTTGCCTGGATGATACAAAATCTCCAAGTCATAATCCTTGATCAGCTCTAACCATCTTCTTTGCCACATGTTCAACTCTTTCTGACTGAATATGTACTTGAGACTCTTATGATCCGTAAAGATCTGACAGTGAGTCCCGTACAGATAATGCCTCCAGATCTTCAAAGCAAAAACTACTGCTGCTAGCTCCAAATCATGTGTTGGGTAATTCACTTCATAAGGTTTCAATTGTCGCGATGCATAAGCGATCACCTTATCATTCTGCATCAATACGCACCCAAGTCCTTGGTTCGGAGCATCACTGTAAACTATAAATCCTCCAGTTCCCTGTGGAAGTGATAGAATTGGTGCCGTCATCAATCTCTTCTTCAATTCATCAAAGCTAATCTGACACAACTCATTCCACTCAAACTTTTGAGTTTTCTGCAGGAGTCGAGTAAGTGGGCGGGAAATTTTAGAAAACCCTTCCACGAATCGACGATAATATCCAGCAAGTCCTAAGAAGCTTCGGACTTCTTTCACGTTTTTTTGGAGGCTTCCAATCCATAATTGCTTCGATCTTCTGATGATCTACTCGGACTCCTTCAGCTGACACCACATGGCCGAGGAACATTACTTCCTTTAGCCAGAATTCACACTTCGAAAGTTTGGCGTACAATTGCTCGCTTCTCAAAAGTTCCAATACAATCCGCAAATGTTGTGCATGTTCTTCCGGGCTCTTAGAATACACTAGAATGTCATCAATGAACACGACCACAAATTTATCCAAAAATTCAATGAATACTATGTTCATCAATTTCATAAATACAGCAGGTGCGTTAGTGAGACCAAACGGCATCACTACAAACTCATAATGTCCGTAGCGAGTTCTGAACGCTGATTTCAGAACATCAGATTCCTTAATCCTCAGCTGATGATACCCTGATCTTAAATCGATTTTAGAAAATACTGTTGCCCCTTGCAACTGGTCAAACATATCATCAATCCGTGGCAACGGATACTTGTTCTTAATTGTCATTTTGTTCAGCTCTCGGTAGTCAATACACAGTCGAAGCGATCCATCCTTCTTTCGGACAAAAAGAACTGGCGCTCCCCAGGGTGAAACGCTTGGCTGAATATAGCCCTTGTCCAGTAACTCCTCCAGCTGCTTCTTCAGTTCGTATATCTCAGTAGGTGCCATACGATACGGCGCCTTAGAAATTGGTGTAGCTCCGGGTTCCAGCTCAATGGTAAATTCTACATCCCTTCGTGGAGGTAGTCCAGGTAACTCGTCAGGAAATACATCTGGAAATTCGTTCACAACAGGAATGGATGAAAGTTCCACAATTTCGTCTTCTTTCTTCATTGCATAGCACCAGTACCCGATACAGCCCTGTTTCAACAATTTGACAGCTTTCATCGCCTTGATCAATTTTCCTGAGCTTCCCAGTTTCCACCCCTCGAACAATATTTTGGAACCATCGTCAGCGATCAGCGAGATATTCCTCCTTCGGTAGTTTACAATTGCTCCATATCGATTAAGCCAATCGTCTCCGAGTATCAGGTCGTCTCCTTGCATTTCTATCACGATCAGATTTGAGAGCCACTCTCTGCCTCCAAATGATACAGGGAAATTTCTAGTTTCTAATTTTCCGACAATCCTCTCTCCACTCGGTAAACCAACAACATAAGGTTCACAAGTATGAAAACCGGAAATATTCAAACGATTTACACAAGACAAAGATATAAAAGAATGCGTAGCTCCTGTATCGAATAAAACGCTAACTGGATGGGAAAGGATCTGGACGATGCACGATGCGGCAAGATCTGATCGTCTGTCCTCCTCATCTCGTACAGACGTGGGGGAGCAGATCCGGCACTCGATGTCCCCTTTCGGTCCCATTGTCCTCTGCCTCGTCCGCGGCCAAAATTCTGAGGCATCTGAACACTTTGCTGTGTCTGTTGGATACTGGCTTCCTTCTGGACTGGCTGTGGTGTACGGGCTCTAAAAGACTTTGCAGCCTCTTCACAAAACACTGCCCGATGTCCCTCTCATCCAAAATCAAAACAAGTCACGGCAGGAAGGGGGCAATTCCGTCGATAGTGCCCCGTCTGGGCGCAGTTAAAGCATTTTCTGGTAACATCAGTCATAGTTGATGTCGCTCCGAAGTTCTTTCTGCTCCTGACTGGGTGCGGAG
Organism: Orobanche coerulescens; assembly: GCA_033398695.1. Lineage (NCBI taxonomy): Eukaryota > Viridiplantae > Streptophyta > Magnoliopsida > Lamiales > Orobanchaceae > Orobanche > Orobanche coerulescens. Next base: position 15,754,244 of record CM065804.1, read on the forward strand.
GTTTCTTGAAAGAGTGAAAGGATGACTGGGCCTTACGGGGGCCGCTATTCTTATGCTCTGTAAAAGTACCAGAGACTTTCTGTTTCTTGGATTCCGAAAATTTCTCCGTAGCTGCTTCCTTGATCTCATACGCCAACGCCTTATCCTGGTATTGACGGAGTGTGGTACATTCAAATCTGGACATGTACCTCTGGATTTCTGGTTTCATCCTCATATCGAAATGGATCATCATTTCTGCATCTGTTCTGACCAGATGTCGAACATGTAACACCCCCAAGTTATTCAGGGTATATTACAGCGCCGTGAGCCCCGCCGTGGGACACACAAGGCTAAACATACGCGGAACTATAAAACTTGACCGAGAAGGTCTACATACAATGGAAAGAAAGACGATACAAATGGTATTCAAAACCATAACCAATGAAACCATATACATCACTGCACAAATCAATACCTCGGCAAAGACAGCCGAACATCAAGGAAAGCGAAATACAATACTCGAGTATTTAAAATCCATTCCAAGACAACAACACCGAATGGAGGAATCCAAAAAGATAACCGGAGACAAGACACGGTATCACACTTGCCCATCATCTTCATGCCGACTGCACTACCCGCTGCCGCTCTCCTGGAACTCAAATACATGAAACGTATTTCCCCCAAAAAGGGGTTAGCCGTCGAATAGCTAGTGCAAGTATAACAGATGAAACATAATACTCCTCGACAATAAAGTAAATGTAATCCGTCAATTCATCAATTCAAGACTAGTTATTCCTAATGACTAAAATCTCATGACGTATGTGAATGCGTCAAAGCGGTTCGTTCGGATCATACGCCGTTACATGTAGGAATGCCGCCAAAGCGGTTCGTTCGTTACATGCCAATAATACATATATGAATGCCGTAAAATCGGTTCGTTCATAATATGCCATCAATATATCTATGAATGCCGTAAAAACGGTTCGTTCATATCATACCATCAATTCCTCTTACTTTCAAAGTCGAGAACGCACAATCATAAATGTATACTTGCCTTGAATAATCGACGACGCAACGAACGGAATGGAAAGTCACCCACGAATGCTAGGAACCATCGAAACCGAACCTAACGATTCGAAGAATACAATCACAACAGATTCTAAACGGATACGGAATTGGAATACGCCCGAAAACCCGCCTACGATTCATGTATATTCGTATAAAAACGACAACGAGGGCGGACCACAACCAAACCCTCTCGATTTCGTAAAAATCACGAAATATACCATGAATCCGTAGGGAAACTAAGAGTACCAACAAGATTAATCATATTCATCATGAATTACTCATCAAAATCGAATGAATCGGGCAAAACCACGAAAATCCCCAAATCTCCCCAAAAGTAGGGTTCTAAAGATCTAACCTTGATTATTTGGATCGAAAGATGTTATAGGATGATTGATCAACGATATAACCTCAAGAACTTCATGGATTTGTTGTTCAACAACATGGTTTCGTCTCCTCCGAAACCCCACCAAGGACCGAAGGGAAATGAAATGAAAATGACGGAGAAAGTCATTTGATCTGTCATTTTTATATCGGGCGGAACTAGCGTGCGCTAGCCATCCGACCTAGCGTGCGCTATCGGCCCGATGTCGGCCGAGCACTCTCGGCCATGGCCCGCATGACCGGCACCACCGACCAAATCTGCCGACCGTGACTCGACCGCCCGACCCTTCGCGTGCGCTACGGCCGGAAGCTTCTGCGCGCTAGCGACACATCGAGAGCCACCGGACTAACAACTCATCCCAGGCGTACGCTAGTCGGCGGCGGCGCTACCTGCCGGTTGGCGCGCGCTACGACCAAGCGATGGCGTGCGCTACCCGCCGACCACGACCGAGTCGTAACCTCGCAGTACCTCGCCGTGTCCGATAGCGTCTGTTGGTGACTCGGCAGCGTGCGCTACTGCTGAGCTAGCGCGCGGCTTCCGGCCAGTGGCGTGCGCTACGCGGTTCTGCCGTGCTGCCGGCGATGTCAAGACTCGTCGGCGATCCATAACCGTCCGGCCCGGTGCTCGGCCGCCACGACCCGACGCCTCGATTTCCAAAAACGCACGGGCGGACACGACGAAAAGTTCGCGGACGACATCAACGACTCGAGATGAAAATGTAATGCAATAATTAATCATACGCGACCAAGAAAAGGGTCAAGACGACAAATACAGATATAGATACCCGTAACTTTCAAGAAATTACAAAATGGCCCAAAACGCCCGGAAATCACGATACGTGATCGAATAACCAAACCGAAGTTCACAACACGTCTAACAAAGTTAAACGGACTTGCGGAAACTCAAACAATAGCTTTGGACGAGATTCGAAAGAATCAAACTCAAGTGCGGAAAAGTCGCTAAAAAGCACCGAACTCAACAAAACACCACCGAAACGAACTCGGATGACAACAAGTGTAGAATTAATCATTCTCTGAATGACGAAACGGTCATGAGCGAGTTGTCAAACCGGACTTCCGCCAAAAATTGAAAATTACCAGAATCAAAATTACGGGTATTACATTCTACCCTCCTTAAAAGAAGTTTCGTCTCGAAACTTAAAACAGTAGGAGAAGAAATATTCCGCCAGGAAAAATTCAACGCGATACACAAGAACCGAAAACTTACGCCCAAATGGCGAGTTATCAATATAGAACACAACAATACATTACCCGAAGGTAAACCGAACCAATGCCGAAAAGATACGAATTCACAATGCCTGAAGGCTCCAACGGAAAATACCGATACATCATAATGGCTCGAAGCCGAATGACCCAAAGTCAGAATCATCACAAAATAGATCTCAAAGAAATCAACTCGATCATCGGACATACCCCTGCGTATGAACAACCGATGCAAATCGTCTGACATATCAAATACAACATGTACTACGAAAGATCAACCAAATAAAGCTCAAGAGGAACATCACAGTACTCCCGATCCGGAAATGTGTCCGTGCACATGTCCGCCACGTATACGTAATCCGTAATATACGTGTGACAATGTACCTAATTAGCCTCAAGAACTACGTCTCGTGTGCACGGTCCAATGCGGAAACATCCACGCATGACCATCGAGTGCCTGGCTAAAAATCCTACACATAACCAATCGGCACGCAGACATGATTCCAGATATGCCACGATACAACATGACAACGAAACTCAAGGGATAAAACATCCAATATAGATCATACGACTCATCAAGTGAACGATGACACACGAATAAGGAAAGATCGACACGACCAACGATATTCGAAACGACCATCCGGGGATCAGAATTCCTTAAGGACCGATTAACACGGCAACAACCACAACACCACAATTCGGGAAATCCTCAGCTCTCCACGATCACAAAATTACCGAGTTCACAAGAATAATAATGTGCTGTCTTGAGTCGGCCAACACGACAATAATTCAACGGATGGGAACTATCCTCGACAGTCCCAATTCAATGCTTCGATTACCGTAGAATGGCCAATCGATAACAACGATACAACGGATGAGAATATCTTTGACAACGGATGGGAATTATCTTCGATAATCCCAATTCAATACCTCGATTACCTTAGAACGGTCAATCGATAATCAATAATACGATAGAATAGATGTCCCGGTGTCTTAAATCGACCCCCGAAACGGAGATGACAAAAGGATATATCAAACGTCCCCAATCGGTTAACGCAACATCATAGCAACGGATCCAATTCGACGACAAAGATTCAACGATGTCTCAGAACGACATTAATCGCGAACAATAATAACCGATACATCGATACCGCGAACCGGCTATCGATAGCAACTTCACCAACAAGTATCGTAATGCCTTGAACCGGCCATTTACAAACAACAGTAATATTTGGTATGATTTGTCGACGGCGTCGTGTCAACCAATCCCTTGATATCAATACAATCATAAAGAGGCCGAGTCTCGAAATGATACACACATTCGTACACTTACACGATAACATTAATCTCATTGATTAGTACAAGTATAAAACTTGCCTCGATATCAATACATCGAACTGTTACCAATTCAGTTGATTTCGTCTTACGAGTTCCTCAGTCCCGACCAAGTTAATCTACGAACCCTTCAACCTTAACCGCAACACAACAGTCATAATCTATGATCAAACATCATATCTTATTGTAAAACGAAGGATTGATAATTAACCGATTCGATGACGACCACCATCAATACCACCAAACCACGAACTCAATCGTTTTACCATATCTCGACTAATCACGTCCCGAACAATCCAACTCCGACGCTTACAAATCCTGTCCACAATACGAGTCGAAGTATGATGATCATATCAGCAACCAATTCGGACCAATAATAAGGGTCTAAATGTCCCAAACTCAATTCTTAAATACGAATTGACAGGGTTCCCTTCTCGTAAACCCATCGTTAAAATTTACTTATGACCGTTATCAATTCGAATCATCCGACTGGTTCTAAACAATAGATAATCATATTAAAAAGGTCATCAAACAATCCAATCATTCGATTTGAATACTTGCTCCATACGTATGGGCTTCCAAATTCCAAGATGAATAATAGTCTCATCAAGCTCATGATCACATTCGTATTTCCTATACGAACATTATTTCCAACACATAGTTTAGCTCTAGATATGAATATTCCATATTCCTATTCAAAACATCAACCTTCTTAAAAAAAAATTTCATCACCTCGGATAATTCAAGAGTTCTGAAAGAGCATGAAATATCCGAAATCACGTTCAGAACAACATATCTGAGGTATATATATCTCCACGTTATCATTTCCTTCATCATGTCATTCATACAACCTCAAGAATCAGAACAAAACCCTTATCGTCATATGAAGAAGATCTCAATAATCAAATCAACATCCGAATCTCTTATTACGATTCCAATCAATCTCGTACAGCATTATCACATGATACCAAGATTGTAACACCCTGCATCCTCCAGGAATATTACACGCCGTAAACCCTTCTCACAAGGATTTACTGTGCTAAGCACAATTTCTCCACATCATTTCAAAATGTTAAAAAGACCGATGACGGTAATATTTTTCAAATACTAAAAAAATCATTTTCCAAATACCGTCAAAACGATCAAGGTCAAAATGCCAAAAACTCGGTTTAGGGAATCGGTTTCGAAATAAAAATTCATTGGCAATATACCAAAAGCTATTTCAAAATATTCACGCAACGGATAAACGTATAGTCCAATTTATGCATTTTCATCGAAATAAAACGAACATCAAAATACACGATTCCCAACACACTCCCTCCCAAGTAGTAATCCTTAAAGAAATGAACCACTATCAAATGGATACGAGGACTACCATGTATGGACGAACCACGAGGAAGAATAATGATCTCCATTCCAAGAATCATCAAAAACATCAAGAACAAAACTTAAATCCGAGCTCTCCATCTTAATCTGGTTTGAGAGAATAATCTCTCAATGTTTAGGAACTTCAAGTACTTCCCAAGGTTCTCCCTATTGATCAAGGAAAGAGAATGGACAAAATGCCTCACAAAGACTCGTCAACCCTCTCTATAAAACACATCGCTAGCGCGCGCTAGACCTTATATTTAGCATGCGCTACATGACTAGCGTGCGCTATCCTTCCTTGACAGCGTGCGTTATCGGGCAGTCCAGAAGCTACTACACTGCTTCGAAACTCATCTAACGTACGTAATGCCCATACATTAGCGTACGCTAACAGGCGTTGACTCGATACAGTGAAATGCTCAGCAGCGTGCGCTATTCTTCGACCTTAACGCGCGCTAAACGTCGTTGACTTGCTACAGTATCGTGCCCCCATATGCCGAAAACATCCGCGATTATCGGGATTCCTTTGACCGATATGGAATTAGCGTGCGCTAATCATACGGTTTTAGCGTACGCTAGCTCTACACGACAAGCACTCGTTGACCTTATCTGAACACGCGTCGAACATGGCCGGGTCCACCCGAAAGCTAAGATTACATTATTGGTGATCTGGTGTTAGCGTGCGCTAACCTACATGAGTTAGCGTGCGCTAATCGAATATAAAAATCAACCTGGGCCTACCTGCGGCCACCGATCAAACTAACCCAGCCAGTCGTTACGTACGTTAGGGGTCCTCCTTAGCGTACGTAACCGAATCTCTTAGGGTGCGCTAAGTATGCACTGTAGCGTACGCTAAGTATATATCTTAGCGCGCGCTAGACATACCTTGTAGCGTGCGCTAACGTAGCTGTATTTAGCCATTTCCGCTATTCTCTACCAATATATCGACATACCAAACGATCATACAAAGACAATGAATACATATACGCATTCAGCAACATTATCAAACGTTCACAACGTTCTCAAGCACAAATATCCATCAACGATATCCAACATATAAATCTAAATCACCAAGATAACCAAGAATTATCGGATAATCCAAACAACATACTTACAAGTCTGTGAAGTCGAAGATCTCCCGTGGTACTAACATGCGACTTCCAACAAAGTCTCAACACAATACCGATACACGCTAATATCGAAATTAGCAATTTGACAAGATCTCAAGGAGGGATTCAAGTCCGTAACCACAGTCACGACTTCTTCTCCTTACATCCCACATTCAAAAGGGCACACACGTGCGGAAGTATAATCCAAATCACACCTTCTCAAAGTGACCAATTCCAAAGAATACCCAGCTAAAAACGAAACGGTCAAGAAAATACAAGAAGAGTGAGAGGACTTACAAGTACCGGCCGCCGTGATGATGGCAGAGTAGTGATATCGTGGGCAAATGCCGACTCAATCGACCCAAAAGACCGACACCTAGGTATCCATAAACCTAAGCTCCGATACCATATTCGTAACACCCCCAAGTTATTCAGGGTATATTACGGCGCCGTGAGCCGCCGGGACACACAAGGCTAAACATACGCGGAACTATAAAACTTGACCGAGAAGGTCTACATACAATGGAAAGAAAGACGATACAAATGGTATTCAAAACCATAACCAATGAAACCATATACATCACCGCACAAATCAATACCTCGGCGGACAGCCGAACATCAAGGAAATCAAATACAATACTCGAGTATTTAAAATCCATTCCAGACAACAACACTGAATGGAGGAATCCAAAAAGATAACCGGAGACAAGACACAGTATCACACTTGCCCATCATCTTCATGCCGACCTGGTACCCGCCTGGCCGCTCTCCTGGAACCTGAAATACATGAAACGTATTTCCCCCAAAAAGGGGTTAGCCGTCGAATAGCTAGTGCAAGTATAACAGTATGAAACATAATACTCCTCGACAATAAAGTAAATGTAATCCGTCAATTCATCAATTCAAGACTAGTTATTCCGGAATGACTAAAATCTCATGACGTATGTGAATGCCGTCAAAACGGTTCGTTCAGATCATACGCCGTTACATGTAGGAATGCCGTCAAAACGGTTCGTTCGTTACATGCCAATAATACATATATGAATGCCGTAAAAACGGTTCGTTCATAATATGCCATCAATATATCTATGAATGCCGTAAAAACGGTTCGTTCATATCATACCATCAATTCCTCTTACTTTCAAAGTCGAGAACGCACAATCATAAATGTATACTTGCCTTGAATAATCGACGACGCAACGAACGGAATGGAAAGTCACCCACGAATGCTAGGAACCATCAAAACCGAACCTAACGATTCGAAGAATACAATCACAACAGATTCTAAACGGATACGGAATTGGAATACGCCCGAAAACCCGCCTACGATTCATGTATATTCGTATAAAAACGACAACGAGGGCGGACCACAACCAAACCCTCTCGATTTCGTAAAAATCACGAAATATACCATGAATCCGTAGGGAAACTAAGAGTACCAACAAGATTAATCATATTCATCATGAATTACTCATCAAAATCGAATGAATCGGGCAAAACCACGAAAATCCCCAAATCTCCCCAAAAGTAGGGTTCTAAAGATCTAACCTTGATTCATTTGGATCGAAAGATGTTATAGGATGATTGATCAACGATATAACCTCAAGAACTTCATGGATTTGTTGTTCAACAACATGGTTTCGTCTCCTCCGAAACCTCACCATGACCGAAGGGAAATGAAATGAAAAATGACGGAGAAAGTCATTTGATCTGTCATTTTTATCTTGGGCCGGAACTAGCGTCGCTAGCCATCCCGCTAGCGTGCGCTATCGGCCAAAGGCCGAGCACTCTCGGCCATGGCCCGCATGACCCGGCACCACCGACCAAATCGCGACCGTGACTCGACCGCCCGACTCCCGCTAGCGTGCGCTACGGCCGGAAGCTGCGCGCTAGCCCATCCCGGAGCCACCGGACTAACAACTCATCCCAGAAGCGTACACTAGTCGGCCGGCGTGCGCTACCCTGCCCGGTTGGCGCGCTCGACCGACAAGATGGCGTGCGCTACCCGCCGACCACGACCGAGTCGAACCTCGAGTACCTCGCCGTGTCCGATAGCGTCTGTTGGTGACTCGGCGTGCGCTACACTGCCGAGCTGCGCGCGGCTTCCCGGCCGTGGCGTGCGCTCGCCGGTTCTGCCGTGCTGCTCGGCCGGTGTCGGCACTCGTCCGGCCCGATCCATAGCCGTCTGGTACTCGGCCGCCACGACCCGACGCCTCGATTTCCAAAAATGCACTAACGGACACGACGAAAAGTTCGCGGGCGACATCAACGACTCGAGATGAAAACGTAATGCAATAATTAATCATACGCGACCAAGAAAAGGGTCAAGACGACAAATACGAGATATAGATACCCGTAACTTTCAAGAAATTACAAAATGGCCCAAACGCGGAAATCACGATACGTGATCGAATAACCAAACCGAAGTTCACAACACGTCTAACAAAGTTAAACGGACTTGCGGGAAACTCGAAGCAGCGATTTGACGAGATTCGCAAGAATCAAACTCAAGTGCGGAAAAGTCGCTAAAAAGCACCGAACTCAACAAAACAACACCGAAACGAACTCGGATGACAAAAAGTGTAGAATTAATCATTCTCAGAATGACGAAACGGTCATGAGCGACTTGTCAAAACGGACTTCCGCCAAAAATAGAAAATTACCAGGAATCAAAATTACGGGTATTACAGAACAAACGCCAGCTGCTGGTTAAACGTCTTAATTGCCTGGGATACTGGCACATCAGAAGGCTGAGCGGAGAAAAACTCCCGAATTTTGGCTTCCCTCACAGGACGAGGGCAATACTGAGCTTCCATCATCAATCTAAACTCTGTCCAATCGTCATCATGGTCTACAGGCCGGATGGCTTCCCACCATTCGGACGCTTCCCCTATCAGAAAATATTGAGCGATAGAGGCTCTGCAGTCGTCAGGCGTTAATTCCGGCAAAGATTTTCTCCAGTTCCTTCAACCAATGGTCCTGTGGGAGTCTCGAAATCTGTCGAATTTGGGTGGTTGCATCTTCGCCACCTCTTGCGACCACCGGTCACCTCGATTTCCCATGTCCGGGATCCCTTGCCGTCTCTCTCCCTGCCGTAGTCCCACCGCCACTTGCATTCGGTCCACGACTTGGGCGGCCCAGTCATCTGGTTCACCACTTGACGAAGGATCTCTAGTACATCGTGATCTGGTTCGTTATTAATAGATTGTTGCGGCTACTTTGAGCTATGACTACTTTGGTTAGAAGGCGACGCTTCCTTTCAAAGATTTCTTCGTCGCGTCCACGACCGCGACCACGTCCACGTCCGCCTCTCAACATACTGTAAGCATAAATACTCAATATACAGGAAACAACATCGTTCTAATATTCGAGTATAAAGAGACACAACATGTAAAGAACGAGATAGAGTTTAGGAACTTACAACCACCGTTCGCATGAAGACGTAGGCAGTGCAGTGATGTCATTCACGGCCGGTTACCTCAAAAGACATAAATGACCCCTATTTTAACCCAACGGCCAAGATATCCATAATCTTAGCTCCGATAACATATTCTGTAACACCCCCGATATATTCAGGAATATTACAGCGCCGTAAATCCTTTACATAAGGATTTACAAGGCTAAAGAATTGAACAGACATTAAAAGGTGCTAACAAATGGAAATAACGGAATTAAGATACAACAGTTCTGACCAAATACTGAAAGTACAATTGTTCAACAGGAACTTAATAATACATCACCACATTCAAATTCAATATAAATGACTTCGTACTCGAGTAGTTATTGAAATACTCAATAAACAACAAACAAATAAACCCGGCCGGGACATCACTCCGCACCCTCGTCGTCATGCAGCTCCAGTGGTTGTTTTCCCGCTCTCCTGGATCCTGAACATAAACAAAATGTTCACCCCCGAAGGGGTTAGCACAACGATGCTAGTACAAGTACCACAACATATTATTCAATGTCACACGCAGAATAATAATAACGTAAATGATAAAATCTCAAACGAATCTTCTCCTGCGAGAAACTCAAACATAACATACACAATTGATAATCACAACATGATATCATAACATACACATGGTAATTCCGTCGATCCAGCGTTCACTGCCTAGAACCCACGATGATCCCGTCAGACCAACCCGTGGTGGAAAAACCCATCCGATGATCCAGCGCACGCTAGCATAGATCCCCCGATGATCCCGTCGGACCAACACGAGGTGGACATACAACAACGACATACATACATGACAATATGTATAACATCAATACATAAAACAATTAAAGTACTTGCCTCGTTTTGAAGACAAGAACAATACTTCCACAAAAACGAACACTCGAAGGTCGTCCTCCTCAATCAATCACATAACAAGATCAAACCTTAACAAAAGAAATGATATAGGATTTATCTCACGTCGTACGAATGTTTAACAATTCGATTTACGGCCAAAAGTTCATAAAATGTAATCTGCCTGAACTAATTAGCGCACGCTAAGTACTCTGTGTAGCGTGCGTTAAGTCTGCTCGATAGCGCACGCAAACAACAAAGCCTAGCGTACGCTAACTATGCATGGTCAGTACTTCACTAATTAGTCGACTGACTCGTCTGATGGCCTAGCGTACGTTACGTACCAAACGTAGCGTACGCTAACTCGTGCTCGATAACGCACGTTAATCTATATAGCTTAGCGTGCGCTAACTCTGCATGGCAGTTTACTGCTGGGCAGTAAACTGTTCTCATCATGATCAAAACAATGAAATCTTCCGTGGTAATTCATGTTACCTTCATGAATATCATGTTCATACGATTATGAATGATTTAACGGATATCAACAACTTCGGGTTCAAGGATATGTATACTATTATGAAACCATCTTCCATTTCGACTACAAATCTTCATATGACGATTCGAAAGGCTTAACGGTTGATATCAATACCTTATATCCATCGAAATTATCATGCTGTAACATTCCATCTATACTATATAAATCCTTCTATGATCAATCCCTTAGATTCATCTAACAATAATGATGTTAAAGTCAAGTCCATGATTGTTATGAAGTCATCTACTAGATTCGGATTACCAATGATAGAAGCTTTCTTTACTTGTCCAATGTAATATGATTCGAATCATGATGATCATAATCAAGGTACTTAAGGCTTATTCATCTCAATATTCCAAACATGATGTACTTTGGATAATTCACTTATGAAAATCAATATCCCGTTAATATGATCATCCAATTCTTTAGAATCCAACTCTAAGTCTGGAGATAGGTTGAACATACCTTAATATGATGAAAATCACTGAACCGTAAGGTAGAATCCGACTCCGGTTGGTTGTATGCCACTCCAAGGTGCTATTCCTCTTCAATGATTACTCCGAAGGGATAACCAATATACAAAGACCAACAAGATGTGTTCTAAGTGTGTAGAAGGATTTTTACAGCTCTGTGGCCTCTCAAGAATGAAGAATGGACGAATGAAATGTAAGCCAAAATGGGTTGTTTTCCTATTTATAACATTCTGCATTTTAACAAGTTAGCGCACGCTACTAAGCTTTCCTTAGTGTGCGCTAATAAGAGTTGACTTCAGAACTGTCCAGGTTCATCCGCGGGAATCTTATCCGGACCCATGTCCTGGCTGGCGCATGTGCTAGCCGTCCCGCTCAATAATTGAGTTCTTAGCGCACGCAACTCCTACATGCATAGCGTGCGCTAGTAATAGCCTGATAGCGCGCGTTAAGCTACATTCTTAGCGTGCGCTATCACGAGTTTGCATGAGAAATTTTGCATGTTGTTATACTTATGTACAAAGATATCAATGCAAGAAATATCATACTCCAATAATCAAAACCACGAATCTGAATAATACAGGGTTTGAATACAGATGAAATACACCGTAATAAATCCGGATATTACAGGTGTTGCGTGTGGATGTATATTGATTCATTTCGGTGCATTGTGGTTTGACGTGGTGTTTTGCTAAGTGTTTGATGCCTCTGGGTGAATTGTTTGGATATCCTTGGTGTGATATGTTATTTGTGCATGATTGATTCGCTAGCCAGCTCGGGTGGGTCCGACGAGATCATGGAGTGGGATTCGTGGCTTCGTCCCGGTCCTAGGCGACGTGTGGTGCTTGAGTATTTCGCTAGCCAGCTCGGGTGGGTCCGACGGGATCACGGAGTGGGATTTGTGGCTTCGACTCGGTCCTAGGCGATGTGAGTACTGTGTTTTGTGAATGTGTTTGCTCACCTCGGGAGGGTTCGACGGGACCACGGAGGGAATTCCAATGGCTTCGACCTGGGTTCACGAGTGAAACTTCACCGCTACGTGTATATATTTTGTAATTGTTTTTTGCTCACCTCGGGAGGGTCCGATGGGATCACGGAGGGAATTCCATTGGCTTCGACCTGGATTCACGAGTGCGGTTGCTTATGTTTTGTGAATGTGTTTGCTCACCTCGGGAGGGTTCGACGGGGCCACGGAGGGAATTCCATTGGCTTCGACCTGGATTCACGAGTGAAACTTCATGGGTGCGTGTGTATTTTATGTCCGTCGAGGACGCATGACGTGGGTTTTTAAACCTTGTGTATTATGGTTGGTTTTAATTGCGAAAACAAAACCTTTGGGGCGGTGACCCCTTTCGTCTTTTGGATTTTGAAAAGCGGGATTTGATAATCCTAAATTGTTTTCCATTAAAACTCTCGATGGCATTTTAAACCGTTTTATAAATTGTTTTCCCTTGATTTGTGATCTTTTGATTTTGAAATGTTTTACCCAAACTCATGCCTCGGGAAGTAATTTTTGTTACTTTTGGATTTTTGAGGATTCCTGGTTATTGTTATTCGTGAAATGTGAATTGTATGGCTCGTATTTTCACTTTGTTCTTGCACTAGCAAAACAGTGGAGTTTTGCTAACCCCCGAGTATTCGGGGGGTGGATGTCTATTTTTGCATTCAAGTTTTGGAGCATAGCACAGGGTTGGCACGAAGGATGATGAAAGATGAACGATACTAATCACACGAGGATCCGTTGATGTCGTATTGGTCTAGTTGTATTTTCTTTTCCGTTGCAGTATCTTTTCCCCGTTGTACGGGAGTTTATTGTATTTTGACCCCTGCGTGGGTATGTGTTGTAATTGAGTTGCATATTTTTATTGAAAGACCAAATCGGTCTACTGAGTCATTTTAGCCATGAAGGCATTGTCGAGATGTTAAATGTTGTTACCAGCCTGGTAGATCCTCGAGGAGAGGGTCTACGGCGTGTAATATCCCTGAATGGATTGGGGGTGTTACACATCCTCTATTTATGGTTGGGTATGTTCGACGATTTGTGACTGGTTGTTCATACCCCCGAGGGGTATGTTCGACAGTCGGAGTTATTTCTTTGAGATCCATTATTGTTGATCATTTGGAGTTTACCTTGTTGATAGTATTCTCGGTTATTGTTGGTCCTTTGTTGATCATTTGGAGTCTACCTTGTTGAGGGTATTCTCGGTTATTGTTGATCCTTCATTGATTGCGTTCGAGATTTACCTTGTTGATGATATTCTCAATTATCGTGATCCTTTATTGGTCGTATTGGAGTTATCATGTCGATGATATTCTCAGTGATGTATCGGTTGATCATTGTTATTGATCGTATGAGTATTCGGACTGTACGTCGATGTTCGGGATTTATTATCATTATCATGTGATAGTTGATCTACAGTATGTTGTGTATTATTGGTTTATCCAGGTTGAGATTTGATTGTGTAATCCGACGAACGGGATTTGGCACAGATTGGATTATTTCCACACTTATGAGTTATGATGATGTTTTGAGGATTGTTGGTATTTTTGGAATACAGTACAGATAATAGTTGTTAAGTTTATCTCGTCATTTGAGAATGCGAAATGTGGATTATGGTAAGGATTGGATTGTCGTGGATTGGTAAGATTATAACGGTAAGATTACGTTGGTAGTATTCTTACATTATTATTACATTGTATGTAATTATTTATGATGATGTGATCTGTATCATTATTGAGTATTGTGGTTGACCCCGTCGTGGGCTTTATTTTTAGGTACTCGGAGATCGAGCTAGTAGCGGTCGTGAAGGGATGAGCTTCCCGATGTGATACTGGCGGTGGCATGTTTTGGAGTATCGAGTATTTCTTTTCTGGTTATTCATTTCCGCTGCAAATGTGTGTTTTGAACTGTGTTTTTATCCGATGCGTGTGTATATTTCAAAATGACTTTTCGGTATCTTTACCAACTCGTGTGTATTTTCAAAATGGCCTTTTTGGTATTTTACGAACTTGGGTTATTTTCGTCAAACTCTTTTTCCCAAATTATTTTATCGGTACGTTTAAGTGGTAGCTTAACGTACATTTTGAATTGTCGAAAATTGGCACTTCGCCTTGTATTTTGAAATGGTATTTTATGACGGTATTTGAGAACTATGCTTTTGAAAATATTTGAGTATTTAAAATATTACCGTCATTGGCCTTTTTGGCGTTTTTAAACGTTTTTGAAATGGTTTTTAGCCTGGTGGGTTCCGGCGCGGGACCCACGGCGCTGTAATATCCCGGATGGTTTTGGGGGTGTTACAAATACCAGTGCCTTAAATTTGATTAAAAACTCCATTTTGCAAAGTAAGACAGCACATTGAAATTCGTCATAATTTTATTCCTGATCATATCCAGAACGAGAATGTTCATCTCTAATATGTGGGTACAAATGAACAATTTGCAGGTATTTTACAAAATCATTGGCCGGAGAATCATTTGATTTTATAAGGATGAATTTAGGAATAGGACATGTTTGATCATTTTCAAAATTTGCATATCTAAATTTACAAGAAGCTGGTTATTCAAAATGGACGGAAATCATCAAAAGGAACACATTATTCATTTGGTCAGTCTAACTGCTGCTACGATCCTCACCTTACAGCTGCTAGTTATTACTTAAAATCCTTGAACCTCCAGTATACCTAACCGTTGTTATCTCAGCCAATGTACGGACGCTATATTTTATTTTGATACCAAACCTTTAGGTATCCTAGCGTGACTGTAGCGTATGTTATGACTATCAAATTACATACGCTAATCAATTTTCGAACCAAAGGCAGTAGCCACTGGAACCCATCTATAGCATACGCTACATATCAGCCATTACGGCCGCTATACATCATAACATACATTATATGCAATTTTCAAGATATTATCTTATTCTAATAAACCAAACCCTACCTCCTGATTCTCTCCTCTCAAAACTCTCTCCAAATCCTAACAAAATCCATCTCTCACGCTCAAAATATTGACAAGCACTCGCTCAGGTAAGAAGAGAAGATGAGAATCTTCGTCCAATCCATTCGATCCAGCCCGGTTCATCAACCCTCAATCAGAAAAGGTATTTCTCGAAATTCTTATAGATGAATATGTCACTCCGAGTTAGAATAAGATGCGATAGGGATGTGATGATAGATCTCTTCTCCGGCTGTCTTGGCCTCCTTATATAAGTGTGAGTAGAGATGGCAATGGATCTTGGATCCGGTCCAGATCCACAGATCCAGATCCATTTTTGAGGATCTGGATCTCAAATTTTTAGATCCATTGGATTCGGGTCGGATCTAGATCTATAAAAAAATTTGCGGAGCGGATCTAGATCTTAAATTTTCAGATCCGGATCCGACCCAGATCCGACCCGCGGATCTACATTATATATATATATAATATATATATATATATATAATATATATATATATATATTATATTTCAAATATAAATATATATTTTTAAAATCCTAATTCTTTATTATCAAATACAAAAGAAAAAAGAATCCTTAATTCTAGGATGTCGAAAGTAGTTGTAACATGGAAGACTTGTTCTCATGGACTCAAGAGTATTTGATCATGAAGATTTATTTTGTGATGTGATGTGACTTTGGACGAATATGTTTGTGTAATGTTTTGGATTTTTTTGTGATGTGATGTGACTTATCTCATGAACATGAAAGTAGCTCGTCATATGATCTTCGTGTTGCTAATTTATTTTGATTTTTTATAGTTGTGTTGTATTGATATTGCGTCATTTTAAGTAATATTTTAGCTTAAAAGAGGGATCCGTGGACCAGATCCGCAGACCCGCAGATCCGACGGATCTGGATCTGGATCTTAGATTTTCAGATCCGACGGATCTGGACCGGATCTGGATCTCAACAAAGAAAACGGATCTGGATCTGGGATCAACAAGATCCGGTCCAGATCCGGCCCGTTGTCATCCCTAAGTGTGAGCAGCCTCCATCCTTGATATGTGATATTTGGGGTGTATTTAATTCTTTTCTTAGGCCCCCAAGTAAGTAAATACCAAAATTAAAACCGACACTTGGTCACCAAGTGTGATGTGCTGCAACTTGCTTTCAGGTCTAAATTTTTTTGGGCTGCCTTCTTGGTGGCCCAATGGTTATTCTAACTCCAAGAATAATTAGAATACCTCAAATGATTAATAAGTTTCACTGGTGAAGTACATTGTTTGCATAAATTTAATAGATAGAAAATTAATATGATGTGCTAAAATAAATATATTAAAATCACTCAATACATGGAATTACTCACTGTTTTCAGTTGTATAAATCATATTTTAGATTTTATCCAATTTCATATGCTTATTTATAATTAAGTCATGAAAATTTTGAACATTGAAATAAAAATGTAGATTTTTTATAGTTTCATATAAATCAGTAAAAAATTTCATATTTACTTATGTAGGGATTTGACTCTATACATCAAATATATCCTTCTATAAAGTTTATGTTAATATCAATAATATAATTTCATAAACTCATTTGTGTAATGAAGTGATAATTTTGAATTGAAGATTTTCACTTGGGTATTTAATTAGTTTCTTTTTTGCTTTTTTTTCAATGGAAATTTGAATCCGTGTGATGTTTCATTTTTTGCAAGACGATTGATATTTGAAGTAATTAGGGATGTAAACGGGCAAGGTAGGATACGGGTATGTCATTCCCATACCTTGTCCTAACACAAATTATCCTTCTCATAATCTACCATATTATCCTATTTTTGGTCGCGGGTAGGGTACAGGTAATACCCACCTGGTACACGGGTATCCATGGATAAACGATTTACCTGTTCAAGTTTAGTTTTCACAGGATAAATCTATCCTACCCGATTCTACCCTGCCTTGTCATACCCAAAAAATCCTTAAAAAATATATTTTTTGTTATTTTTTTGAAAAATACACTTCATCAACAATAAAATATTAATAAATAAATAATATTATTCAATAGGAACGAAAAAAGTTGCAATAAATTAAAATAAAATCCATAATATGAGATATAATTACTAATTAATTGAAACCTTTTGATTTTATTTATTGAATAAATAATATATTATATATATTTACTAAATCATAATATATATATATAATAAATATATTTAACGAGTAATCAGGTAGAGTAATCGGGTTGGGTAGACGGTAAAATACTAAACTCATACCATACCCTTACCCTAGCGGAATTTAGCGGGCATGGGCACTGCCCTACCCGCTACCTAAATTTTCGGACAGTACCCTACCCATTTACCAATTTACCCGTGGGTAATCTGATCCTGCAGGTAAAACTGACATCCCCAGATGTAATCAAGTTGAATGTTTTAATTATTAGTTGTTATAATGTAAGATTTTATTTCTTTCGAAAAAAATTTTAGGTCAATTCTTCTTAATTGTACTTTTTTGGGTTTTTTTGTGTTTTTCAGAATGAATTTTTATTTTATGGTTTATGAGAAAAAATATCTTCCTTTATTTACTGAAAACTGTCTTAAATGTAATTTAATTTATTTGGGTTTAATGTAATTTAGGTAGTTTCAAATAATGTCAGTAACTCATAAATATTTTGATTATTTTTTTCTTTTTAGATGTTGATTTAAACGACATTTGATTTTCTTGCAGAAAAAAAGATAGGGAGTGGACTTTTAATATTATATAAAGATAAAGATATTAAGAAGGTCCAAACACCAGTCTAATTAAATTAACTTTCATCTTTTTAGATATGTTGTAAGGCAAATGTATAGCTATTAGAGTTGTATATAAATATAAGTATTAATTATGTTCATTAATTATGCCGAATTTTAGGTTATTTGTAATTTTAATTCCTTGATATAAAAATTATTATTATTTTTTATAGTTTCAATATATTAAAAATATAAATAATATAGAGTTTAGAGTAACTAATATAGATTTCAGCGCATTAATGCACGTAATACATTGAGAGAGAGAGATGTGCCTATATCAAAGCTCGTTGTAAAATACTCATTCTGTCCCGTCTAAATGATTATATTTTCACAAAAGATTGTCTTTCTAATAGTTTACATATATTATGTTTTATAATCGAATTAAATAGTTGTTTATTATTGTTTAATCTCCATCACATTTATTATTATTATTTATTACTTTTTTTTTTCTAAATATTTATTATCATTACTTATATATTATTTAAAATACACAAAATACACATCATTGTTTGACTTTTGGTTGTGCGAGAATGCAGCCAAACAGTACGAAACAACTGTAAAAAAAAGTAAGGAAGGAAATCCATTTGAAGAAAGGAAATCAAATTGGTCTCAAATTAAATTGCCCACACCATATATACATCAAACACACACACACACAACCCATTCTCAAACCCCGCAGCAACTCCTCCTATCTTCTTCCTCTCTCACTATTCCCTTTCCTTCCTTTCTCACAACCCATTTGAAGAAAGGAAATCAAATTGGTCTCATACATTTCGGGAGTAACAATAGAAAAAAAAATGGCTAAATTTCTGCTGGTAATATTTGCTGTTTGCTTTGTCTCTTCGATTGTCAGTGCTCGTTCTGTGGGCAAATCATTTTTGGTGAAGGCATAGGCGGATCCAGCATCCGAAAACTACTAGTGCACCGACGCACCACAAAAAAATAACATACGACCGATTTTTTTTTCTTCTAAATTTTCACCTTTTTAATAAAAAAACTACCAAAAACGACGTCGTTTTGCATTTTTTTTCGATGGAGCACGTGCACCACCATGCCCTAATGTAGATCCGCCCCTGAGTGAAGGGTATATGGCCAGTAATCTGAGCGTCTGTAGACTATTGACATGTGGTGGTCTGGTTTTAGTACTTTACTTGTATTCCTCACCCCACCCACCCCCTAATCCTATTGCTGTTGCTGCATCCACATGATCTGCATGCAACAGCTTCCAGTACATAATATTTTGATTCAGCTATAGAAAGTGAGTTGACCAATTGTTTCTTACTGAACCATGAAACATGTGTAGGTCCAAATAAGTGATAAGTCCCGCTCGTACTCTTCCTATCCAACTTGCAGCCTCCAAAATCCGAATTGCTGTTGCCTACCAAATTGAATCCTCTTTCATGATTGCTCTCCAAAGAAAATTACAAGAAGGAAATAGAAAAATCCTATCTATTGTCTTACCTAGACACATATGGCTGTATACATGGACGTTGTTTTAATAGGTTGAGTATAGAGGCAGCGAGATTCACTGAAGACTCGGTCATGGTGACTTACGTCTGGATGCAAAACCAGCTTTATGGTAAGGTAAGGTTGCGCGTTTTCAACGCCAAACGAATCCAAATTGAAAAAGGAAATGTCAGCAAAAGAACAAAGTAAAAACAATGACAGACACGAAGAAATTTGAAGTTTGGTTTCTTCCTCTTTCTTATGCTCCCAAGATCCACTAAAACTAGCAATATAGTTGGGTGTAAATATTATGCTTTTGGACAAGGAACAGAAGTAGAGTCTGTCAAAGGATGTGAGTGGCACTGGCAACGAAAAAAGTGAGGAAGAAGGTAGCAAAAGGTTATAAAGAAATTCACGGGATGGATTATGATGAAACCTTCTCTCAAAGTCGCTATTCTTAAGTCCACTAGGATCATCCTAGCTATTACAACTCATTATAATTATGAGATTTGATAAATGGATGTCAAAACCATCTCCTAAATGAGATTTTAGAAGAGAATGTGTATACAACACAACCAGAAGGTCTTGAGGATCCAAAACATGTTGGAAAGATATGCAAGCTTCAAAGATCCATTTATGGTTTGAAGCAAGCAACTCGAAGTTAGAATCTTCGGTTCGATGAAGCATTTCAGGAATTTGGCTTCATAAGAAACAAAGAAGAATATTATGTATACAAGAAAGTAAGTCGGAGCCCTAGTCCTATATGTCGATGACATTCTTCTCATTGAAACGACATTCCTATGCTACAGTCAGTAAAGACTTGGCTTAGTAAGTGTTTCTCAATGACGGACTTGGGAGAGGCACAATATATATTGGGCATCCAGATCTATAGAGATAGATCCAAAAAGATGGTTGGTCTTAGTGAGAGCACTAATATGGATAAAGTGCTTGATAGGTTCAATATGGAAGACTGAAAGCAAGGGTTTCTTCCCATGTCTCATGGTATGTCTCTATGCAAAACTCAGTGTCCATCTGGGCCTGATGAGCAAAAGAGAATGAGTTTGGTTCCTTATGCATCTACAATAGGGTCCATCATGTATGCCTTGGATATGTACACGACCGAATGTGTCGTATGCCTTGAGCATGATGAGCAGATACCAGTCGAATTCAGGTGAGGCACATTGGACTGCAACCAAAAATATTCTTAAGTATTTGAAAAGGACTAAAGATAAATTTCTGGTATATGGCGGACAAAATGCATTGGTTGTTACAGGCTATACTGGTGCGAGTTTCCAAACAGCCAAATATAATTTCCTATCACAATCTGGTTACATATTCAGTCTAAATATAATTCTCATGCTGGTATATGGCACGAAATCATAATAAACTTTAAAATATATATTTAGAATTTATGAAACTGACTGGATCAAGATTTGATAACTCTAATATTGTCAAATAATTATTGGTAAGAATGTGACGGTGTGCCAACGTCGTATTCTCCGATAAATTCTTCAACGAGGATTAGAGATACTATCTGCCCTAAATATAGGACTTGTGAATTTTTATGGATGTATTAGAATTACAATTATGGTCTTGGACCCTTCGAAATACAAAAGAGGCACCGAAAATATTAGTGGATATATGATAAGATACTTTCTGGAAAATATCGTGCACAATGATCAACTATGAAAAATCACCATCAATTTTTGATATAATTCCAAAATTTATAAAACTTAACAGCATAATAGAGGATTGAGCTATCTTTGCAACGGTTCAAGACTACAGTCCTGGCTGCTGTATCTGATAGGAGATACAGCTCTACACCCAGCACATCCAAATAAGCTCACAAGACTGCAGACAACGATGATGACATCTTGTCACAAGATGAAATGGCCATGCATATGCATAAGTTCAAAAAGTTCATCAAATAGTCTGGAAAGACCCCATACAGGCCTAAGCTTTTCCACAAGGTAAGTTCTGAATCTCCTTCGTCCGGTGATTCTAACTTATGTTATAACTGTAGGAAACTCGGACATTATGCAAATAAGTGTCCACATTTGAAGGTGCAAAAGTTGCCAGAAGCTGAGCAACAAGAAAAGGACGAAAGAAGACGTGTCTGGAAAAACAAGCTCAAGGCCCTGATGGCGAATCAGAAGCCTCACCCCATCGACCAAGACCGAGGAGTGCCTTCAGGCAATCATTGACAGTGACTCCTTCGACGATGCGATCGAGGATAAAGCATATATGTGCTTTATGGCTAAAGAAATACATGATGATGAGGACAGCGATGATAAAGTGGGTTCAACTTCAACTATTCATGTAAATGCATCACATACCTTTGAAAATATGATGAGTGAGTTCAAAACCGTTCACAAGGCCCATGAAACTCTAAAACGAGAAAACATACAACTCGAAATTTCAAACTTAGAGCTAAAAAATGAAAATGACTTGCTGAAGAATAACTATGAAAATATGTCTATTGATTGCGAAAACAAGAAAGTCACTTTTGAAAAACTCATGGAAAGCAATCATCAACTTGCCAAAGATCTAAATGAGTCTAAGTCTTATAATGAGAGCAAGACAAATGATTTTGCTTTACTTGAAGCCAAAGTAAAAACTCTCGAGAAGCGAGAAGGAGAATTAGAGACCATCCTTAAATCATTTGAGAAATCCTCTAGACGGATGGAAGAAATTCTAAGCACTGGGCAAAATGCCCATGATACGTGGCTTAGGATATGACTCATTCTCCCACAAGGGAAAGACTAGTACGGTACTTATCAGGGGTGTGGAACTCATTCCTCAACCTGAAGAGACCCCAAATCCCCATAAGGCTACACTTGCCTCTCGTACAGCAAAGGTTGCGATTCCTCCACTAAATTCATATCACATACAGCGGAAACCTCAGCCTTCTAGACCTGTAAGGCATGATCAACCGCATGCTCCCCGAGCATATCAAAAGCGCGAACAACCATTCAGAAAGAAGGCTGTATCTAAATATCAAAGGCAAACACCACAGCACTATCAACAATACAGTGCGCCTAGATATTTGATAAAGGAGCCTCGTTATCCATCAAGAAAGCAGGTCGCCAGGAATACAACTAGAGACCCATGAGGCAAGATGTAAGGCCGAAGATAATGGTTCCACCTCCTATACGACAATCGTACTGGAACAAAACCCTAAATTTTACATGCATGATTATCAAGGTTATAGCGACTACGTGCCTGCCCCACGTAGACCGTGCAAGACTGTACCAAAAGCAACCTACATCAAACGAATTGCTGTCAGGAAAATATGGGTACCTAAAGGCACTAACATACATGGACCCAACAATCAAAGGGGACCTAAATCTACTTAATCTCTTTTCTTAAAAGATATAAAAGAAAGGACATCTAGTACTTTGATAGCGGATGTTCTCGGCAGATGACAGGAGATATCAGTAAGCTGTCAGATTATATAGAAGGTCGCGGGCCAACGGTGCGCCTTCGGTGACAAGTCCAAATGAAGAACAAGAGGAAAGGGAACCCTGCTTGTAGGAAAGTTCAAAGTCACCGACGTACCCTATGTTGAAGGCCTACAATACAATATACTTAGCATCAACCAGTTCTGTGACAAACAGTTCGTGGTTAAATTCTTTGTAGACCACTGTAGAGTGAAAGACATCAAAACCAAAGAAATTATTCTCACATGAAGCAGATCAGATGATATGTATATTGCTGACTGGAAGCCTACGAGCTCCACTGTTCCTTGTTTGTTGCCAAAGGCACTACAGATCAAAGCTGGCTATGGCACAAGAGGATGTCTCATATCAACATCAAGACAATCAACAAACTCGCCAGACAGAGAATGGTTAGAGGTTTGCCCGATGGGTCGCTCCATAAAGATGGCGTCTGTGGACCTTGTTAGAAAGGCAAACAAGTCAAAACCACCCTGAAAAGCAAATTATACCTATCCATCTATAGGGTTCTAGATATACTACACATGGACCTTTACGGCCCTGTAGACCCTATAAGTTTGGGAGGTAAGAAATATTGTCTCGTTATTGTTGATGATTTTTCCAGGTATGCTTGGACAATCTTTCTAAGCAAGAAGAAAAAACAACAAAGTTGACAGATCACCTGAGAAAGATACAGGATGAGAAAGGATTGAGTTTCATGTCCATTCGTTCCGATAGAGGTACTGAATTCACAAATTGCTTTATAGAGCAATACTGGTCGAACAATGGAATATAATACGAATACTCAGTATCCCGGACTACTCAACAAAATGGTATTGCCAAGCGAAAGAATAGGACGCTCAAGAAAGCAACAAAAACCATGCTTGCTGCAAACAAGTTGCCACAGCGGTTCTGGGGAGATGCAACAAATACAGCGTGCTACACCCAAAACCACTGTATCATAACAAGAATCACAACAAAACAACCTATGAGGTATGGAATAATAAAACTCCATTAGTTGCATACTTTCATATCTTTGGATGCAGCTGTTATGTTCTGAATAATGGGAAAGAGCAACTCAAGACCTTCAACGAAAAGTCGGATGAAGGAATATTTGTAGGATATTCCTCTGTCAGCAAAGCTTTCAGGATCTTTAACAAAAGGAAGCTGACATTAGAGGAATCTATTCATGTAGTGTTCGATGAACCTCATTTTGATCCTACATGAGTAGAAGATTTAACCCAGAATATCCGAACACTATCCATTGATGACCCCCAGACCCTAAGAGATCATGTTGTAGACTTATAAATCAATCCCGCAACTGTAAGATCAGAAGTAATCGAAGCTGATGTTTTACAAGCTAAAGTCGAGATTACAGCACCACAAGATACAGTACGGGATGCCGAATTAGAACCTGACGGAGATGGTTGAGAGATCATCTACATGAATTGATTATAGGTGATATTGATGCCGGTGTATATACTCGTAGAAGAATACAGAGTGGACAAGGAACTGTACTGTGTGCGCAAGAAGAGATCGAATCTGAGAAATCTCTATTTCCTGTATGGAAATCTCAAATTGAACTTAGGAGATTAGCAATGCGCACCCTAACTTTATTCTTACCTGAATCCGAACCTGTTTCAACCAACAAAGCTTTGAATAATTCTCACTAGATCAGTTCTATGGAAGAAGAGCTTAATGGTTTCAAAAGAAACAATGCATGGTATCTAGTACCCAGGCAAGAACATCAAGCTGTAATTGGAACCAAATGGGTATTTAGAAACAAGAAGGATGAGAATGGACTTGTTATCAGAAATAAATCCCGTCTAGTCACACAAGAAGGAGGGGAGAACTTAGTTCTTTTCTAGGTTTGCAGGTGAAACAACTGCCTACATGTATATTTATCAACCAAGAGAAGTACAACAAGGAGCTGCTCAACAAATTCGGGATGAACAACTCCAGACCATCGTCCACCCCCATGAGCACTTTCATACAGATAAGTGCTGACAAAGCTGGAAAGCTGGTTGATCAATCACTCTACATAAAGCTTATAGGCTCGCTCCTATACCTAACGGCTAGCAGGACCGATATCCAGTTTGTTGTAGGAGTGTGTGCTCGGTATCAAGTAGCACCTAAAGAGTCACACTTCACGACAGCCAAACGAATCCTTAAGTATGTGAAAGAAACAATTGATGTAGGATTGTGGTATCCTAAAGAATGAGGATTCGATTTGGTTGGCTATAGCGACTCGGATATCGGAGGCTGTAAGTTGGATAGGAATAGTACAAGTGATACTTGTCATTTTCTTGGACCTAGACTTGTGTCATGGTTCAGTAAGAAGCAATTGGCCAACTGAGTCGGAATATTATGCCGCTGGAAGTTGCTATATGCAGATTCACTAGATGTAACAACAGCTACATGATTATGGAATCAGTGCCAGAGAGAAGCCAATCATGTGCGATAGCATGAGTGCAATTACAATAACGCACACCCCTGTATTGCACTCGCGAACTAAGCATATTGATATGAAGCATCACTTCATCAGGAATCATGTTGAGAATAAGGATGTTCGGATCGAGAAAATTCATACAGATATTCAGTTGGCCGACATCTTTACAAAATATCTCAGCACAACCAGATTTTGCATGCTTCATCAAGAATTGGGAATGCTACAGCCTGAATCCCTGTAAGTTTTTACATCTTACTCATCAATTGAGGGGGAATGTTGTAAGACCCAAGAATACAGTATCAACTTTAATTAACTACTGTACACTCAGAACAAGTCAGACCTTATTGTAGGACAAAGAAGGAGTGGAACCTTCCTACAGCTGACGTGTGCATTAATTAAGGTGGAATACAGTATGACCCATGAATACAGTATTAATCCAAAAATTGGTGTAAGAATTGAATCCTATACCTTTTAAGGGGGAACGTTGTACTTTCACGGATACATCACATACACTGTGGGATGTCAATTAATATTATAATAATATTCTATCATACAGAAAACGTTTTAAGCCCACGTACCTTGTTTCAAATTCAAACGTCTCATCCGTTAATGGTTTTGAAGACACCTGGACTTTATCCCTCAAATATAGCGATTTCAATAATTTCAAACCATCGTTTCATGCAATAAGGGAAGATGAACTGTCAGAAGTGGGACTGGTCATCATTTCGAAAAATAGATGGATCAGATGTACTAGTTACTCTAAATCCATCCTGTACGTTCTTTTAAATAACAATTCCCATCCCTTAAATCTGACCGTTCACTGTTTAACCCTAATCTTCCCGGCACCCTATAAAAGGATTGTATTTTGCTCCCTTAGACTCTTTACGCTTTCAGCACATTAAACGAGTCTTAAGGAAACTATTTACATATTTTCTGCAATTCTATGCATTTTTTTGTGCGATTCTTTGTTACTTCACACCTTTTTCAAACTACAGAATGTCAACTTCTCAGACATCATTTCTTTCGATGAAGAAGAAGGAAATAATAATTGATGGGCATATCTTCGCCAGGTCTGTTGTAATGGAGAGAATCGACTTTGAAGGGCAAGACAACGTTGGGATGGAGGTTATCGTTTCTAGGGTGAAACAGCAAGGGTTGTACCGCCTTGCTAGTCATCATGCTGATCTCTATGACGAGCAGATCATGGAGGAATTTTATTTAGATGCTTCGTTCAAGTACTCATCTCAGAGGCAAGGAGGTGAAATTTCTGAAATCTCTACAACGGTTCAAGGGATTGAGATCTATGTGAACAGAGAATTGTTGGAGAAGCTGTATAGGTTACCGTCCGATGTCCTGAAAATGGAAGAGTTGGAGACATTCGGGTCGGAAAGCCTACTGACAGCCTACTGGCAACTGTTCACTGGCGATGAGAGGGCTAATAATGTCCACCCCTCATGCCACAAAAAAACTTCACACTGTCGTATGTCTATCAGCACGACTTCTGTTGCCAAGTGATTGAGAACCAAATAGGAGCCTTTGACATGTGCACCAACCTCCGCTTTAGAATGATGGTGGCCATCATGCCAGGAAAGAAGGTGAATTTGTTTCAAATTCTACTGAAAAGAATTTAGGAAGAGGCCGCTAAACCTGAATCTGCAAAGAAATCCTTCGTCCTCATCCTGAACTATATTCTTACTCATTGCGGGGTAAAACAATCTGCTGATGCCAAGAAGATTGGCACAGGAAAGCTTATTGGTGGGATGAAAACCACCGTGTTCAACAAATCATCTATGTTTGCTAAGTGGCCCCATCGTCGAAGCATACCGATCTCGAGTGACCCAAGGGACGTCACTCTGAGGATATCAAGCGAGGAGAATAAAAGAAAGAGAAGTATTTCCGACAATCGTTCGCCTAATACTGCCGAGAAGAAGAAGAAAAAGACCAATAAGTCTTCTAAGGTTGAGGCTACAGTGACTGCAGCGGTTACTATAGATGTTCCTTCAGCACCTGTAGCTGAACCAACCCCACAGGGCGCAATCCCTTTGGAGGAAACAGTTGGTGCAAAAACAGCAGATCCCGAGCCTATGGCGGCTATGACCGATGAGCAACTATTTGCCAATTTGGAAGGCTCTGGTGAATCGACTGCCCCCTCGGATCCGAAAGCCGCAACTCCTGACAGGGTACCCACACCTGTAAGAAATCCCAATCCCCACAGGGTACCATTCCCTGTTCGGAATCCCTCTCCGCAACAGGCTCCCATCTCTGTTGAGGACTCCTCTCCACAATAGGCTCACATACCTATTGAGGATCCCATCCGGACAGTACACCCAACTACTGTATGGAGTCCCTTCCCAACAGACATAATAAATAATACTCTTCTCCAGGTTCAAATTGAAGAAGCTTTCGAACGCTACAAAATCTGGAAGTCATACAGGGTCGCCACGTATGACATCTTGTATCATTGGGCCAACTGGAAAGAAGAGGAATTACTTGCTCTGGAGGTCACGGACACCTAGAACGTCGAAGTCCTGATCCGCTGGGAGGATCACTTTTGCCGCGAGCTAATCTAACTACTACACGGAAAAAGAGAAGGCTAGACTTAAAAGGGAAGTCACAGTCCATTGACAAAGCTCCTTCACCCAGCCATCACTCTGATCCTAACTCAGATGACAACAACAATGCCCTACAGGACGGTCTAAGGATCAGCCGCGAAGAGTTCATGGAAGGTGAGATGGCTAAACTCCAAAACCAACAGGGTCATGGGACTTCTGACAGTCAACAGTCCCCTCCCCGCAACAGGGAGCTGCTCAGGAACAACAATAGGAGGAATCAGTCTCTCATGTCATCTCTGAAGAGCAAGCTGCTCCTGAACAGGACGCCCAGCCTGTCCATCATTCCAAAGACACCACCCTGCCATCCATCAAGAGGATCCAGTCCCTATTCCGGATCAGGCGGAAGCTGAGAGTCGACAAGAGGATTCAGTCCCTCATGTACTCCCGACTACAGAAAAACAACAGCAGGAGGAAATCAGTCCCTCCTATCTCCAAAACTGAACCTACAGCACCAACTTTCGAAGCCCCTACTTCTGAAGCTCCTGCTCCAAATGCCCCTGCATCTCCAAATCTCTATTAGCTCAAAATCAGATTCTGATGACGATTTTTTTTCCGAGGACAGACCACGAAGACCCCATCATCATGTGGTTCTTCGTCAACTTAGAGAACCAGAGGATTCAAAAATTACGCATCCTAGATCCCCATACACCGAAGCCCGCATAGAGCAACTCCACGCCATCGGTCGCCAAACTGTGTTTCTGCAGGATGCCATCAAGGCCCTGTATGATGTTGGAAAAGAACTCGATTGGATGAGAGAGACTGCACAGGACGAGATCCCCAAGCTGAAATTCGTTATCAACACTATGGAAGACGCGCACTGCCTGATGCCTACAGCATTATGGCAAGCGCTCAACCAACTAAAACAGCATCAAGAGCGGATCTTGTGACAGGAACAAGAAAAGCTCAGAGTTGTCGAGGCCAAAACGGTTGCCACCCTACAGCATACCGGCACCAAACTGACTGAGCACGATTGTAAGATCGATGATCTGTGCTTAGTGGTTGGTACACTGGTTCAAAGCGTCAATGATCTGAAGACCAAATAGAATGAGTCCATGAATCTCCTATAGGAGATTCATACCAAGGTATCAGATGTTGATGATGCCAAAAAGGGGGAAGAGTCCAGAGAGGCTGCCCAGAGATAGAGATTAGAGAAATAGAGAGAAATAGATGCAGCGCTAGAAGAAAGTGTTGCTGCTGTAATTGGTCGACTGTCCGCAACCGGGTCAAGTCAAGTTACAAAGGGATATAGGGTGATTGACTCTCGACTTGAGTTCTTGGAACCCAACATCCCATAGAAGAACAATGTACGAAGGCCATCCAATATTCTGCTGCCCGCTGACCTACAGCCTTCAGCCGATGAATAGAAAAGTTAGAAGAAAAATGAACTGATGAGATACTTCTGCACACTCATCAGGGAGTCTGGCCTCTTCAACCGATTCAAGATGCTGGAGGATGCCGCAAATGAATTCTCAAGGTTGTTAGCGGAAGGCTCTCTCTACAGATGCTTTTGAAATCCAGGCACTAGAAAGGTGAACGGCTCACCCATCCAAAAGACTGGATCCTTGCTTATGATCTATCCCTAAAGGAAGAAGCATCTATCGGGATCGGGGCAAGGACTCCCTAGACAACTGGTGGAAAGGAATTGTAAATGATCTTGATCGGGGGCCTTGGAATCACTCTCATTATAGGAGCTAGCCTGTTAGCCTTTATGCTATATTTCCTTCTTCTGTAGGCTTACCAATGAGTATGCATCTGTCTGTATCTTTATTTTGTTTAAGAACTTGTAAATTTCCCATCATTATCAGTAAAACTTGGTTTCTTAAAACATTACAGCTCGTAATCTATATTTATTATTTTTACTGTTTGATTACGAAGTTGTGCTATATTTCAACAAGTAAAAACCTGTTAATACTCAAAGCTGTAAGAAATTATCTGCGAAGTTTGATAAATGGATGTCAAAATTGTCTCCAAAATGAGATATTAGAAGAGGATGTGTATACGACACAACCAGAAGGTCTTGAGGATCCAAAATATGTTGGAAAGATATGCAAGCTTCAAAGAGCCATTTATGGTTTGAAGTAAGCATCTCGAAGTTAGAATCTTCGGTTCGATGAAGCATTTCAAAATTTTGGCTTCATAAGAAACAAAGAAGAATATTGTGTATACAAGAAAGTAAGTGGAGCAAAGTTGTGATCCTAGTCCTATATGTCGATGACATTCTTATCATTGAAACGGCATTCCTATGCTACAGACAGTGAAAACTTGGCTTAGTAAGTGTTTCTCAATGAAGGACTTAGGAGAGGCACAATATATATTGGGCATTCGAATCTATAGAGATATATCCAAAAAGATGGTTTGTCTTAGTCAGAGCACTTATATGGATAAAGTGCTTGACATGTTCAACATGAAAGACTGCAAGTAAGGGTTTCTTCCCATATCTCATGGTATGTCTCTAAGCAAGACTCAGTGTCCATCTGGGCCTGATGAGCAAAAGAGAATGAGTTCGGTTCCTTATGCATCTGCAATAGGGTCCATCATGTATGCCATGGATATGTACTCGACCGAATGTGTCGTATGCCTTGAGCATGATGAGTAGATACCAGTCGAATTCAGGTGAGGCACATTGGACTGCAGCAAAAAACATTCTTAAATACTTGAAAAGGACTAAAGATAAGTTCCTGGTATATGGCAGACAAAAGGCATTGGTTGTTACAGGCTATACTGGTGCGAGTTTCCAAACAGAAAAATATAATTTTCGACCATAATCTGGTCACATATCCAGTCTAAATATAATTCTCATGATCGTATATGGGACGAATCATAATAAATTTTAAAATATAAATTGGAATTTATGGAACTGACTGGATCAAGATTTGATAACTCTAATATTGTCAAATAATTATTGGTAAGAATGTGACGGTAGCCAACGTCGTATCCTCCGATAAATTCTTCAACGAGGATTAAAGAAATTATCTGCTCTAAATATAGGACTTGTGAATTTTCATGGATGTATTAGAATTACAATTATGGTCTTGGACCCTTCTAAATAAAAAAGAGGCACCAAAAATATTAGTGGATATATGATCAGATATTTTCTGGAAAATATCGTGCACAATGATCAACTATGAAAAATCACCATTAATTTTTGATATAAGTCCAAAATTGATAAAACTTAACAGCATAATAGAGTATTGAGCTATCTTTGCAACGGTTCAAATGGCAAGTCGTTTCGATTTCGGACGAAGGAGATACGGCGAAATTAGTGGAGACGGTCAGGCTGACCGACCATCGCGCGCGGGAATCGCGCGTCAACTTTCGGGCGCGCCCGATAGTCATGCTCGATCGTCAAAAGGCATGCGCCGATCGTGACTTTGAGAACGCGTTAATGTGACTCAACACCCGAATTTAATCCTATAAAGGACACCTTACCCTTCGCATTTTTCCATCTCCTTTGCTTTATTCTGTGTACAAGATACACCTCTTCCACTCTATATCTTTAAACATTCGGTTTTATGTATTTAAGCCCGTAAAAAATATACAAATCCGAGCGAGCCAGGATGCTTATTCCAGAAGTCTATACAAAAGACGTCCGACGTAAGTTCCTAGTGAACCTTCGAAAATCAGACTGAGGTGCTGTTTTTGAAGCTCGATTTCGTCAAATCCGTAAGTCCTTTTTAAAATCTATTTCACGAGCCTTGTATATACATGTATAAATACATAAATTTTGAAATATTATATTAGACATCAAATACTTAGAGAAATATGAGTGATTTTCCAGCGAGTCACGACCGACTTTTAGGCCTAGAAAACTAGTCCATTAAACTTTAAATGAGTATAACTTTTATTCCGTAAATCGTTTTTCGATTCTGTTTTATGCAGATAGTACCTAAGTCATTCCTCTACATATTTAATTTTTTGTTTTTATTTTTGGAGATTATAAAATTTCCGTGTTCGTTTCCTTCTTAACGAGCCTAGTAAATATATAATTCAAAGACCGTATTATCAAATCGGGTTAGTAATTTTGTAATCGGTCATTTGGATTTGATAAGTAATGAGTTTGGATAACTTGTGTTCTCCCGTATACTAAGCGTAAATATTAAATAATAATTTTTAGAATACTTTTGATATATAATCATAAGACTATTTATTTTGATTAAAATAGAGTAATTGAACTTTTTATCATGAACAAAAATTTTGAGTATTCTTTTTATAAATATTCGAGGATGATAAACTAGAATAATTTATAATAATTCTTTATTAAATGGATCAAAAGATTTTATTTGATTAAAAATTTGCACAGCTAATGTTATGCCACAGTTGAACCTCCGGAGTGTTGAATTATATTCTAAATATTCAAGAATAATATTTTAAAGTAACTTACTAAGTCGTTTGATTTTTAGATTACTTTATCAAAAGTTGTAAAATATAAAATATATTAGAATATTTGAAACGAACAGGCGTTTAATCAATTGAACTAAAGCATATTAAAGATAATACTAGTAACATATTATTAATAGGGTATTGAAACTTTGCCTAGGTGTGGACATCAAATTTTCGAGACTTATTTGGAATCACACTACTGATCAAACTTACGAGGCAAGTTCTTTCAACCTTCTCGGTCCTAGCATTATTATAATTTTGTTTGTTCATTGTGTGTCGATTAACGGAAGGAGGCCTTCGCTCTCGAGGGGTTTCCGGAGTTATAGCCCGTGTTTCGGGGATAGTTATTAGTGCCGAATGTAATTCGGTGAATGTGTGAATTTATGTGCTTTTATGTGGATTTACATATGAAAAGATGAAAAGTTATGTCGTCCCAGCGGGTGTAATATTAGCACCTTTTATTTTCCGGTTTATTGTGTATTTTCGGTTCATTGTTGCTTTCTCGGACCGTTGGGTCGACATGATATGTTATGGTTTTATCGTATTTTCTCAGGTTGTGGTAGAATCGTTTGGCAATCGGAATTTTTCTGGCCAAACCTGTACGAAACGGCAAAGAACACGACTAAGTTTTTTGCTGTGTTCTGCACCGCTTGCCGAAGGGTGCTGCCGAGCGTCGGGCCTTGTGCCGGGTGTTCGTGCGTTTTGCCATTTTTGCTTCCTGCCGAGAAATGGTCGAGACACACGCGCAAGTGTCTGCCGCGGGTAATTCGCCATTTGTCGCAACACGATGCTATACCCGCGACATTTTGCGCCATGTCGGTCAGGTGCGCGCACTGTCCCGCAAACCGGCGTTAAACACGGCGCGAGTTGGGGCGTTTGTTGCGTCGTGTTCCGCATGAGTATGTATAGGACATTCACGGGTTTTAACCCTAGTCACTCTCTTTCTCCCGATTCTCCACTTCTCTTTGGGCTATTTTGAGCAATTTCACTCGGTTGTTGCGTCCTATCATCTTATAACTTGGAATTGGATATTATATCACGATTCAATCATTTCCTTCCATCATTTCATCGTCAAATTGAGGTATATTGTCTTTATACCTAATTTTGGGGGGTTTTGTTAGAATTCGTTTTTCTAACCGATTTAGCTTCGATTAATGATAGATTATTGTTGTATAATCATGATTCCTTCTTTTTCTCGTAGTTTTACGGATTGATTCCGAGATTTTCTCCGTTGAACAAGTACAGTCGAGATTGCTTTCGTAGGGCTAGATATGTTGTTCCTAAGGGTAGCACATAAGATGATTCTTGGTTTTTCAATAAGTTTGTAGTTGATTCAGTATCGATTTTTGTTAGGAACGGAATTTGGAGAAAGTTCGGACCGAAGCCCTTTTTCATTCATCTTTCATTCGTGTGTTAGAAATCAAGACAAGTACATTATTGCGATGATTTATGGCTTGCATTTCTGTGACGAAAATGTAATTTTGTATATAATGTAAGGATGTATACTCGGGGTATTCTCACCTGGGGATGGCTCGATGGGGCCCATAGGGACTTGGTGGGGTGGCCTTGCACGAGAGTTACCTTCGAGAGTTGTGGTATTCTCACTTGGGGACTGGCTCGACGGGGCCCACAGGGACTTGGCCGGGTAGTCTTGTCACGAGAATTATCTTTGAGCGATGATTTTGACTGATAGATGTTATGGATATTCTAGAATATCGTGAGTATGAAATGTTTATGAGTTTTTGAAATGATTTTGGAAATGCATGTGGATTAAAGTATTGTAATATTGTACTTGCACTAGCGGTTGCTAACCCCTCGTTAGGGTGGAATGTTTATGCATTTCAGGTGATCTCGAGGATAAGGAGCTTACACGGGGTGCACACGAAGCAGACGGGCAGACTAGATGTTAAAGAGCTCGAGTCAGTAGTTGTTTTGGAAGAGTATGTATTAATTTTAATATATACGATGTTGCATTTTATGTCGTTGTTGCGTGTCGGGCAATAATCATGAATTATGTTTCGATTGAGTAAAACTTTCACGTTTTGACCGAGGCCACGACCCAACTGTCATATTTGTAACACCCCCGATATATTCAGGGATATTACAGCATCGTAAATCCTTTACATAAGAATTTACAAGGTTGAAGAAATAACAAGACAATAACAGATACCAATATATGAAAGTAACTGAAATAAAATATAACCGTTCTGGGCCAATACCGAGAATACAATTATCCAAAGGAAGAATATCAATACATCACCAAATCCAAATATCACAAACGACGACATACTCGAGTACTTATTAAAACGATACAAACAACAGACAAATAAACCCAGCCGGAACATCACTCTGCACCCTCGTCGCCATGCAGCTCCAGTGGTTGTTTCCCTACTCTCCTTGATCCTGAACATAAACAAATGTTCACCTCCAAAGGGGTTAGCACAACGATGCTAGTACAAGTGCCACAACATATTATTCAACATTTCACGAAGAATAATAATAACATAAATGAGAATATACCAACGAGTCTCCTCCTACGAGAAACTCATAAACAACATACACAAATGATAATCACAATGATGAGTCGATTTTTGATCGTCTCATTCTGTTCTATCGAGTCGCACTTTCATTTGTTTTCGAGTGTTTTTGCTCTTTTTACGTGTGGTGTGTTGTGTTTTTGTTTTGCAGGTATCTGGACAAAGATTGTGGTGAAACCTGCGCTTTCATAGCTAATATTGGAGTTTATGACGATCAAGAGCTAAAACGGGGCCTAAAACGATCAAAGATTGAAGCAATATCGGTCGTATCTTCTAAATTACAGAATCACCACTCCGAATTAAGATGTGTTCTCCTTTGATATAAATTCCTCGTGAAATTAGCTTCAAAACCGTATATCATATGCTAAATTCCGAGGAATATTGATATAAGAACGAAGGATCAAGTCGAAGAAGACCAAAAACCGGAATCAAAACAGAAGGAAACAACTCGGGCCACGCCATGCAACTCGGCCGTGTCATAGGACACGGCCGGGTCTCTTTCCAGTTAAAATTCCATTTTCCTGCAGAGTACAACTCGACCGTGTCCTATGACACGGCCGAGTGCCTATCCAGCCACATTTGCATCTCCTGCACAGTACAACACGGCTGTGTCATGGGACACGGCCGGGTCCGTGGACAGTACACTTTTTCTTCTTTTCCGGGTAGTACGACACGGCCGTGTCCCAAGACACGGGCCGTGTCACTTTTAGGTGCAAGTCATTTTCTTTGACATTTTTGCACAATTTTGAGCAAGAAATAGGACAAATTAGAACAAGATTAAAAATTAAACGCCAACTCCCCGGCAACGGCGCCAAAAACTTGATGGACAAATTATAAACTCGCAAGTGTACGAATCGCTTTTGTAGGAAGCGGCAAGTAACTCCGAGGTCGATCTCTCGAGAAATTGGAAACGGTTTAAAGTTTGATAATGTTCGGCAAATAGTTGAATGAACAAAAGTAAAATAAATTAAAGTACACATTGGTTTGATAGGATTACAATTACTAATACATAAAAAGAAATAAACTAAGCGTTACAAACACCAATTTAATAGTCGGATAAATGAGAGATTACAATAATGAGAATTATATGGGAATTTAGAATCACCGACACACACGTAATTAATTATTAGTTTCGATACACAAAGAATTAAGGTTTGGAATTATTGATTGCTCATGATTAAAAGAAATCCGTTTGATGGCGGCAATTCTAAAATCACGATTGTTCTTAACAAAAATAAGAGACACTCCTTTGATGGGGACGAATCTCGACTAACAATCGACTAGCTAATACTTTTGATGGGGTAATTCGCTAAAAGATCGCGGAAAAAGGATTAGAACATTCACAATCGCTTCTATCGGGTCGTTTGATGGCGAACACCGACAAAAACCCTCGATTTGAATAATAATAACAACTAAGAAATAAGTTTGATGATCTAAATAAAAAGTTCTTATACGAAGAACAAACAAGGAGGAACAATCCCAAACTTTTACCCGGAAAATCAATAGGAACTAACAATCGATAACATGTGTGTGGCTAAGTCTAAAAACTCATATGAAATGTTTAGCTACTCATGATTATTTCAACAATAGTAATGGAAACTGTAAAACAAAACATGGTAGAAACTTTCCTTGTAAAATCCGAAATTGAATTCCCGATGAAGGTTTGATGATCTTGCTTCAAAAACTCATGACAATTGATACAAGAAAATGTAATATCTCACAAATGTATTTTTCACTCCAAGAACATGCAATGAAGATGATGAAATAATCTCCCTTTTTCCTCACTTTTTGGTGTTATTCTCCCTCAATCTTGTGTTTTTCACACCAAAATATCTCAAATAAAATCTGAATATCTCCTTAGGGTCTCCACCTCCCTTTTTTATAGCCAAACGATCAAGAAAAGGGCTCAAAATTGTGCAAAAATATCAAAAAAAATGACTTGCACCGAAAAGTGACACGGCCCGTGTCCTGGGACACGGCCGTGTCGTACTACCCTGAAAAGAAGAAAACGTGTACTGTCCACGGACCCGGCCGTGTCCCATGACACGGCCGTGTTGTACTGTGCAGGAGATGCGAATGTGGCTGGATAGGGACTCGGCCGTGTCATAGGACACGGTCGAGTTGTACTCTGCAGGAAAATGGAATTTTAAATGGAAAGAGACCCGGACGTGTCCTATGACACGGCCGAGTTGCCTGGCGTGGCCCGAGTTGTTTCTTTCTGTTTTGATTCCGGTTTTTGGTCTTCTTCGGCGTGATCCTTCGTTCTTGTATCAATATTCCTCGGAATTTAGCATATGATATACCGTTTCGAAGCTAATTTCACGAGGAGTTTATATCAAAGGAGAACACATCTTAATTCGGAGTGGTTGTTCTGGAATTTAGAAGATACGACCGATATTGCTTCAATCTTTTATCGTTTTAGGCGCCGTTTTAGCTCTTGATCGTCATAAACTCCAATATTAGTTATGAAAGCGCAGGTTTCACCACAATCTTCGTCCGGATACCTACAAAACAAAAACATAATATACCACACGTAAAAAGAGCAAAACACTCGAAAACAAACGAAAGTGCGACTCGATAGAACAGAATGAGACGATCAAAAATCGACTCATCACACAACATGATATCACAACATACACATGGTAATTTCGACGATCCAGCGTTCATTGCCTAGAAGCCACAATGATCCCGTCAGACCAACCCGTGGTGGAAAAACCCGTCCGATGATCCAGCGCACGCTAGCATAGATCCCCCGATGATCCTGTCGGACTAACACGAGGTGGACATACAACAACGACATATATGCACAACAATATGAATAACATCAATACATAGAACAATTAAAGTACTTGCCTCGATTCTATGACAAGAATAATACTTCCACGAATATCAAAACACTCGAAGGTCGCCCCTTCGACCATTCACGTAGCAAAGCTCGAACCTTAAACAAAAAAAATAATATGGAGTTCATCTCATGTCGTACGAACATCTAACAATCCAAATTACGGTCGGAAGTTCATAAAACGTATCATGTCTGACATGCATAACGTACGTTACATATCATTTGTAGCATACGTTAAACCTACTCGTTAACATACGTAAGCTACGAAGTCTAGCGTACGTTAACCATGTATTGCCAGTTCCTCTCTGATCAGTCGACTGACTCGTCTGATGATGTAACGTACGTTACGTACTAAACGTAGCGTACGTTAACTTTGCCCGTTAGCGTACGTAAGCTTCATAGCTTAGCGTACGCTAAACACACATATGACAGTTTCTCACTGGGCAGACGACTGTCTCGATTTGTGATGAAGCTTACGAAATCCTCAGTGGTTAATGTATGTTATCCCCATACATAACATGCTAGTACAATTATGAATGATCTTACGGGTTAAAACATATTCAAAATTTAAGGATACGTATATCATCACAACACCATATTCAATCTTGACTACAATTCTCATGTGAATTTCGGTGATCTAAGGTTGATGCGTTTGATTCCAATATCATCATTACATTACTTCATCTTAAAGACGAACTAACAAATCCAACTCATAAGAAAGGATACAACTTTTGATGATTCTATCTTAAGTCCTTTTAACAAAAGTGATATCAACTCCAAGTCTACAATCAATATCGCAACACTACTCAATACGGATAATCAATCTCAGAACATTACTCTCATCATTTGACGTAATAGGATTCCAACTATGATGTTTTAAACAATGATATCTTAAGCATAATCATCCCAACTTCTAAACATGATGTTTGGTTGAATAATTCATCAATAGAACTTAATATCTTGATAGCATGATTATCGTATCCTTAAGAACACGAATCCAAGGTTGGAGATAGTATTAACATACCTTAAGATGAAGAAAACACCGAGACAATAGGTAGAATCCAACTCCGGTTGCTTGTTTGCCAATCCAAAATGATTCTCCACTTCAATGATCAAGTATAAGTAATCTCCAATCTTCACTGATCAAGTAGAGATGGTTTATATGTGTTTAAGGAGGCTGTGATCTCTCTGGGCACGAAGTATAATGAAGGATAAGTGAAACAAACGAGCTGAAATGAAATGGGGTGATGTCTTATTTATAATTTTCTGACCTTAACGTACGTTATCCTTCATGCATAACGTACGTAAGTCTCTTAGCGTACGCTACCCAGATGTCTTTAGCGTATGCTATCGTCACTGATATCTAACTGTCCTCATTCTGAACTCGATTACGTACGTTACACCATCAGGTTACGTACGTAAGTGATACACATTAGCGTACGCTAGACACATTCCTTAGCGTACGTTCACAATCATTGACTTCAAAAATGTCCAGGTTCATCCGTGGGATTCTTATCCGGACCCATGTCCGGCTGGCGCATATGCTAGCCGCCTAACTCAATTATTGACTGCCTAACGTACGTTACGCTTCATTCGTAGTGTACGCTAACTCTGGCCGATAACGTATGTTAAGCTACATTCTTAGCGTACGTTATCACGTATTTGCATGGGAAAATTTACATGTTGCCATACTCATGTACAAGGATACAAATACGAGAAATATCATATTTCGATTATCGATATCACAATTCCGAATGATACAGGGTTCAATTACAGATGAAATACTCAATAATTAATCCGAATATTACATACTCTCCTACTAAAAAGGAGTTTCGTCCCGAAACTCAAGACGAAAATAAGTCTGGATATTTGGACTTCATGTTATCTTCCGTTTCCCAAGTGGCTTCTTCCACTCCGTGACACGAGCACTAAACCTTAACCAAAGCGATCGGTTTGTTTCTCATTTGTTTAACTCGACTCCCGAGTATCCTGATCGGTCTCTCTTCAAACGTGCCATCCTGAGCGACTTCGATCTCGTCGAAATTAATGACATGACTAGGATCTGGTATATACTTCCGTAACTGGGATACGTGGAATACGTTATGAACATGGATCAATGACGGCGGTAATGCCAACCTGTATGCCAACTCTCCAACTCTCTCAAGAATCTCGAATGGTCCGATATATCTCGGACTCAACTTTCCTTTCCTCCCAAAACGAAAGATTCCCCGAGTAGGAGAAACTTTCAAAAGCACGTGATCTCCAATATTGAACTCTAATGGACGACGGCGTACGTCTGCGTAAGATTTCTGTCGACTCTGGGCAGTCAACAATCTTTCGCGAATCAAGCCTATCTTCTCTCATGTCTGTACAATCAATTCTAGTTCCGTTCCGATCAAGTCTAATGAATCGTCCCAACATAGGGGCTATCTGCATCTCCTCCCATATAATGCCTCAAACGGTGCCATCTTAATGGAAGCATGCCAACTATTGTTGTAGGCGAATTCAATCAACGGTAGATAAACTTCCCAGTCAGCTGACCAATCTAAGGCACAAGCCCTCAGCATGTCTTCCACCGTTTGAATAGTCCTCTCGGATTGTCCGTCTGTCTGCGGGTGATAAGTTGTGCTGAAGTTCAATTCGGTTCCCAAGGCTTTATGAACTGCTTCCAAAAATGAGACACAAAGCGACCGTTTCGGTCTAAAATAATGGTCTTCGACATACCATTCAATCTGACTATCTCTAAAATAAATACTTGTGCCAACCTCTCGGGTCCCCAAGTGTCCTTAATGCCTAGAAAATGAGCCAATTTGGTTAGACGATCAACTATCACCCAAATCATGTTCATTCCTGTCTTGGTTCTCGGCATATTAGTGATAAAGTCCATCGATATGTCCTCCCACTTCCATTTAGGAATCGGAAGCGGCTTCAGCATTCTGGCAGGTCGTTGATGCTCGATCTTAACCTGCTGACAAGTCAAACATTTCGCGACATAATCTGCTACATCTTTCTTCATGTTGCCCCACCAGAAGTTCTGCTTCAGGTCCTTATATATCTTACCGGTGCCCGGGTGGATAGAATAGGGCGTGCTGTGAGCTTCCTTCATAATTGTTTGCTTCAAAACATCGACATCAGGAACACAAAGTCGGCTCTGGAATCTTAATACTCCATCATCATGAATTACAAATCCTAGGGCTTTTTCCTTGTTCACTTCATCACGCAACCGAATCATCAGAGGATCATCCAATTGCTTAGATTTGATTTCTACGGTTAATGGTGAAGTTATTTCCATCACACACAGTTGTCCTTTGGCCTCTTTGCAACCATACTTCAATTCCTTCACGAATCATTTCTCATTGAATGCTGAGCTGGGAGGTCAGAGTCTCCAGCATCTGAATAGAAACAGGCTTGCGGCTAAGTGCATCGGCCACTACATTTGCTTTGTCTGGATGATAAAGAATCTCCAAGTTGTAGTCCTTAATCAGTTCCAGCCATCTCCTTTGCCGCATG
This sequence comes from Orobanche coerulescens, assembly GCA_033398695.1. Taxonomy (NCBI): domain Eukaryota; kingdom Viridiplantae; phylum Streptophyta; class Magnoliopsida; order Lamiales; family Orobanchaceae; genus Orobanche; species Orobanche coerulescens. The sequence continues at coordinate 15,795,936 of CM065804.1, forward strand.
TTCAACTCTTTCTGACTGGAGATGTATTTGAGACTCTTATGATCCGTGAAGATCTGACAGTGAGTCCCGTATAGGTAATGTCTCCAGATTTTCAAAGCAAAAACTACTGCTGCCAGCTCTAAATCATGCGTTGGGTAATTCACTTCATAAGGTTTCAGATGTCGTGACACATAAGCGATCTCATTCTGCATCAACACACATACGAGTCCTTGGTTCGAAGCATCACTGTAAACTATGAACCTCCAGTTCCCTGTGGGAGTGCTAAAATCGGTGTCGTCATCAATCTCTTCTTCAATTCATCAAAGCTATTCTGGCACATCTCATTCCACTCAAACTTTTGGGTTTTCTGTAGTAGTCAAGTAAGTGGGCGGGTAATTTTGGAAAACCCTTCCACGAACCGACGATAATACCCAGCAAGTCCTAAGAAACTCCGGACTTCTTTCACGTTCTTAGGAGACTTTCAATCCATAATTGCTTCGATTTTTTGGGGATCTACTCGGACTCCTTCTGCTGATACCACATGACCGAGGAACATTACTTCCTTTAACCAGAATTCACACTTAGAAATCTTAGCATACAATTGCTCGTTTCTCAGAAGGTCTAGAACAATCCGCAAATGCTGCGCATGCTCTTCCGGGCTCTTAGAATACACCAGAATGTCATCAATGAACACAACCACAAACTTGTCCAAATACTCTATGAACACTCGGTTCATCAATTGCATGAATACAGTAGGTGCGTTAGTGAGACCAAACGGCATCACTACAAACTCATAGTGTCCGTAGCGAGTTCTGAATGCTGATTTTGGAACATCGGATTCCTTAATCCTCAACGATGATATCCTGACCTCAGATCAATCTTAGAAAACACTGTTTCTCCTTGCAACTGGTTAAACAAATCATCAATTCGTGGCAATGAATACTTGTTCTTGATTGTCATCTTGTTCAGCTCTCGATAGTCAATACACAATCGGAGCGATCCATCCTTCTTCCGCACGAAAAGAAATGGTGCACCCCAGGGCAAAACGCTTGACTGAATATAGCCTTTGTCCAGTAACTCTTCCAGTTGCTTCTTCAATTCATACATCTCAGTAGGTGCCATATGATACGGCACCTTAGAAATTGGTGTAGCTCCTGGTTCCAGCTCGATGGTGAATTCTACATCTCGTCGTGGAGGTATTCCAAGTAATTCATGAGGAAACACATCCGGAAATCCGTTCACAATAGGAATGGATGAGTTCTACTTTTCCGTCTTCTTTCTTCATTGCATAGCACCAGTATCCGGTACAGCCTTGTTTCAACAATTTGACATCTTTCATCGCCTTGATCATCTTTCCTGAACTTCCTGGTTTCCATCCTTCAAACAGTATTTCAGAACCATCGTCAGCTATCACTGAGATATTCCTCTTTCGGTAGTTTACAACAGCTCCATATCGATTAAGCCAATCATCTCCGAGTATCAGGTCGTCTCCTTGCATTTCTATCACAATCAGATTTGAGGGCCACTCTCTGCCTCCAAATGATACAGGAAAATCTCTAGTTTCTAAGTTTCCCACAATCCTCTCTCCACTCGGTAAACCCACAACATAAGGCTCACAATTATGAAAACCAGATATATTCAAACAATTTACACAAGACAAGGATATAAATGAATGTGTAGCCCCTGTATCGAATAAAACTCTAACTGGATGTGAAAGGATCTGAACAGTACCTGATGCGACAGCAGCATCCTGATCGTCTATTCTCCTCATATCGTACAGATGTGGGGGAATGGATCCGACACTCGATGTCCCCTTTCGGTCCCACTATCCTATGCCTCGTCCGCGACCAAAATTCTGGGGCAGCTGAACACTTTGCTGCGTCTGTTGGATACTGGCTTCCTTCTGAACTGGATGTGATGTACGGGCTCTAAAAGACTTTGCAGCCTCTTCACAGAAGACCGCACGATGTCCCTCTCGACCACAATCAAAACAAGTCACGGCAGGTAGGGGGCAATTTCATCGATAATGCCCCGTCTGGACACAGTTAAAGCACTTACTGGTTACATCCGTCGTGGCTGATGCTGCTCCGAAGTTCTTTCCGCTCTTTTATGGGTGCGGAGGTTTCTTGAAAGAATGAAAGGATGACTGGGCCTTACGGGGCCCACTACTCTTGTGCTCCGTGAAACTACCGGAGACTTTCTGCTTCTTAGATTCTGCAAACTTTTCCATCGCTGCTTCTTTGATTTCATACGCCAATGCTTTATCCTGATATTGACGGAGAGTGGTACATTCAAAACCGGACATGTACCTCTGGATTTCTGGTTTCATTCTCATATCAAAATGGATCATCATTTATGCATCTGTTCTGACCAAATATCGAACAAATTCCAGTTGCTGGTTAAACATCGTAATCGCCTGAGATACTGGCATATCTGAAGGTTGCACAGAGAAAAATTCCCGAACTTTGGCTTCCCTTACAGGCCGAGGGCAGTACTGAGCTTCTATCATCAATTTAAATTCTGCCCAGGCAGCATCATGATCTACAGTCCGGATGGCTTCCCACCACTCGGACGCTTCCCCTGTCAGAAAGTATTGAGCAATAGAAGCTCTCCGGTCGTCAGGGCAATTAATCCCGGCAAAAATTTTCTACAGCTCTTTTAACCAATGATCCCACGTCGATATTTCATAAAAGCCATCGAATTTGGGTGGTTGCATCTTCGCCACTTCTTGCAGCCATCGGTCGCCTCGATTTCCCATGTCCGGGATACCTTGTTGTCGATCTCCCTATTGTAATCCTACTGCCACTTGCATTCGGTCCACGACCTGGGCAAACTGAGTCATCTGGTTAACTACCTGACGAAGGATTTCGGGCAGAGCAGGTTCCGGTTCATTATTAATATATCTTTGTGGCTCGCCTGAGCTGTGGCTGGCCTGATTAGAAGGCAAAGCTTCTCTTTCAGTATTCCTTCTTCCGCGTCCGCGACCGCAACCACGTCCACGTCCACCTCTCAACATACTACAAGCATAAATACTCAATATACAGGAAACAATATCATTTTAATGTTCAAGTATAAAGAGGTATAATAGGTAAAAGACGAGATAGAGTTTAGGAACTTACAACCACCGTTCGCACGAAGACGTAGGCAGTACAGTGATGTTATTCACGGACGGTTACCTCAAAGGACATATATGACCCCTATTTTAACCCAATGGCCAAGATATCCATAATCTTAGCTCCGATACCATATTATGTAACACCCCCGATATATTCAAGAATATTACAGTACCGTAAATCCTTTACATAAGAATTTACAAGGCTGAAGAAATAAAAAGACAATAATAGATACCAATATATGAAAGCAACTGAAATAAAATACAACAGTTCTGGGCCAATACCGAGAATATAATTATCCAAAGGAAGAATATCAATACATCACCAAATCCAAATATCACAAACGATGACGTACTCGAGTACTTATTAAAACGATACAAACAACAGATAAATAAACTCGGCCGGAACATCACTCTGCACCCTCGTCGTCATGCAGCTCCAGTGATTGTTTCCCTGCTCTCCTTGATCCTGAACATAAACAAATGTTCACCCCGAAGGGGTTAGCACAACGATGCTAGTACAAGTACCACAACATATTATTCAACATTTCACGAAGAATAATAATAACATAAATGACAATATACCAACGAGTCTCCTCCTACGAGAAACTCATAAATAACATACACAAATGATAATAACAACATGATATCACAACATACACATGGTAATTCCGACGATCCAGCGTTCACTGCCTTAAACCCACGATGATCCCATCAGACCAACCCGTGGTGAAAAAACCCATCCGATGATCCAGCGCACGCTAGCATAGATCCCCCGATGATCCCGTCAGACCAAAACGAGGTGGACATACAACAACGACATATATGCACAACAATATGTATAACATCAATACATAGAACAATTAAAGTACTTGCCTCGATTCGATGACAAAAATAATACTTCCACGAATATCAAAACACTCGAAGGTCGCCCCTTCGATCAATCACGTAGCAAAGCTCGAACCTTAAACAAAAGAAATAATATGGAGTTCATCTCATGTCGTACGGACATCTAACAATCCAAATTACGGTCGGAAGTTCATAAAACGTATCCTGTCTGACATGCATAACGTACATTACATATCATTTGTAGCGTACGTTAAACCTACTCGTCAACTTACGTAAGCTACGAAGTCTAGCGTACACCATGTATCGCCAGTTCCTCTTTGATCAGTCGACTGACTCGTCTGATGATGTAACGTACGTTACGTACCAAACGTAGTGTACGTTAACATTTCCCGTTAGCGTACGTAAGCTTCATAGCTTAGCGTACGCTAAACACACATATGATAGTTTCTCACTAGGCAGACGACTGTCTCGATTTGTGATGAAGCTTACGAAATCCTCAGTGGTTAATGTACGTTATCCCCATACATAACATGATCGTACAATTATGAATGATCTTACGGGTTAAAACATCTTCAAAATGCAAGGATACGTATATCATTACAACACCATATTCAATCTCGATTACAATTCTCATGTGACGTTCGGTGATCTAAGGTTGATGCGCTTGATTCCAATATCATAATTACATTTAGACTTCATCTTAAAGATGAACTAACAAATCCAACTCATACGAAAGGATACAACTTTTGATGATTCTATCTTAAGTCCTTTTAACAAAAGTTATATCAACTCCAAGTATACAATCAATATGGCAACACTACTCAATACGGATAATCAATCTCAGAACATTACTCTCATCCTTTGACGTAATAGGATTTCAACTATGATGTTTTCAACAATGATATCTTAAGCATAATCATCCCAACTTCTAAACATGATGTTTGGTTGAATAATTCATCAATGGAACTTAATATCTTGATATCATGATCATCATATCCTTAAGAACACGAATCTAAGGTTGGAGATAGTATTAACATACCTTAAGATGAAGAAAACACTGAGACAATAGGTAGAATCCAACTCCAGTTGCTTGTTTGCCAATCCAAAATGATTCTCCACTTCAATGATCAAGTATAAGTAATCTCCAATCTTCAATGATCAAGTAGAGATGGTTTATATGTGTTTAAGGAGGCTGGGATCTCTCTGGGCACGAAGTATAATGAAGGCTAAGTGAAACAAACGAGCTGAAATGAAATGGGGTGATGTCTTATTTATAATTTTCTGACCTTAACGTACGTTAGCCTTCATACATAATATACGTAAGTATCTTAGCGTATTCTACCCAGATGTCTTTAGCGTACGCTATCGTCACTGATAGCTAACGGTCCTCATTCTGAACTCGATTACATACGTTACACCATCAGGTTACGTACGTAAGTGACACACATTAGCGTACGCTAGACACATTCCTTAGCGTACGTTAACAATCGTTGACTTCAAAAGTGTCTAGGTTCGTCCGTGGGAATCTTATCTGGACCCATGTCCGGCTGGCGCATGTGTTAGCCGCCCAGCTCAATTATTGACTGCCTAACGTACACTACACTTCATTCATAGCGTACGCTAACTCTGGCCGATAACATACGTTAATCTACACTCTTAGCGTACGTTATCATGTATTTGCATGGAAAAATTTACATGTTGCCATACTCATGTACAAGGATACAAATACGAGAAATATCATACTTCGATCGATATCACAGTTCTGAATAATACAGGGTTCAATTACAGATGAAATACTCAATAATTAATCCGGATATTATAATATTTGGTTATATATTCGTATTATCATGTTATTTTGTATGTGTGACGTTAGTCTGGTAGGCCTTGGTGGGTACTACGACGTGTAATTACCCTTAAAGAAATTGGGGTGTTACATTTATGGTATCGGAGCCTAGGTTCGGGAACACCTAGGCCATTGGTTATTGGATTTGTCAGGTCCTAAGAGTCGTGTAAACTGACCGAGATTAACATCGTGTGCTGCTGTCGAACCGTGTGAACCGTGGTAGTAAGACTCCTTGAACTCTTCTTTGCGTTTTATTGCTTTCATGGTGGGGAAAACTAGAATTCCTTGGATTTATGAACTGTTCTGATTATTTCAACTCTTTTATCTCTCAGCATTTTAAGAGGTCATGACGGACGTGGACGCGGCAGAGGCCTTGGACGTGGTACTGCTAATGTCCGCATCTGACTCGGCATCCCGTACAGTGACAAACACCGACTCTTTGAACCTTGGCGGTCAACAATCAAGAACCGTCAGTTGGCCCTAATGTGAATGCCGGCGTAGCTGCTATACTACAGCAAGTAGCAGCACAGTTAGTTCAGTTAAATGAGGTCGGGAACCGTGATCGGACGACGGACGAGATTGCTGGGGCTAGTAAGTGGCTTCAGGGAGTGATGAAGATGCAACCTCCCCGTTTTGCTGGTGCGTCTGATACATTGGGTTGGGAGGGTTGGTTGTTCCAGTTTGGCAAGATTTTCGATGCTATCGCATGTCCCGAGGAGAGACGAGTTCCTATTGCACAGTACTTTCTTGACAAGGAAGTTGTGGATTGATGGGAAGCTGTTGGGCCTACTGATCGTGTGACCACCTGGGCCGAGTTTAAGGCTGCGGTGGAAGAGGAGTATTGTCCTTAGCCAGTTAAAGAAAAACGTATTGCAGACTTCTTTACTGCAACTCCACAGGACGTACCTATCACTAAATCCATTGTTACATATAATCAGCAACCGAGTCATGTTCGTGAGCAGGTGAGGACCGAAGCGGATAAGATCCGTTAAATTGATTTGAGGATGGAACCCATGATCCGAGAGGGTATGGCAGGCTTCAGATGTGCTACTTTGAAAGAATACCAGGATTGTGCCTTGGCCATCGAGATGGTTATTTCTGCATCAGGATGGGGTACAAAAAGCAAGAAGTTGAAGACGACTGGTGGTTTTTCGGGAAGCAAGGGTAGTGGATTTCACAAACCTCAAACTTCTCATTTCGCTGCCGGGAAGCCAGTCTAGCAGGCCGACAGTGCTTCAAATTTGCCATCGGGCTAGACTTTTATGGTTGGTAAAGGGCAACGTTTTAATTGTAATCAAGCGGGCCATCCATTTCGAAAGTGTCCCTTTTCTCATACGACCTATTTTACGTGTGGACAGGCCGGTCATAGAGCTGCTTACTGTGAAGCTGCCACTAGGATCGTCAAAATTCATAATTCGGCGCCAACTTCAAGTGTGAACCCAAGGGCTACAGTTAGTCAGCCACAACAGACGTTGGGATGAGGTAGAGGCCGAGTCCAGTCACACCGTCAGAATGCATCGAGTGTGGGTTCGGTACAGCTAAGGGTGCATCAGATGAGATGCACGGACGACACAGAGGCTCCAGTAGCTGCAGGTACCACACAGATACTTTCTCAGCCTATTTCCATATTATTTGATTCAGGAGCTACTCATTCATTCATTGCTCTTGATTGTGTGAAACATTTGGATCTTGATTGTTTGAATGAGTGTGAACCATTTGTAGTGGGTACTCCTAGTGGGGAGCATTTGGTTGGTAATTAAACAATAGGTTAAGGATTATCTTGTGTATATTGGAAGTCGGGATTGGCCTTCAGACCTCATTGTGGTAGATTTGAAGGGAGAAGATATGATCCTCGGAGATGATTGATTGAGTCGACATAGTACTATTATGAACTATCGGATGCGAACTATTTCTATATTAGCTGAAGATGATGTCGAGCATACTTTCGTGGGTCGTAAACCGGGTAGTTCAGGCAGAGTGATTTCAGCCGTCAAGGCGATGAAATTGTTGAAACACGGCTGTATCGGTCATTGGTGCTATGCTCTGAATACCGATGATGATGGAATTGATCTATCGTCGATTCCAGTTGTGAACAAATATCCTGATGTATTTTCGGACGATATTCCGGGATTACCTCCATCTAGAGATGTAGAATTTTCCATTGATCTCGAGCCTAGTGCAGCACCTGTTTCTCATGCGCCGTATCGTATGGCACCTACCTAGATGTTAGAACTGAAGAAGCAACTGAGTGAGCTTCTTGACAAATGGTATATTCGACCGAGTGCTTCATTAATTACTCCGATGAGGAGTTTCAAGTACAACACACCCAGGAAAAATACGGAATACATGTATATTTTATATGAAGATAAAATATACAACATTAAATGAAAATGAATATTTAAATGGAAATCTGCAGCAGAATAAAAATGAAGGAACATGAATGACTGAAAAGGACTGGGGCCCCCCTACTAGTATCACTGGGACTCCTCGTCGTCAATGTTCTCTTCCCATGCTTTAGCCTTGCCATGACCTGAAAACAACATCCCCCAATGGGGTCAGTTACACAGAACAACAATCCTCAAGAGTTGAACAATATACAACAATCACATATCTTAGTTATGAAATCCAGCTGAAGAGGGAAATCATAGTACGCCCGTAATGGTATGTGCAAGTGCACAAGACGAGTGTCCGGACACACCCGCCCTTGTGCCTAATTAGTCTTACGGAGGTACGTTACCGTGTGCACAGTCTATTGTGTCGGTGAACCCGATCACATGACTATCAAGTGCCCGACTAAAAATTCCACACATCCCCACCCGGCCACGCAATATGAACCCAGAAGGCCACAAGGACAAAAATGACCAATGAACATTATTGAATAATAATCCGACAAGGGTCAAGAATGACTCATAGAGATGAAATAACAATGAAATGACTGGTAGCTCATTCAAATGATTGGAACCGTCGTTCCTCGTGAATTGAATGATTAATTGATAATTACAAGTCTCAACATGGATGATATATTATGAGTGAATTACATGTATGAATGAACAACAACATAAGGAATGAATATCCCTTTAACCGGGTAAGAATTTACTTACTCAACACCGGTGAAGAATGTCCTTCCTCGAACAAACGTCCTAAAAGAGATGTCGGTCGCTCGAACAACCTTGAATAACACAATTACCAATAATCCGCTTAATAAACGATTCAAACATGATCACAACCCACTTTAGTCGATACAACAATATCCAAACTCATTGGGGCATTATGACAAACACTTAGCAAACATTCATCCTTTGATTATAATCAACCCCAACCATATCGGAACCAAACTCCAAAATGAGTAGTTCAATCCAACAAAACACCTTCAATGATATCAATAATCCAATAGGAATCCACAACTCAAGGTTACGACAACTATAATCGGAAATCCTCAAAAATATCAAACTCAACTCTAAAGTGTTCTTGAATCAAGCCCCAACATTCATGAAATCCGAAATATATGCCAATAAATCCCTATGAATACATTTATCCAAGGTAGATAATCCATATCTAACATATCCCAACTTAATAGCAAGCTTACACGAAGAGATCGGGAGGAAAACATTCAAAATCCGAAATTCTAGATTCAAGAATCATTTACCTTGATTTGATGTATCGGAGAGGATGAAATGATGATTGATCCGAATAATAAGCTTGAAGATGTTGATAGGTGGATGCAGCTCGAAGAGATCTCTCCAAATCGTCCGAAATCGCCCGAAAACGCCCAAAAACAAAATGAGAAGTGAGAAATGATGAAACGTGGGCTGACTGTCCTATTTATACTATTCTAGTTTAGCGCACGCTAAGCCCTGATATTTAGCGTGCGCTAGCGAGTTAACCGGACAGTCCAGTGAGCTCTGACTGCCTCGTTAGCATACGCTACGAACTTGGTAGCGTGCGCTAACGCCTTCCCGATAGCGTGCGTTAACCTAAAATGTTAGCGTGCGCTAACTGAATATCTGATGCCCAGTAACTGAAGTCCAGAACCTTCTGTCCTATGACCTACTCGCGATAGCGTGCGCTACTACACCATTAGCGTACGCTAATATCTACTCAAAGCGTGCGCTAATATCTACTCATAGCGTGTGCTATGAAATATTCCAATTCAGTCTAGTACCCACTGGACTCTTCCTTATCGACCTTAGCACGCGCTACACCGATTGCATAGCGTGCGCTACCCCAAACTACTAGCGCGCGCTACTTACCATTCGTAGCGTGCGCTACTACAACTCGACTGCAGTCCAGTGCCTTCTGAACTGTCAGCCTGAACCACCAAAGCATGCGCTAATGCTGAGAGGTAGTGTGCGCTACTCGTGCTCAATTAGCGCGCGCTAAGGAGAGTACGTAGCATGCGCTACTCCTCACATACAGCCCACTACAAAGATGACAATGATGATACGCTCGGCCTGACTCTCCAACCGGGTTGGAAGACGAATAATAACTGGTACACGGTGCAAATTACTCTGAACGGTGAATACAATGAATGAATATGAATGATGAATGATTAATAATGAGTGAAAATTACTGAGTGACAATTACTGAATGATAATTACTGAATTACAATCGGGTATTACATACCCCCCTTAAAAGAGTTTCGTCCTCGAAACTAAGGGTCAAACAACTCTGGATAACTCTCCCACATACTATCCTCGGTTTCCCAAGTAGCCTCTTCGACTCCGTGTCTAGACCACTGAATTTTAACCAAAGGATTCGTCTTGTTCCTCAACTGTTTGATTTGTTGCTCTAAAACTCGTATAGGATGCTCCTCATACGAATGATCATCTGCGATCTCGATTTCGTCGAACTGAAGGATGTGACTGGGATCGGCAACATACTTCCGCATGAGAGATGTGAAACACATTATGAATTCGGCTCAACGCCGGAGGTAAAGCCAATCGATAAGCCAGACTGCCTACTCGATCCAAAATCTCAAACGGTCCAATAAATCTCGGACTTAACTTTCCCCGCTTCCTGAAATGGAAGATACCTCGACTCGGGGATACCTTGACCAAAACGTGGTCACCTGCCTCGAACTCTAATGGTCGATGAAGATTATCTGCATATGATTTATGTCGACTCTGAGCGGTCAACAAACGACTTCTGATCAAAGCTACCTTCTCACGGGCGGCTATAAACATATCGGGCTCGGTGTCGATTGATTCTGATAAGTCATCCCAACACAAATAAGATCGATAACGATGACCGTACAAGGCCTCGTAAGGTGCCATCTTAATCGAAGCATGCCAACTATTATTATACGTGAACTCGATCAACGGTAGTTGGGCTTCCCAATCGTCTTTCCAATCGAGAACACATGCCCTCAACATATCCCCCAACGTCTGAATAGTCCTCTCTGATTGTCCGTCGGACTGAGGATGAAAAGTTGTGCTGAGATTAAGCTGAGTTCCCATTGCACGATGAACTGATTTCCAAAAATGTGACACGAATCGCCCGTGACGATCAGAAACGATACTTTTAGGAGTACCGTGCAGTCTCACTATCTCTTTGATGAACAACTGGGCAAGTCTTTCAGGACCCCACGTATCCTTATTCTCAAAGAAATGAGCTGACTTAGTTAAACGGTCCACAATTACCCAAATTGTATTCATGCCACGACGACTCGTCGGCAAACTCATGATGAAGTCCATAGAAATATCTTCTCACTTCCACTCTGGGATAGGGAGCGGTTTCAGCATACCCTTCGGTCGCTGATGTTCTATCTTGACTTGCTGATAGGTTAAACATCTTGAAACAAATTCTGCGACTTCTCGCTTCATATTACTCCACAAGTAATTCTGTTTCAAGTCCTTGTACATCTTGCTAGACCCCGGATGAATGGAATAAGGGGTAGCATGAGCTTCTCTCAAAATCGAGTTTTTCAACTCGTCATTCGCCGGAACACATAACCGGTTCTTAAATCGCAAAAGTCACATCATCTCGAATGCGCAACAAAGATGGGTCTAAACCCTGATTCACTCTGATCTCCTCCTCAAGTGGCGATGAAATCTCTAATGTACAAAGTTGCCCTTGTACTCGTTGTAACCAAACCTCGACCTCGGATCTTAGGAATTCCTGTTGAAGTTCCTTCTGAACAGTCAAACGAGCAAGTATTTGCTCCTGAACGGACTTACGACTCAAGGCGTCGGCGACAACATTCGCCTTGCCCGGGTGGTATAGTATCTCAACATCATAATCTTTGATTAGTTCCAACCACCGCCTCTGTCGCATATTTAACTCCTTCTGAGTAAATATATATTTCAAACTCTTATGGTCGGTGAAAATATGACAGGTGACGCCATAAAGATAATGATGCCAAATCTTCAATGTGAATACCACGGCCGCTACCTCTAGGTCATGGGTCAGATAGTTGACCTCGTAAGGTCTCAGCTGTCATGAAGCATAGGCAATAACTTCCCCATTCTGCATTAATACACATCCAAGACCGTGTCCGGACGCGTCACTATAAACCACAAATCCTTCTGTTCCTTGTGGCAAGGAAAGGACAGGTGCTGAAATTAATCGGCTCTTGAGTTCCTCAAAACTCTGTTGACACGCATCAGACCACTCATATTTCTTATCCTTCCGCAAAAGGTTCGTCATGGGTTGAGCGATTTTAGAAAATCCTTCCACAAATAGCCGATAATAACCAGCTAATCCGAGAAAGCTTTGGATTTCCTTAACATTCTTCAGAGGTTGCCAATCTCGGATAGCCTCCGTCTTTTGAGGGTCGACGCGTACTCCGTCTGATGAGATCACATGTCCTAGAAACGTCACTTCGGACATCCAAAACTCATATTTGGAAAACTTCCCATAAAGTTGCTCTCGTCTCAACACTTCGAGAACCTGATGAAGGTGAAATTCGTGCTCCTCTCGGTCACGAGAATAAATCAAAATGTCATCAATGAAGACAACCACGAACTGATCCAAATAGTTGATGAAAACCCAATTCATTAACTCCATGAGCACCGCAGGTGCATTAGTTAACCCAAACGGCATTACCACAAACTCATAATGACCATAGCGTGTTTGAGTTCTAGCAATATCCGACTCTCAAATTCGCAACTGATGATACCCAGATCTTGGAAAATACTGAAGCTCCCTGAAGTTGATCCAAAAGATCATCGATGCGGGGTAGAGGATATTTATTCTTGATCGTCACCCTGTTCAATTCCCGGTAATACACAAGCGAAACGAACCATCCTTCTTCTCGACAAATAACATAGGTGCTCCCCACGGGGATGCACTCGGTCGGATATAACCTTTCTTGGTCAAATCCTCCAATTGATTCTTCAGTTCTTGCATTTCGGTCGGGGCCATCCGATACGGTGCCTTCGATATTGGGGATGTACTAGGCTTCAACTCTATTGTGAATTCCACATCCCTCTATGAAGGTAAACCAGGTAACTCGTCTGGAAATACATCGGCATATTCTCTCACTATCGGAATATCCTCCAACATTATTGATGATTTCTCGGTCTTAGTCATATAGCACCAATAACCAACACACCCCTGACTGAGTAATTTCACTGCTTTCATCATATTAATGACTCTACCGGAACAGCTGGGATTACCTCCCTGGAATGCACATTCGACTCCATCGTCTGAAATGATAGTGACCATACGCTTGCGGACACTAATGATGGCATCCTGACGATCCATCCAATCAATACCCAAGATAACATCGTCTCTCGGTAAATCTACTACGATCAGGTTTGACAACCAAACTCTGAATCGGACAATTCTCAATCTCACGATCCCTGATAATTCTTCTACCATCAGGTAGACCAATGATAAAAGGTTCACAACTAGTAGCACTATCCAGATGAAGTCTACTCGGAAATGAATGAATGCGATGCACCAGTATCAAAAAGGGTACACACAGGTTGAGATAGAATTTCGAGTGTACCTGAGATCATCCGGGCCTCCGGATCATCGGTCTTCTTCATCTCATAAATTCGGGGCTTGCCGGCCCCTGAACCGGACGCTCCTGTCTGATAGATTTTGGCTCCGCCTTTGTTTGCTCCCTTCGTCACGCGGACTGAGTGGCCTGATTCTGAACCGCTGACTGTCTCGGGGCCTGAGATATCGCCGGACTAGGTTTAGAGTCTCTTCGGCAAAAACGGGCCTTATGCCCAGCAATCCCACAGTTATGGCACGTGATAGTCTGCCTCGGACACTTGGTGCTGAAATGACCCTGTTCTTCACAGTTGAAACAGGTGATGGCCGAACTGGCCGCTCGGGACTCAGATTTTGTGGGTCTAGGCGCCATAGGAGATCGCTCAGAAAAAGCAGAGCCCACACGAGGCTTCTTGAAAGTTGCCTGACTGCTTTCAGACTGATTACGATTCTTAGACTTCTTGCAGCAGATGAAGGTTGTTGCTTAGCAATCTCCTTAGCAGTAAGCTCATAATTAAGAGCTTTCTCGATGAATTCGGCCAGAGTGGTGCAATTGTGATTAAGCAACTGCATCCGCATACGAGGTTTCAGCCTCTTGCTGAAATACTTGATCTTCTCCGCCTCAGAGTGAATAATAGATGAGGCGAAAGAAAGTAGATCCTGAAATTTCTCGGCGATGGCGAGAACATCATCGTCCGCTGAGAAGTCGGGAGTGAGTAATTATGATAACTTGGCCTCTCTGGGTGGGGCCGGATAATACCTCTCCATCATGAGAGTCTTGAATTGATCTCAAGTACAAGATCCGTCGGTGGGATTCAACGATAACCACCAAGAGTGAGCGCTCTTACCCAGATAGTAAGCCGCGACTGAAACTTTGTGCCCTTCGGGACACTCCACCATAGCAAACAACTTCTCGAAATGCTCAAGCCAGTGAACTATATCCGCCGGATCAGACGAGCCCTCAAAAGTAGGTGGTCTTTAGCGAGAGATGTCTCCAATAATACTGCTCACACTCCTCTCTTGCCCCTGAGGTGGCAGTGGAGGAGCCTGCTGATTCTGGGCGGTTGAGTTCTGCATCGTCTCCATGAGGCGTGCCATCTGTGTCATCTGGGCCATCATGCCCTGCATAAAAGCGAGGGGATCAACCCGAACACCTTCTGATTGAGTTGTGTCCCGGGTACGACTCCCTGACAGTGAATGATCATTTCTGGGTGAATGAGTGGCAGCATCGCTGCTCGATGAATTTACATTATTCCTCACATTCTCGCGTGTATTCACACGAGCTCTCGGGTTTCGGCCCGCACCCCAGCCTCTTCCCCCGCGTCCTCTGCCATCTCTATCCATACTGAAGTAGGAAAGTCACATGATAATTATAGATCTCGCATGAATACCGCATTATGATTACGTCATGAAATGATAATAATGAGCGTACGTGCTCTAATACAATGATTACATGAATGATCAACTGAGGTGACATGATTATCTGATGAAATTCTTGAAATGATTTTCTTGAACAGTTAAAAAGATTAATGACACGATCCTTAAGATCAACAACTGAGCAATGAAATAAACTGAGTGATTAATGAGTTAACATGATCGACATAATCAAAAATGAAAATGATGATTGAGGATTGTTGACTGTTGAATGATGAATAAGTGATTCTTATTGCCAGAAATTATACCATGGCGTCAGAAATCTTACTGTTCTTTGGTCTGAGGGGCTCGGCTCTTGCACAGGTCACACGTGACGCGAAAGTCCAATGATACTAGTATAATGAACAATGATTTCAAATGAGACATGACTCGGAAGGTAGTATTCAAAACCACGCTTTGATACCAACTCTGTAACACCCCAAATCAGGCGGATATTACAGTGCCGTGGACCCCCAACTGGGACCCACCAGGCGAATGAAAATCTACGACTTAAATAATATAATTGTAATACCGAACCACATTATATCATTGATTACTCCGATGAGGAGTTTCAAGTACAACATGTTGGGTACCGATTCGGATATTGCGCCGTTTGCGGAAGCGTAAATAAAAGGTGCGGAAAAAAAAAAGGACACGAGGATTTATAGAGGTTCGGCTATAAACGAGCCTACGTCCTCTCTCGGTATCTTTTTCTATAGGATCAAGATAAAAACCTCTACGCCTCTCTTCTATCGGTCGAGGTATAACCGTTTACAATCACGTCTTCTATTGGTCCGTGATAAACCACTCGTACTTGTCTTTGCGTCGGTCCAAGTTAAACCGTTTTCCTTTTCTATCGGACAAGGAATCAACCGCTCTAGCTTTCTATGGGTACTAGATAAACCTCACTTAGATATCGATTGCGATTCTAATAATGCCGGATCCTTGATCCTAATAACACCGAATAGATCGTATCTTTTCTTTTACCACTCGTGTATGTTTCGTGAATTCTCACTCAAACACTTACAATTAAGCTCAATATCAACAACAAGAATGTGTGTAATAATATCACAAGTATAGACAATTTGCTCAAGGTTGTTGTACTCAAACAATACCATAGGGATGGTATTTATAGGCTTCATCCTCAAACTAGCCGTTAGGCTGCACCTTTGCATTACGTCGCTATCTCATTCATATTACGTCGTAAGCTTCATTACGTCGTTAACCTTCCACAGTTACGTCGTTAGCCTAGTCGATTTCAGTCCGGTGAGATTCGTCATTTTGAGTTACGTCGTTAGCCTTCCCTTTGTTACGTGCGTTATCACTCGTCCTTCGGCGTCATATATCCGTTGTATGCTTTGCTGACTTTGACTTCTCCAACGTTCACTTGGATGAACTCCTTTACGTACGTTATACAACCTCTATTACGTACGTTAGCTTGCCCATATTACGTACGTTAACATACCCTTGTTACGTACGTTAGCTTTGAGATTTTCCAGCTTTTTGCACTTCGATTCCTTCGATGCTTTGCTTCGTCTCTTTGTTGTTTTGTTTTGCTTATCAACATTAATCATCAAAACACTTTTAATTTATGTATGGAACAAAATGTTCCAACACAACACACCCAGGAAAAATACGGAATACATGTATATTTTATATGAAGATAAAATATACAACACTAAATGACAATGAATATCCAAACGGAAATCTGCAGCGGAATAAAAATGAAGGAACATGAATAACTGAAAAGGACTGGGGCCCCTACTAGTATCACTCGGACTCCTCGCCGTCAACGTTCTCTGCCTGTGTTTTAGCCTTTCCATGACCTGAAAACAACATCCCCCAACAGGTCAGTTACACAGAACAACAATCCTCAAGAGTTGAACAATATACAACAATCACATATCTTAGTTATGAAATCCAGCTGAAGAGGGGCATCATAGTACGCCCGTAGTGGTATGTGCAAGTGCACAAAACGAGTGTCCGGACACACCTACCCTTGTGCCTAATTAGTCTCACGGAGGTACGTTACCGTGTGCACAGTCCATTGTGTCGATGAACTCGATCAGATGACTATCAAGTGCCCGACTAAAAATTCCACACATCCCCACTCACGCAATATGAACCCAGAAGGCAACAAGGACAAAAGTGACCAATGAACATTAATGAATAATAATCCGACAAGGGTCAAGAATGACTCACCGAGATGAAATAACAATGAAATGACTGGTAGCTCATTGAAATGATTGGAACCGTCGTTCCTCGTTAATTGAATGATTAATTGATAATTACAAGTCTCGACATGAATGATATATTATGAGTGAATTACATTTATAAATGAACAACAACATAAGGAATGAATATCCCTTTAACCGAGTAAGAATTTACTTGCTCAACACCGTCCTTCCTCGAACAAACGTCCTAAAAGAGATGTCGGTCACTCGAACAACCTTGAATAACACCATTACCAATAATCCGCTTAATAAATGATTCAAACATGATCAGAACCCACTTCAAAATTCGATACAACAATATTCATACTCATTGGGGCATTATGACAATCACTTAGCAAACATTCATCCTTTGATTATAATCAACCCCAATTATATCGGAACCAAACTCCAAAATGAGTAGTTCAATCCAACAAAACACCTTTAATGATATCAATAATACAATAGGGATCCACAACTCAAGGTTACGACAACTATAATCGGAAATCACCAAAAATATCAAAGTCAACTCTAAAGTGTTCTTGAATCAAACCCCAACATTCATGAAATCCGAAATATACGCCAATAAATCCATAGGAATATATTTATCCAAGGTAGATAATCCAAATGTAACATATTCCAACTTAATAGCAAGCTTACACGAAGAGATCGGGAGGAAAACATTCAAAATCCGAAATTTTAGATTCAAGAATCATTTACCTTGATTTGATGTATCGTACAGGATGAAATGATGATTGATCCAAATAATAATCTTGAAGATGTTGATAGGTGGATGCAGCTCGAAGAGATCTCTCCAAATCGTCCGAAATCGCTCGAAAACTCCCAAAAATGAAATGAGAAGTGAGAAATGACAAAACCTGGGCTGACTGTCCTATTTATACTGTTCCAGTTTAGCGCACGCTAAGACCTGATATTTAGCGTGCGTTAACGAGTTAACCGGACAGTCCAGTGAGCTCTGACTGCCTCGTTAGCGTACGCTACGAACTTGGTAGCGTGCGCTAATGCCTTCCCGATAGCGTGCGTTAACCTAAAATGTTAGCGTGCGCTAGCTGAATATCTGATGCCCAGTAACTGAAGTCCAGAACCTTCTGTCCTCTGACCTGCTCGTGATAGCGTGCGCTACACCCAAAACTCAGCGTGTGCTACTACACCATTAACGTACGCTAATATCTACTCATAGCGTGTGCTTTGAATTATTCCAATTCAGTCCAGTACCCACTGGACTCTGCCTGATCGACCTTAGCGCGCGCTACACCGATTGCATAGCATGCGCTACCCCAAACTACTAGCGCGCACTCCTTACCATTCGTAGCGTGCGCTACTACAACTCGACTGCAGTCCAGTGCCTTCTGGACTGTCAGGCTGAACCACCATAGCGTGCGCTAATACTGAGAGGTAGTGTGCGCTACCCGTACTCAATTAGCGCACGCTAAGGAGAGTACGTAGGTGCGCTACTACTCACACACAGCCCACTACAAAGATGACAATGATGATACGCTCGGTCCGACTCTCCAACCGGGTTGATAGACGAATAATAACTGATTCACGATGCAAATTACTCTGAACGGTGAATACAATGAATAAATATGAATGATGAATGATTAATAATGAGTGACAATTACTGAATTACAACCGGGTATTACATTATTGCCCTGTATAGATGACTTGTTCGACCAGCTTCAGGGTGCTACTGTTTTCTCTAAGATTGATTTGCGCTCGGGGTATTATCAGCTGAGGATTCGGAATTCTGAAATTCCGAAGACTGCTTTTCGTACTCGATGTGGCCACTATGAGTTCGTAGTTATGCCATTTGGGTTAACTACTCAGTTGCTCCAGAAATCCCAGAAGTTCGAGCGGAATGTAGAGAGACAACAGTTTTGATGAGTTAAAGAGACGATTAACTTCGGCACCAGTATTATCATTACCTCTGGGCACCGATGATTTTTAAGTTTATAGTAATGCTTCAGGACTTGGATTGAGTTGTGTTTTAATGCAGAGAGGCAGGGTAGTATCCTATGCATCTCGACAATTGAAACCATATGAGAAGAATTACCCCACTCATGATTTAGAGTTATCAGCGGTCGTTTTTGCGTTAAAGATTTGGAGACATTATATTTATGGTTCTTTGTGTAAGATTTACATTGATCACAGGAGCCTAAAGTATATATTTAGCCAGAAGGAGCTAAATAGGAGACAGTGTGCGCTATCCACAAGGTAGCGTGCGCTAACTATGCACAGTAGCGTGCGCTACAACACCCAGTGGCGTGCGTTACACCTATATCGAACTAAACTCATCACGACAATGATACTCCCCACCGGGATGACAACCTGCAACGATCTGGAAGAAAACGAACAAATAATGAAGTCCGACATACAGTTGCATAAATATAGGCACTACATGTCCGCTTGAATCAGTAAGAAATTCAAGATGTTCGGACGCCAAAATACTGGGTATTATAGACAGAAATCGTATAAGCAAGATACTTGCCTCGTTAACTAATACCGAACACTCCGACGAATAGGGCTCAGTCGGGAAACCTCGAACACCTACAATCTTCCGGGCGAAAATAACGAAAACACGATTACTACGAGTATAACGATTGAAAACAATGGAAAACACATCCAAGAATCGAAGAAAACCCTCTGAGACATTTAATCGGACATTAAATGTTCATGATTTCCTTAGAACGCCAAAAATCCCGATTGGGTTCAAACGAACTCAATATACGGATATACAATCAGTAGAATGTGTTTAACAACATCATATAACACTAATTAAATCACAAAAAATGAACAAGAATCGAAATCAAGATGAGAATCCCGAAGGTCAATCCTAGGAGATTTCAAGAAGTTACCTTCGATCCGGACGAAAGAAGTGGAAGATGATGATTGACACGAACTAAGCTTCCCGAATCGATGAAGATCGCCTCCTCAAACTCAAGAATCACCTCTGACCCTAAGAAACCCAAGGAGAAACGTAGGATGAAGAAATAACTTATGTCCCGCAAATAAAGAGGAGGCACTCCTCACCTTAAATCATGTTCAGAGGAGGCATTGTTGTGATCCTTAACAAGATCCGTTATGTCTTGAACATATACCGGAGTGAACATCTTATCAAATACATATACCATACCTCATGTTTTAGGTGCTTGCGAGGAGAGAGTTGAAACACAGGGGCATGACGATGGCGACGAGGCATTCGAGCGATACTAGTCCCGAGTTGTTCGGTGTTCATGTTGGACAATCAGTTTGGAGTGTTCTCCACTTTGTCAGTCATTGTCATTATGTATTATCCGAGCAAGGCTCATGGATGTCGTTGGATTTTTATTTTGGCCATGTAGGCCCATCATTATCATTGAAATTCCACGTCGGAATATAGTGTCAGATATCATAGTGGGGACTGTGATTTTCCTTTTTGGTCCGTTGATGTATTTTGGTCGTGATCGCCTGGTGGATCTCCTGGTGTGGAGTCCACGGTACTGTAATAACCCAATGGGATTTTGGGGTGTTACAAAGTAATCGTGATTAAAAAACTCAATTAACAAGAATTACTTACACAAGTAAACGATCTTTATTTTAGTGGTCCATAGAAGACCGCGTGAGTTTTTTTTTTGGTGGTCCATAGAAGGCCGCTCGAGTTTCTTTTTTTTTATATTTTGGTGGTCCATTCGGCTTTACATTACTTGCATCAATTAAAATACTTGCACACAAAGTCCTCTGATCTTTTTCTATTTTTTTACAAGTATTACCTATTTTTCAGGCATATTTTTTATTTTCCAGGCATATTTTTTATTTGAGAAATAGTTTGTTTATTCGAGAAATGTATATTCTGATTTGAACACATTTTCCGGTAGTGTAATATGTGTACAAAACGGCCCAAACGTCCGAAAATCACGATACAGCGTCGGATTATCAAACCGAAACTCACAACATGAATAACTCAACCATACGGACTCATGCAAACAAAGAAACAACGAAATCGAACGCGTTTTATGAGAATCGAACATACATGCGACAAAACATGACATAAAGCGAAATTACGTAAAAACGCCTCCGAAACTCGTCCAAATAGAAAAACACCAAGAACAAAATAGATTCATAACGTCGAAACGGTTACAATCGAGTCATTAACAATAGACATGCGCCAAAAATAAAAACTGCTAAAAATAGAAAGGTACAGATATTACAATTTCAGAAGATAGATATATTCCTATGGGTTTACAAAATCCATATGATCCAGTTGCTTCTAATGATATGTCTGAATTGGAAAATAAGGAGGGTGAGGACCTTTTCCCATTTGTCAACACATGAAGATGATTTTCTGTTTAAGATTAAATTGAACTTACCGAAAACATAGGGTCAAGCATGGCTCGATAAGTACCGTCTTTTTTTTAAAACTCTTTCATACATCCGTGTAAAGGTATGCGGCTATGCGGACATACTAGGCAAAGAAATTAGTAAACAATTAGTTACCGACCAAGTTAAACAGGTAAACCCAATTAGCTACAAGGACAAGTTATTTTCAAGAAAATTCAACTATTTACCGAAACAAAAACAAAACAAAACAAAAAAGATTATCAAATAAAAATAGGAAACGCTTACATTTTCACCAACACGTACGCCGTCTTTATAAAAACCAGTCGTTTAGAGTAGCAAAATTGCCAAAACTATGTATAATGATAGTGTTAACAGTGGGCTTGCTCACTCCCTTCCTCCAACAACCCAAATTGTGGCCAATCTCATAATTGGAACAAGCTGCATACGCTTTGATCTTTCTATGTGGTCTACTCTTTTTTATATCACTCTTCTCCATAGTGACTGCCTTTCTCTTGGATCCCTTCAATTGCAAACGAAAAATTATGAATAATTGAAGTCTGGAAATTATCTGCCTAATTAGAAATTAGAATATTACAGTTTGGAAATTATTTAAAAGAGTTATCAAAGGTACATTTTCATCCAATTCATCCAAAGATCTCTCATCACTAGATGGGTGATATTCAGATCTCTGATGACTAGATGGGTAATATTCAAAACCTTCTCGCCCCTCTCTCTGTAAAACAAAAAAATATACTACCTCCGTTCTCTTATAATTGCAATATTTGGACTTTCACGCTTGTCAATGCATAACTTTGATCCTTAATTTCTTTAATTCTTTAATTTAAAAATTATAAGAAGTTGATATTTTGAAAGTATATTTCGAGATGAATCTAACAAGATCTCACATGACTATATTTTTCTATATGTATAAATCACAAAAGACGGTCAAAAGAGAGTATGTGAACAGTGTAATAGTCAACACGTTGCAATAATGAAGTAACGGAGGAAGTATATAAATAACCATAAACCCTTAACCCTAATATTTGTTAGTAAATATATCATATGAAAACTAATTACCTTGTGAAATCTAGAAACTTTTGTAGGCCATTGATATTAGTGATCTAACAGCGGTAGATGAGTAGGATTATATGCATTTATGTATTTTTTATTGCATTATTGTTGCATATACTAGCGACCAGCTTGATGCAACAAATAATAACAAATATGCAATGAAATTGCTTAATAATGCAACATCTATAGATTGATTTCTAGATTTCACCATTAAGGGGGTTTCCACAAATATGCCCGACTCTCCAACCGGGTTGAAAGACGAATAATAACTGATACACGATGCAAATTACTCTGAACGGTGAATACAATGAATGAATATGAATGATGAATGATTAATAATGAGTTAAAATTACTGAGTGACAATTACTGAATGATAATTACTGAATTACAACCGGGTACTACACTGTTGCCCTGTATAGATGACTTGTTCGACCAGCTTCAGGGTGCTACTGTTTTCTCTAAGATTGATTTGCGCTCGGGGTATTATCAGATGAGGATTCGGAATTCTGAAATTCCGAAGACTGCTTTTCGTACTCGATGTGGCCACTATGAGTTCGTAGTTATGCCATTTGGTTTAACTACTCAGTTGCTCCAGAAATCCCAGAAGTTCGAGTGGAATGTAGAGAGACAACAGTTTTGATGAGTTAAAGAGACGGTTAACTTCGGCACCAGTATTATCATTACCTCTGGGCACCGATGATTTTGAAGTTTATAGTAATGCTTCAGGACTTGGATTGACTTGTGTTTTAATGCAGAGAGGCAGAGTAGTATCCTATGCATCTCGACAATTGAAACCATATGAGAAGAATTACCCCACTCATGATTTAGAGTTATCGGTGGTCGTTTTTGCGTTAAAGATTTGGAGACATTATCTTTATGGTTCTTCGTGTAAGATTTACATTGATCACAAGAGCCTAAAGTATATATTTAGCCAGAAGGAGCTAAATGTGAGACAACGTGCGCTATCTACAAGGTAGCGTGCGCTAACTATGCACAGTAGCGTGCGCTACAACACCCAGTGGTGTGCGCTACACCTATATCGAACTAAACTCATCACGACAATGATACTCCCCACCGGGACGACAACCTGCAACGATCTGGAAGAAAACAAACAAATAATGAAGTCTGACATACAATTGCATAAATACAGGCACTACATGTCCGCTTGAATCGGTAAGAAATTCAAGATGCCCGGACGCCAAAATACTGGGTATTACAGACACAAATTGTATAAGCAAGATACTTGCCTCGTTAACCGATACCGAACACTCCGACGAATAGGGCTCAGTCGGGAAACTCGAACACCTACAATCCTCCGGGCGAAAATAAAAAAAACACGATTACTACAAGTATAACAATTGAAAACAATGGAAAACACATCCATGAATCTAAGAAAACCCTCTGAGACATTTAATCGGACATTAAATGTTCAAGATTTCCTTAGAACGCCAAAAATCCCGATTGGGTTCAAACGAACTCAATATACGGATATACAATCCGTAGAATGTGTTTAACAACATCATATAACACTAATTGAATTACCAAAAATGAACAAGAATCGAAATCAAGATGAGAATCCCGAAGGTCAATCCTAGGAGATTTCAAGAAGTTACCTTCGATCCGGACGAAAGAAGTGGAAGATGATGATTGAACGAACTAAGCTTCCCGAATCGATGAAGATCGCCTCCTCAAACTCAAGAATCACCTCTGACCCTAAGAAACCAAAGGAGAAACGTAGGAGGAAGAAATAACTTATGTCCCGCAAATGAAGAGGAGACACTCCTCACCTTAAATCATGTTCAGAGGAGGCATTGTTGTGATCCTTAACAAGATCCGTTATGTCTTGAATGTAACACCCTCAAACCATTCGGGAATATTACAGCGCCGCAGACCCTCTCCGTGAGGATCTACCAGGCTAAATACAGAAAACACGACAACACAATATATGCCGACATGGCTAAATAACGAATCATTAAACCGATTTGGTCTTTTCCCACAACATACACATCGACCATAAATTACTCTTTCTGGCAGCTCATACCCACACAGGGGTTAACATAAATCAATGTTCCCGCATAAGGGGAAAATAAACACAACGGAAGGACAAAACAAGACATCAACAATTACTCAACACCGGTCTTCATGTGATTAGTATCGCCGTATTCCATCATCCTTCGTAACGATCCTGTGAATTGCTCCCCAACAACCTGCGAATACCTGGACGCAAAGCAGACATCCACCCCCCGAATACTCGGGGGTTAGCAAAACTCCACTGTTTTGCTAGTGCAAGTATAAATGCAAAGACAAGCCATACATATCATACTCCAAGAACATAGAAATCGTGAATATACTTCCCGAGATAATTCACTTGATCAAAACAGTTTGAATTATGAAAGATAGGAATAAAACCATTTTACATCTTTCAAAACATTTTACGATCTCGGGAGTTTTGAAAGCATTTGGGGTTTAGAATTTTCAAGCCTTTCGAAACACTTAGGGACACAGCCCAAAAGTTATTTATTTCAAAATACGATTCTGATAACAAAATATGGGGTCCACGACCCAACCATAACATTCCAATTACAAACACGGGGGTCCACGACCCAAATCATCCACTTCACATGCTCGCAAGAGTAAGCCGACGGAAACTACACCATGCCAAACAATAACAATGACAACAATCTCACAGAACGACAACAGAGAGCACAACTTTGCAACTTGACCATACAGTCGAACTCAACACCACAGAGTTACAATACCCAGAGCGACCAGAGGACTCACGTACCCATACCAAATTATCACAGTCAAGGGACAAATCACACACAACACATTTACTGGTGCCATTCCAGCTAAGTACGATACCATTTGGACTGCCATTCTAATCAGACGAAATATGCGCCAAAAATCATAGTTCTCCACCAAAACATTTCAAAGTTAACCGCTGGTACGAGACTCACGGCCACCGTACCCCACAGAGCCCCGTCGGACATCCCTGGGTGGTTAACCCTAGTTCGCGATATGCACACACACGGCAATACGTATCCCTAGAGGCCTCGTCAGACCGTCCCTAGGTGAACATACACATCATCCACAACGCCACGAGAAGCCATAATTCGAATACTAGAATATGCATACAAATGCTAGGTACTTCGCTAGAATGGCCACTTTAATTGACGTACACTCACAACTAATGTCACACAACCACAAGCAAATACAAGTACCAAACAACAACAAGCGTCACAACCTCCTCACGAAGGAATAACAACTAATATCACACACATTACGTTCTTACCGAACAAGTACACATAACATTACGAAATCCCCGGCAAGGGATTACGGTCTATTAAACTCGCTCAAAGTGATCATAGCATCTTTCAACATACAAAACCAACACATATATTCCGAGAGCACATATATTCACGAAGTACACGAATTATCGTTGAAAGACAACATTTATCGAGAACATACCGATCCTTTTAGAAAGTTCATTAAAACATTAAAATTTCACATATAATCAATTACCAATTATCACGTCTACGAAACACGAAATGTATGGGCAAGATACTTGCCTCGGCACCGCGAGTAACGGAACAACGAACGAACACGATCGGCTAGCCCTCGAACTTCCGAAAACGACCCCGAATTTGACAACCTCACGATCGCTATGAAAATAACATCACCATGGATAAATAACATTAAACGGAATCCGAATCAACCGGAAAAACAATAAGGATCAGAGGGTTCCTTCGAAGAAATCGGAAATCAAGTCCCGGGTGATAAAAATCAATATATGAGTTACAAAATCCGAAAATCATGTCCAAGACAACAAGAATACCATAATCAATTCATCCACCAAGGATTAAATCGAAGAATCACGAAGAAACCCCCAAAATTACATAACTAGGGTTCTACTGAAGAATTACCTCGATCCGACGAAAAACAAGGATTGGATGATGATATAATTGACAAGGATCTTCCAAACCACCTTGGAAAAGAGTAGAGTAGGCCAAAGACGTCGCTCCCCGACTTCTCCCGTCGCCAGCCGCCACAAAAACGAAGAAAGGGTGAGAAATGATGATTAAACGCTGTTGTCCAGTATTTATACTGGACAGTTATTAGCGTGCGCTAACTAGACAGCATTAGCGCGCGCTAACGAGGTCAACTCTCAGAACTACCGCAAATACAAGGTTAGCGCGCGCTAGACACGCACACGTAGCGCGCGCTAACGAGCCACGGATACAGCCCAGTAGCTCCTGGACAAACCTGCACCTACCCGGTAGCGTGCGCTAGGAAGAAGAAATAGCGTGCGCTAAGAAGTCGATAGCGTGCGCAAGAAACGAACCTTAGCATGCGCTAACAAAGCCCCAGTCCCAGTCCAGTAGCTCCTGGACTGCCCCTGGACTGCCAGTTAGCGTGCGCTACATATTCGGTAGCGTGCGCTAACCACAACGTCGTAGCGTGCGCTATGCCACAAGCATTAGCGTGCGCTACACCACAAAAACCCAAAAACTCACAAAGTGATCCGAAACGCCTCCAAACACATGTCCCAACAAGACACAACCAAACATGGCACAAAATTCCAATGATGAGGACAATGACAATCCGACAAAACCCAGAAAACTCAATGAATCCGGAACAAAGATCTCGGGTATTACATTGAACATATACCGGAGTGAACATCTTATCAAATGCATATACCATACCTCATGTTTTAGGTGCTTGCGAGGAGAGAGTTGAGACACAGGGGCATGACGATGGCGACGAGGCATTCGAGCGATACTTGTCCCAAGTTGTTCGGTGTTCATGTTGGACAGTCAGTTTGGAGTGTTCTCCAGTTTGTCAGTCATTGTCATTATGTATTATCCGAGCAAGGCTCATGGATGTTGTTGGATTTTTATTTTGGCCATGTAGGCCCATCATTGTCGTTGAAATTCCACGTCGAAATATAGTGTCAGATATCATAGTGGGGACTGTGATTTTCCTTTTTGATTCGTTGATCTATTTTAGTCGTGTTCGCCTGGTGGATCTCCTGGTGTGGAGTCCACGGTACTGTAATAACCCAATGAGATTTTGGGGGTGTTACAAAGTAATCGTGCTTAAAAAACTCAATTAACAAGAATTACTTACACAAGTAAACGATCTTGATTTTAGTGGTCCATAGAAGACCGCGTGAGTTTTTTTTTTTGGTGGTCCATAGAAGGCCGCTCGAGTTTCTTTTTTTTTATATTTTGGTGGTCCATTCGACTTTACATTACTTACATCAATTAAAATACTTGCACACAAAGTACTCTGATCTTTTTCTAATTTTTTTACAAGTATTACCTATTTTTCAGGCATATTTTTTATTTTCCAGGCATATTTTTATTCGAGAAATAGTTTGTTTATTCGAGAAATGTATATTCTGATTTGAACACATTTTCCGGTAGTGTAATATGTGTACAAAACGGCCCAAACGGCCGAAAATCACGATACAGCATCGGATTATCAAACCGAAACTCACAACATGAATAACTCAACCATACGGACTCATGCAAACAAAGAAACAATGAAATCGAACGCGTTTTATGAGAATCGAACATACATGCGACAAAACATGACATAAAGCGAAACTACGTAAAAACGCCTCCGAAACTCGTCCAAATAGAAAAACACCAAGAACAAAATAGATTCATAACGTCGAAACAGTTACAATCGAGTCATTAACAATAGACATGCGCCAAAAATAAAAACTGCTAAAAATAGAAAGGTACGGATATTACAATTTCAGAAGATAGATATGTTCCTATGGGTTTACAAAATCCATATGATCCACTTGCTTCTAATGATATGTCTGAATTGGAAAATAAGGAGGGCGAGGACCTTTTCCCATTTGTCAACACATGAAGATGATTTTCTGTTTAAGATTAAATTGAACTTACCGAAAACATAGGGTCAAGCATGGCTCGATAAGTACCGTCTTTTTTTTAAAACTCTTTCATACATCCGTGTAAAGGTATGCGGCTATGCGGACATACTAGGCAAAGAAATTAGTAAACAATTAGTTACCGACCAAGTTAAACAGGTAAACCCAATTAGCTACAAGGACAAGTTATTTTCAAGAAAATTCAACTATTTACCGAAACAAAAACAAAACAAAACAAAAAAGATTATCAAATAAAAATAGGAAACGCTTACATTTTCACCAACACGTACGCCGTCTTTATAAAAACCACAGTCGTTTAGAGTAGCAAAATTGCCAAAACTATGTATAATGATAGTGTTAACAGTGGGCTTGCTCACTCCCTTCCTCCAACAACCCAAATTGTGGCCAATCTCATAATTGGAACAACTGTACACAGTTTTGATCTTTCTATGTGGTCTACTCTTTTTTATATCACTCTTCTCCATAGTGACTGCCTTTCTCTTGGATCCCTTCAATTGCAAACGAAAAATTATGAATAATTGAAGTCTGGAAATTATCTGCCTAATTAGAAATTAGAATATTACAGTTTGGAAATTATTTAAAAGAGTTATCAAAGGTACATTTTCATCCAATTCATCCAAAGATCTCTCATCACTAGATGGGTGATATTCAGATCTCTGATGACTAGATGGGTAATATTCAAAACCTTCTCGCCCCTCTCTCTGTAAAACAAAAAAATATACTACCTCCGTTCTCTTATAATTGCAATATTTGGACTTTCACGACATCGATGCATAACTTTGATCCTTAATTTCTTTAATTCTTTAATTTAAAAATTATAAGAAGTTGATATTTTGAAAGTATATTTCGAGATGAATCTAACAAGATCTCACATGACTATATTTTTCTATATGTATAAATCACAAAAGACGGTCAAAAGAGAGTATGTGAACAGTGTAATAGTCAACACGTTGCAATAATGAAGTAACGGAGGAAGTATATAAATAACCATAAACCCTTAACCCTAATATTTGTTAGTAAATATATCATATGAAAACTAATTACCTTGTGAAATCTAGAAACTTTTGTAGGCCATTGATATTAGTGATCTAACGGCGGTAGATGAGTAGGATTATATGCATGCAATGAAATTACTTAATAATGCAACATCTATAGATTGATTTCTAGATTTCACCATTAAGGGGGTTTCCACCAAAATCAATCAAATGAGCAAATTTTAATCTCTGCGCACTTTCTTGCCCTCCTCTATATTTGTGAGTAGATCAGAAAATATATTAGCATCATAGGATCCACTACATATCAGTGGTTTACCCGTAATGGGCAATCCAGTGATATATATATGACATCCTCTAAGGTGATTGTTAGATTCTTATCACCAAAGAAGCTGGTACATCGATGCGGCTCCTTCATCCCGATCGAGTTGATTCTTGAATGAATTATCAAGTTGCGCAAGCTTTTAATTGTGCGCAGCCCACCTGGTCCATACTTCATTCTGTTTCTGAAACCAAACACAATTGATTTTATATTGTTGCATTTTATGTAAAAAAAAAATTATTTAGGCCAAGGATAAAAATGAAAAGAGCATATTTGTGGATACCAAATAGCAGAAATCAATAGTGGCGATTTTTAATAGAGGGCGGCCGGCGAATAGGAGGCATGAGTGAGAGGGAGGCAACTATTAAATGGAATTTTAAAATAGTTGTTAATTAAAAGATTAGAACTGCATACAAAATATTAAAATACACAATGAAATCTTAAAATAAAGTACTTATATTTCTCTAAAAAATACACAAGTCCTTTGAATGGAGCGAATTTTTTTGCAATACGGATTAAACCCAACTGGGTCTCCTGTGAATGACAGGTTTAATCCAACTTTTTAAATAATGCAAGTTAATTAATTATTGAGTGTCTGGGCCACTTCGTAATCTCCAAGAGTTTCAACTGATTGTCTTTATATGCGATCTTCCAAACCATGAGGCCACTAGAATTACATACTTGTTCAGCGTTAGACTCGTGTTTTGGTTGTTGTGCTGTTCGGATTAATCAACTGTAGTGATTCACGTTCGTTGCATCTCGTGAATACTCTTGCGTGTTGAATCGGACTGTAGCAGTTCTGTGCTGCATGAGGTTTGTTGTATGCTGTCTGCAGCAGATAATGTGTGTTGTCTAAGGCTGTCTTGTCCTGATTGTTTAATGTTGGCTAGCTCGTAATGCTCAATTTTGATACTCTCTCAATGTAGTGCAAGTGAATCCCATCATATACTGGGGAATCTCCGTCTTCATCCGCATGTTAAAATGACTGGTCTTATCCTTCTCTATCCTCACCCGCTAGCGCACATAGCTGAGTTGTTATCTATAATCGATGATAGCTTAAAACATTAGTATCTCTTGTGGTTTCGCCAAATAAAAATCACGAATTCTCTACTCTCTGATCGGTTCCGGACAAAACTCAACTTCCATTAATTCATGGAATTCTACCCACGTGACAACACGATCTCGAGGCTTAACAACCTCCCATGAGTTAGCGGCATCTCTATCAGAAAGGTACTCAGCGATAGGTACTTTCCGTTCTTCGGGACAATCAACTGCGTCGAATATCTTTCCCAACTAGAAAAGCCAATCATCCCATCTCAATGCATTCGTTGTACCAGTAAAACGAGGAGGATTCATATGAACCACTTCTCAAGGCCATTAGTTGTACCACGACCGCTTCCCCTCGGCATACTAAACAAAATCTTCAATTACTCAATTTTTCAATTTTTTTGGTTTTAGTCGGCCTTGGAGGAAGATCGGAAGATAAAGAGTTTAATGGAAAAAGAAATGTGTGCATGATATTGATGGGAAATCTTGATAAACAATTATGTCCATCAACAACTGTTGAGTTTTTATACAACCATACTCGAGTATCAGTTAGTGTGTTCATTTTTCCAAGTTTATCATCGGAGATATATATATATATCAGGGGTGCCATCACGTTGCATACAGTCTCTACTGATCATAACCCCTATTATAGTAGGGGTTATCATCAGTTGGGGTTATTATAGTAGGTGTTATCTATATAGTAGAGATTATAATCAGTAGGGACTATTATAATAGGGATTATCATCAGTAGAATTTATCTCCCAGTAATAAATCATTATGTCTAATGTTTAGTATACAGAGATATATCATGTTAACGTCACATCAGATGCATCATCTTCCAATGCTATTTTACTTCTTATCATCTTCATTTCCATCCAAACGGTTGTCAGGAGATGGTGATAATGCTGG
This sequence comes from Orobanche coerulescens, assembly GCA_033398695.1. Classification (NCBI taxonomy): domain Eukaryota; kingdom Viridiplantae; phylum Streptophyta; class Magnoliopsida; order Lamiales; family Orobanchaceae; genus Orobanche; species Orobanche coerulescens. The sequence goes on from CM065804.1 coordinate 15,827,885, forward strand.
TAGCACTATAGCTCAATCTCTCTCTTCTTCCTCATTCAGAACAGACGAGTCTCTCTGATTTTCTCTTGTTCATTAAATCTAATTATTTTTTTCGAATTAATGAAATCTTTTTAATATATTAAATAACAAAAAAATATAAAATTATTAAAAAATTACGAATGTTACTTAATTTTTTTAAAAAAAATATACAGTGACTTTATTAGTAAATTTAACAACCAAAAAAACTAAACTAATTTTTATAAATATTTTTTTTAGACCAATTTTTATACTCCCTCCATCCCACTTATTTTGTCCACTATTTCCTATTTTATTTGTCCCAAAATAACATGTTTAAACTCCTATTGACATACGCTAATAATTAATAATTTAAATAATATTATAAAAGGAAAATTAATAATATTCATAATTAATATTAATAATTTTAATCATAATTATATTTGTGATTAACTCCCAAACACCCACTAATTACCCAACCCCCATTTCTATTAAAGGAAGATTTAATTTATTAAAAGGAATAACGAGATGGGGTAATTTTAATGGTAACTTTCTATAGCAACTTATATGTAGAGCTTATCTTTCTAATCATAATTATATACACTACAAGTTGTAATTTGATGAAAATAGGATGAAATTGGCGGATGTCACTGAAATAATATTCGACACTCTTAGGACTCTTTAGCACTGCAAAGTTTAAAACTCATTTAATTTGTTCATCCAAATAGTATTTAGTTTAGTTAGTTACATATAAATTTATGCATTTTTGCAACTCATTTGCAATCCTAAAATTTATTTAATTTTTTTGGCAATCCTTCTTAACTAGAATTTTTAAGGGAAAAAGACTAATATGATCACATATTACTAACTACTTCATATAATCACTATTTTCAAAAATTCCTAAAATGATCATCTATTTCGCACTAAAATAGTCGCGAATTTTTTTCGTGAAACATTGATAAAAATGTCCTTGTGTGCAAATTTACACAAATATAATATATAAATATAGCATTATTTATAAACAAAATATAAGTTAAATTTTTAAATACATTTACTGAAATGTTACAAATTTGATAGTTGCAATTAAATATCAAGTCTTTATTACACATTTATGGTCTACATGCATAAAATACATTTTTATTTAAAAAAACGTGAGTTGCAATTTATTATGCATGTATACATATAAGAAAAAATATATTACAATTTAAAAAATAAAGGGTTAAATGTATGAAAATATTTCATTTTGTTCCGGGATCCTATTAGATGTCTTACCTTATCTAGGAATCCTATGTATGGAAGGACTCTCATTGTAATGCCTATATAAAGGCCCCTCTATCAGTGTTATGAAACAATTGATTTGCTGTCTTTTACTTTCTCCTCAAACACGTTATCAGCACGTAGCTCGAACGAAAAAAAAAAAAAAAAAATCGGCCAAGCCGACCGCTGCCAGACGCCCGCCGAGCACCGCCGCCTGCCACCGCCACCTCCACCACCGGACTGCCAGCCACAGCCGCCGCCCAGATCTGCCCAGAGCCGTCGGACCGCCGCCTCCGCCGCCGGACCGCCGCCTCCGCCGCCGGACCGCCGCCGCCCAGATCTGCCCAAAGCCGCCCAGCACCGCCAGTTGCCGCTGCCCAGCACCGCCGCCTCCGCCGCCGGACCGCCGTCGCCGCCGACCAGCTCCAGTCCAGTCCGGTTGTGACCCGACCAGGTTGCCGACCCGATCTGCTCGACAGTCCCGTTTTCATCCAAGCCAACTGTTGCCTAAGGCTGCGACCCGATCTGATCGAAGCATCGCCGGATCGTCGAAACGGTTTTATGCACGTGATATTTAATGCTTGAAAACCTAGTGCAATCGAGACAAAACCTATCAAAATCGAAAAAAAAAAAAAGCCGAGAGACGAGAATTTCCGCGCGTGAATTTTCTGCACAGCGCAGTCGTACGAAAATCACGTTTCCCGTTTCGTTAACCGTCGGATCGGTGTGAAATTTTGGCAGCAACTTCCCAACACAAATATCTGTATATTCAACGGTGGAGATCGGATTCTGTGTAATATTGGTTACTGAATATACTTCCGAACAGAAGCAGATTTTTACGAAGAAATTTGGAGATCCGACCTCATCCAATACCGAGCTGCTGCATCGCCGCGCTCGAGTCCTTTTTCGGCCGAATTATTGAGCCCAGTAGCCCTATTCGGGCGTTTCTCAACTCTCTATTTTTTTCCTACTCAATGATTCATTTGTTCATTAATTTGTACACTTATGAATCTTACATGTTTATGTTTTACGTGTATATAGGAAAATACGTCGCTCATGATGATGTGCACGCTATGGAGAAAAAGCCATATTTATCCCGTTCAAGGATCAAAGTAAATATAGAACGGAGTACCACGTAAATATGTTGCTCATATGGAGAGAATCTCCGCTCAAGGATCAAAGCATATATGAAACCAAGTACGTAAGACTTTATTAAAGTTCTCGTTTTCAATTCCTCTCTTTTGGGAAATTTTTTTGGGGAATTGGGTATTTGGGTTCTTTATCTCCCACGCTACTTTGCGGTGGATGAGACAATGAGAGGTGGTATCACTCTCGGATGTCGAAGTAAAGCGTGTGACGGTCTGGAGTCACGGATAATTGTTGAAAGTCGATAGTTGTGGTTTTTGCATACACCACGTTTTGGGTGCGATTTGATGTCGCCGTTTTGTCGATTTTAAACCAACAATTAAATAAAACGAACATTGTCGGTAACGGTAAAGTTATGACTCGTTCATGATTAGTCACGGATTTGTGACATACAAATGGGACAAACATCGATTGCGACGGATATGTCGTGGTTAAAATCGATTTGTGACGGAATTGTCACGTTGAATTGAGCGACCACCACGTTGGTCTCGACCCAATCCCATACTTGGAAAACTCCATCTTTCATCTTATTAAAATAAAATATTGCATGTGGGTGTAGACATGTATCGTCTCCTTGCAACATGATATATGAAAGAATGTACGAGTAATTCTCATGAGTTTCAACATGTAAAGCAATGGCATATTGCGGTAAGTACATGAATTCGTTGACCTCGATTATAGTTCGTATGACTATAGGTCCGAATAATTTTCCGAGTATTTGTAAAGGCATGTGCCTTATACATTTGACTTTGTTTAGTCGATCTCATTGGATGGTCAAGACGAGTTGGTTATGGTATATTCATTATGTCTCATGGTTCAAAATACTTAATTATGATGCACCGCGTTGTATCTATATAACATGGCTATTATGACGTATGCTTGCAAATTGAGAATTAAAATACTTGGTTGATTGATGCACTTCGGTGGATTTTGTCTACACTTTTGATCATGACTAGGCGCATCCTTCTTGGTATTTGTTTATGCTTTGAAAGTTCAAACGGAATCAGTGGTTTTTAAACAGCCTTAGCTGTACCGACATTCCTACTTTCTCTGCAAGTCTACCAACTTGGAGTTACCGAAAGGATCATTAGTCGAGATAAGAAATCGAACACCCTGCTACGTTTAAACGCACATATGGCTGTCATTGCCATGTTTTTGCATCAACACTTATGCCATTGGATATGGTCTCAACCTTGTTTTCTCACTAAACTTGGGAAAAACTAAACAGCCAATTAAAACATGCACTGTGATCTGAGTTTAATGATCCGTATGGTGAACAATATATGGATAGAAAGATACGGAAGTCTAGTTTCCAGAACATCTGACCGTTTGTCCATAGCCTTCCTAACAAGGGAGTTATCGCTGTTTTTGTGAACAAAGGTCAAGCTGCGCGGAATTTTTTTCCAGCGATTGTGCTAACTTTTGTCCCAACCAACTTGGTTCCCATCTTAAATTTGCAAGTGGTCTTATGACACATATTTTTCAACCTCTTTTTTTTGGCCGAATTTGCCATAGATGATGCAGTTTTTGGTATGCGTTGTACGCTAAACTATCATCTTTCAAATGTTGAAAAACAGTTTCCTTGGGGAATCCCAAAATACGCACCCTTATAAGAAGGTCGAGCGTGTGCATGGTAGTGTTACACCATGCTTGTGTCGTAATTTTGCCCCTTAGGCATATAACCTTGCCATGTTATGCACTCAATATGATAGATCATTTTGATCATATCAAACATAAAATCTCTATGTTGTTAGAGTATTCGCTATGCTCATGATTATAAAATTTTGCAAGAGAAATTGAGTGCGTATTAAGTTATTTTCAAGGAACACGATATTTTTGGATTTCGGTTTATAAATCCATTGTGACTATGATGACTAGGTCATCACAATCAATGAGTGGTATAATACTCAAGTTGTTGAAAGCCGAATGGCGTTTTCTAGTCACATATGTTCCGTAACAATTGAACCATGTTATGACTCGATGATACATATGCCAAAGTGTATCACTCATAGCATCTCATTATGATTTGTGAGAATAAAATCTTATGCATCACTTGTATTGGATATGTGAAAGGAAAAATATTCATGAGTCAATATGGTCCGGCTTGCATCGGTTTGTGTAACCAGAAGATGTATTGGGACATTGACACATTTAGGCTTTAATAGTCCGGAGTTTGGACAGTTTGATGATTCATATACCACGGTATTGTCATGGACATCATTTTCTTTGAACAAAGAAACTAGTTGGATCAAAGACACCAAAGTACATTGGTGGAGTCGTGAGCAGGGCTCATGACCGATGATGATATTTATGTCATCCGCGTCTTGCTTTCATAAGCATGTGTGACGCCAAAGACCCCCCGGTGATCCTTCTTAGCCACGTTCATTTATTAAAGCCTATTCTTTGGCACGATTAGGAGACGACACCCTCCTATGCTAAAGAGAATAATGTAGCGACTCGCATAAGCATGGTGCTGAGTCCTCCCTTTTCACCGAGTCCTTATACATACATGATCATAAGTATTAGCCTGGGTGGCTTATGATGCTATGATGGTGTTCATAAATGGTCGTACTCAATTGATAACATTTATATGTTATGTTGTTCCTTTGACAATGATTGATAAGTTGATGAAACCTGAGTTATGGTTGTCCAACTTGCGGACCAGTCATTGTAAAGGTCGGTTCACCCACTTTTTAGACCAAGTCTTAAAGTGAAATTTTAACAAATACTTCCTAACATCCAAAGGCTACCTTCTCCCAAATTTTGGTGCCATTTGGAGACTTGGAAGGAGGTGAACCACTTAAATGAAGTTTTCACATACCACCAGCCGCCCCAACAACCAGTTCGATGTCATTTCGATCGGTTTTTGACCACAAGGTTGATGGTTTTGGAATCCTAAACACCCGTTTATACATGCTCACGAAATTTTGAGGTGTTTGGGGCTGGTGAAGGGAGTGAACTCTTCAAGAAAGCACTAGAGGTTCGATAAAACCAACGGGCTATCATCGGTTCAATCGTTTCTTTATGTTCGATCCCGGTGGTGCATGGTGGCGGTTTTATTGGATTCTCAAGACCAGTAGCTACGGTTATGTAGCATAGGTCAACATGTCATATTCACCTATACCTATCATCATTCAAATGCTTAGTTACGAGTGTAACAGTATGCATTTTGTTAACTGGATTGTGTTAACACTGAAAACCTTTATCGTCCACATGTTCATGTGCCAAAAGTGCGTCACCACAACGCATTATGACGGGTTATAAATGATGAATATGACATGCGCTTTCACTCATAGTCCGCTTAAAATGTACCTTGGCAGACGATCTCGTAAGTCACTTTGATGAGCCAGTCTTCCCGTCGTTAAGGGGAGATGCGAACGATCATGTTCGAGTAGAATGACTTGGAATTGTCGTAGTTTGTCCCTACTGTGCCTCACCAAGTTTCCTAAAGTGACGAGATTAAATACATGCTGCAAACATGTCTGCAAGGATTGTGTCCGGTCATGGACGTTCGTCACCTATAAATGGTGATATGGTAACACCACAAATTGTGGTAGATGGTGTTACTAGGCCGTGGATCTCATAGAGTATTGGGATGCCACTTGGTTCGATAAATACTCTCGCTAAGAATGTATGCGAGCTTGGTACATGAAACTTGATCATATGATCAAATGAACTCATCCGTCTCATGTGATTCTGGATTATAGTCATTATTGGGGGACGCCTCAATGAATGCCAATCCATAAAGAGTACTCTATGAATAAAGCCGGTACATGATGACGTGGAATGTGAGTTTAATCGAACCATACTTCGTTGAAAATCTACAACGTTGTAGCCTTGGCCTAAAATGGAAACATATGCGACTCTAGTATAAACAAAGTGATAGCCCTTTGTTGAAGTGGTACCGACACTCCAAAGATAAGATCTATTCGTAAACTTTGTTAAAGCGAGTGAGAGAAGGAGTTAAACTCACCTCAGGGCGCGAGGTTTCTCATGAACGCACTGGAATCGACTATGATGACACGAAACTTAGTTGTGTTATCGTAATGGATGTTATAGCATCCACTATCTTCTCAGTTAGATAGTTTTCCAAAAACTGACGTGCAGCTTATGGTTAAATCTTATCTTAGTGGGGAACTAAGTTAAGTGATAAAAAGGATCTCGTGGTGGATCAAACTCAAATCAAGTGGCTCCTGACCACGGAGTGCGACGACAAGTGATTGTCGGGGACGCATACTAAGTATATACTTGATTTGGAAGAGATATGAAGCTTTTGCGTGTAAAACTAAGGGTTTATAGTGATGTACTCTTGTGAGAATAAGAGATTCCGCTAAATCCAAAGTTAAGAATGAAAGGATCTTAAGGACACTTGATGATGCGTATTCATCAATCGGTTTAAGGCAATCTAAGGGACGGTTTCCCTAAGAGACGATAAAGTAATGCCTATATGATTCCCAATGACTAGTCGAAGTCATCATAAGACTTGGCTCACTTAAGTGATGATGCAGTCTTAAGAGAAAAGTACGGTATTATGTACTCATGTTTGACTCGATGTACTCATTCGTAATAATCCGGTAAAGCCACTGTGATGATGGCCTAGGATGCGCTCACGCAATGTCTGTGATTGACAAGAAGCTTGAAGCTCGCTCTATCTCGATAAAAAGGATACTTGAAAACTGATACCCGAATCTGCCCAGAATGTGTTGGTCTATCTCCCATATGACCTACAGGGCAGCTCACTTGATGGAAAATGGTGAAATTGGTGCCATTGGAAAGGTTTGTGTCTACTTTACAAGGAAACCAACCATTTGATCACATCCATCATGTTGAGTGACATATGACTATTGTTGCAAAGTAGGACGGATATGTCCGGTAATTTGCTGAGTCAACTTCGATAGAGCTTTGTGATCTGCTCAGGTCGATCTAGGTTACGTACTGTATGTGAATGAAAAGCTATGGGTGTCTAGTTTTCATAAGTTTTTACAGTTTCGTTGATACCTATTGAATCGAAAAAGTTATGACTGATTTAGTGCATGGAGGTCAAGACTTTGGAAAACTTGATAAGTCTTTAGCGACTCTGCACTTTGGATGTGTCGCGCTCTTTTTGTCCTTAGACCAAGGTTTGGTTTTTCCCATTGGGTTTTCACTTGGTAAGGTTTTTAACGAGGCGACCTATGAGAACATCCATACAAATGATGCGTTGTACTTCTGTTCAACTTAAACCAAGAGGTATTTTTCCCACTGGGTTTTTCTTGGTATAGTTGTGAGGGCAACTTGGCATCCGACTCCTATGATTTGAGGTACTCATCAGGGGGAGTCGTTATGTATACATCAGGGGGAGTATACATTATATGTTATGTTGGTGCGTTGCAATCTTTTCCTCATCAAGCCTTTATTTTTCCCATGGGGTTTTGTTTTTGGCTTGGAATAGGTTTTTACGAAGGCAACATCTTCTGCACCATTGTTGTATTAGTGCTCGACACAGGGGGAGTGTTCCGGGAATTATTATTCCCGTGATGTGTCTTACCTAATACTGATTGTAGATACATAGATGGAAGGTTCTAGATCCTTCTAGAGGTAGTAGGATCCTATTAGATGTCTTATCTTATCTAGGAATCCTATGTATAGAAGGACTCTCATTGTAATGCCTATATAAAGGCCCCTCTATCAGTGTTATGAAACAATTGATTTGCTGTCTTTTACTTTCTCCTCAAACACATTTTTATTTTTAACACAATCTTTCAAAATTTCAGAAAAAAGACTCGCCGGGCTTTTGCATTAAACTACTCGTCAATCAAAAGAAGTCTCTCACATGGACTTGCCTAGGATTTTGTTAAAACTCATACCCTCCAAATGCACCACTCTTATGGGACGGAGAGAGTATTAATTTTGATATGGTTTGTTTTCCATAATTAAATAATCGATTTGTTTCGAATATTAAATTAAAAATATGACATTAAAAAATTTAAATGTGAAAAAAGGAATAATTTTCGATTTTTTACTATTAAATATTAAATTAAAAAATTAATACTAACATCTAGCCGTCCAAACATCATTAAGCTATACTAGGGAACGTGCTGTGCACGTCGGACATTATTAATGTGTGTTTGTCTTCGTGGGTGATGAAAAATATGCGAGATGAAAAATATGCGAGATTAACTAGTACTTCCCTAACTGCAGTATTTACGAAGAGGTAATTATCGTGCAGACATAATTTACGGTAGACATTATTTATATAGCAAGAGTTGTGACATGAAAAGTTAACAACATCGCATCCTTTTATTTTAGTACAATGCATCTTCTATTTTTTGTTATCTGATTGAAGAGGTATATCTCCGAGAGATATTCACCAGATGGCTTGGGCTTGCGCAGCAAACCAGGTACCTGGAAACAGGTTAATAAATCTTAAATATAGTAAAAAGACAATACATGAGATAAATAAAGAGGATTAACAAAATAAACAATAAAAGGAACAAACCTTCATTTGCTCCAAAGCTAGAATTCCAAGAACATGTAGCCTTTCAGGATGATCATTTACTTCACGTCTCGGAGCAGTCTTTCCAGAAGCATAATCCTACCATCATTGTAACTTCACAGAATCACAATAGTGCTTAACCACAATGTCTTTAATTTTATTACCATATGACGTGAAAAAAAAATATTTTGTAGATTTTGTTATAATATATAAATTATTGATTTATAAAGGCGTGTATTCGTTAGCATATGACGTGAGCCGAAGTAACCGAGCGTAGCTGGATTCATAAAAATCAGCTTTCTCCTTTGGCAAATACAATAAATGTAAACCTAAATTTGAAATAAAGTTTTACTTTTTACCCCTAAATCTGTTCATTCAAAAATTTTATAAATAAAAAAAATTATGAGGCTCCCAAATAAGACGATAGGCAGTCCAATGGTTCTTCACGCTTTAAAAGATGTAACTTGCCCTAACAATTACTGTTACCAACTCTTACGCCTTTGGTCTCAATCAACAGCAAAATTTCACTCCTCCATAACCAAAAAATATCAAGTTTTGGACAAAAGTACAAGCAATCAACTAAACTGTGAATCCTGATTTCAGTATACAAAATAACTCTGTATCACAATCTTTTACTCTATAAGAAAGTATATTCGGTAAGGTACATATGTATTTTACGAATACGAATACAAGATGAAAGTAAGATTTCAAAGTAGGAGCAACTTCAGGTGTAAAGGTTCAGATTTTGGGAATTGCAAAACACCCGAGACTCGGAGCGTAAAATCATTAATTTGTGGATTGTAATAAATCCATTTTAACTCAAAAAGAAGAAAAAACTATTAGACGTGGATTCATGTATCAAAGATTTCTGTTTTCATAAGTTTTTACTCTTTCTCTACACATTTGACAGACATAAATATGTATATTTAGACACGGGAGATAACATTTTCATGTAACATGGTTGAAGAGATTAGGGCTAGATTAGTTGGACAGTATGTATAATAAATAATCTAAATAGCTAGGTAGTGAAGGAAACAATATGGTAATTTTGAAACCCCGAAACAACCAGTGTTTTCAGCGACACATAGCGGTTTGTACGAAATTGCGTTGCGCAAAATAGCGTAGCGTGTAACATAGGCAATTTGAACATGAAAAAAGTAAAAAATAAAATAATATTTCTATATAAATAGGTAAATAACCAAAAAAAATAGCCACAAAATAAAATCAAACAAACAAAAAAATCTAGAATTCTTATAATAATAAAAAATAATAAAACCAGATAAGTCAAATTATGAAAATATTCAATCCTACTTACACATAAAAATTCTAAACACTCGAACAGAGAAGAAAGTCGGAATGAAAAACCTCTTATGCCTGCTCCCTTCATCCGAGAGATAGATAGAGAGAGAGAGAGAGAGTGAGATCGGTCGATGAAAAAAGCCCTACTTCAGAGTTCAGAGAAATATTTTTCGCCCGTAAATACCGTTCAGGTCGTCTGCCGCTGTCTTAAGTTGGAAGGTTTTAATTAATTAGGGTTTTCAAAAATTAACCCTAATAGCGCACGCAAGAGGGTCGATCGCGCAAATAACGCAGGTAATTATGCGATTGCGTTGCCACGTCATCAAATTGCGTGCGCAAACCTAGATCGAGAGTAACTGGCCATGCGTTTGGTTGATTTTTCTATATTTTTTGCGCAATAGCGCGCAATCGGCCGCAAGTGAAAACACTAGAAACAACATATCGAATCAACTAAGAGGTCTTCTAGAAACTTGATATTTATGGAACAAATCTTATGAAGAAGTGATTCTCTCCTAGAGGATGACGAAACTGTTACATTACAAAAACGAAAGAGTGCGAGAATGGTTAATCATGTTAATGCGTAAAAAGGGAAATAAAAACATGAATTTTATACCTCACCATTTTGTACAGGTATATGGAAAAGTTGATGATGAGGAAACAGCAACAATGATAGTAAACGGAATTTCTTTTTCAGCCAATCTTGTGATACTATAAATTTATGATTAAAATGGGAGTCTAAAAAAACCAAAACGAATGATACGAGTATAACAAACTTCCAGTGAGCCAGAAATCATACCTTTGCATTTTTACAAACAGCAGCGAAGGAAAAAAAACAAATCAGTCTAGAACCTAAAAAAAATGTACGCGCAAAATCCAGAGATTCTCCAAAAGACAACATATGATACGTGGAAAACACAACAATTTTGTATGTGGAGATTATCACAAACAGACGAAAAACTTCTAATCATGTATATTTAATAACACCGAAAAATAAACAAAATAAAGCAAGAGATTTTTGGAAAATTTCCACGACAGATCAAAACAGGAAACAAAAAAAACCCTGCTTGGAGAAAAAAGGAAATATATAACAACAATGTCTTCTAAGAAAAGCTTAAAATAACTACCTTGAACAAAACTCAAAAGCTTTTAATTGCAGCGAAGAGAATTTGTATAATTGCTAAACCGTGTCTTGCGAAACAGATAAAACCCCTTTAGAAATACATTATAAACATTTCCATAGGCGGGGGAAAAAAATATAACAAAACTATAATGAGATTTAACCATTGGACATATAATTGTGCATCATAAAGCAGTTAGTCATGAAGGGTTCATGGTGTATTTGAAGGTAGTTGTTGATGTACCTGATTATTTTAATTCTAAATTTATATCATACTCTAATTTCGCTTTATATTTTTTCTTTGGCTACTCCCAATAGCCAATACCCAAGATTTTGAATACCGAGATTCTAAAAATCCCAGCAAACCATAGCACAAACATACCGAAGTAAGTGTAATTTTGAAAGATAAACTAAATTTCTTTTTTTTATTATGATAGTTTATCATAATTTCATACTTTAATTTCAGAGAATTACCTTGATTGAATGAAAAAAAAAGATGATAACCTCATTTCCGACACGAAACTCTTCCAAGCAAATAGGACACTCGCTGCAATCAATCGGAACTGCCTTCATCCTGAACTCTGGAAGTTCTTGAATAAATGCCTCCACTGCTTCTCTCTACACACGTGGAATCAAACTGTCAAAAATTATTTTATTCAGATTATAAATACTCTGAAGTATCCTCCCCGACTGATAAATCTATTGATTTTGAGAGTACCACACAAATCTTCATAAATATCTCAACAGGTACTAAAGTACTTTGTAATTTCAAAAGAACTTTTTTTTCACAATTAGGTTAAACCTCAGGGGTCGTTTTTCTAATTATCTATATCGTATATATGCACACATCTCAATGTCGAGTACATGAATGTCGAATACATGATAATATTCTATACGGATAAAAATGTTCCAAACTGCATAATACCTGAGCTGGGGTTAAGTAAAGTCCGGGCTGATATGCAGCGGCATCTTGGCCCATTCCTCTCATCTCTTGACCCGCAGCTTCAATAGCCCAATCTGACACTCTAACCATGTCAACCAATGGGACACTCTAACCATGTCAACCAGAACCTGAAGCCGAACACACCCCGGCAGGTCGAATTAGACGGAGAAAAAGTTGTGGCAAAGATTAACATGATACATTATTTGATGTAGTGACCTCATTCAAACGAGTGACACATGAAGATCCAGTGCCGAACTTAACATAAGAATATGGTACACTTTTTGAGGCTTAAGAGAGATATTAAATCAGAATTTCAAAAAATGAAGCTATTATCGGTTAATAGAAGCCTACGCTATATTCTGAAACAGGGATCCCTTGTTGTGCGCGCAATAAATTTGTCTGCCTTCGCTTTTGTAATACCCACGATTTCCGTTCCGGTTATTTTGGATTTTTTTTCGGATAGTTCCCGGTTGTCGAGTTCCGATATTATTTTCTCGACAACTGATTTTGGCGTTTAAGACCGTAGGTGATGATTTGTTATCCGTTGTTTTCATTTCGGACCGATGATGTTGTCCCCGAGTATTTTGTCGTGTTCGTTCCGTGCGATTTCGGAAAATCGAGTCGTCGAATCATGGTGGTCGGACACTGGCCGGACGGTTGGGGGCGGTGGCCGGACGGCTGCCGGAACTGGCCGGACGAGTGCAAGCACTGGCCGGGCGGTTGCGACAGGAACCGGCGTAGCGCACGCTACGGCCGGAAAGTAGCGCACGCTACGGCCAGGAGGCAGCGCACGCTATGGCCGGTTGGCTGCGCGCGCTAGTCGGCCGAGGAAGTAAGGGCGTAGGTTACGGATCGAGATCGGCGGGTAGCGCACGCTCTGCGGACATCACTGCGCCTTCTGACCGGCCGATAAGCGCACGCTACGGCCGGAAAAGGTGCGCCGCTTCTGGCCGAGCCGAAGTCTCTGGATTGTGGTCGGGCCGACAGCGCACGTGTTCGGCGCATGATGGCGGGCCGGCCGAACATTCTCGACCATGACCGCCCGCTAGCGCACGCTAGCTCTGCAGCCTAGCGCACGCTAAATTTGCACCGATATAAATATGACCGCGATCCTGTTTGCACTCATTTTCATTTCCTTCCTTTCGTATGCTACCGAGTCTTGGAGGTGACGAAGGCATGTTGTTATACAACTAATCCACGAAGTTTGGGAGCTTATAACATCGATTAATCACTCCATAACATCCTTCAATCCATAATCAAGGTTAGTTTTCCTAAAATCCTAGTTTTGGGAAAAATTGGGGATTTTGTTGATTTCTCCGTTTGATTCGTTATAACTTAGAATAGTGAGGGGTTGATGATTATTAAGTTGTTTTATATCGAATCCCTTGTTTTTCCACGGTTGGATTGCCGAGGATTTGTCGTTTATTGAGTTTCTAATCGACACCTTGAAAGTGTTCGATAAAATGTCACAAAGGGGATTCGGGCGTTCTACGATTATTCTTCCTCGTTCGATCGTCAATTTATTCATGGTATGATGTTGGGGTCGGGTTCCTTGCGAAGAACTCGAGTCGGAACCCTTCCATTCGCCGTTTTCCGATCGGTGGTGTTCAATCGTTTCGCCGGAGAGTTGTGAGCATTCAAAGTCTTAGGTTAAGAGACGTTCGTCAGTGTCCAGATCAACTATTGAGGCAAGTATCTTGCCTATACACTTCATATTTCGTAGTGGTTATAGTCGGTAATTGACTAGAGTGCAATTGAATTATTTTTAATGAACTTATAAAAGAATCGGTATATTCTCGATAAAGGTCCTCTATAAAATCTACTTGTGTGTTTGTGAACGATTGTGTGGTTACGAGGATATGTCTTAGTGGTGTGCTTTGGAATATCTTCTTTACGTTTGGTATCGTTGTGCGTGATTATGTTGATAGTGGACTTAAGATTATGTCTTTACGACAAGAAGTGTGTATATATGTGTGGACGTGTGTACTATTGATGAGTTTGTGATGATGTGTGATGTGAGTATGTGTCGGATGTTGTGGCCATTCCTAGCAAGTACCTTGATTTACATTTGAAGTACTTGGGAATATGTTTTTGAATCGTGATTTTGTGAAAGTGGTAATTTGAGAAAATGTGGTTTGTGCCATGTGGTTCTTGAGAGTGTGTGAACCGAGTAAAACCGGTGAGGGTCCCACTGGGACTCAGTAGGCTGCGTATCCTACGGATCACTCGGTGGGCTATACACCGGGGAGGGCTGACGAGGTGTCTCAGGGTGTGTATCTTGCTTGAGAGGTACGGGGCCGGTATAGCTCGGGAGGTTGTTTTGTGATGATGAATATGGCACGATGTTGTTTTCGATAATTGTGATATGTCCGGAGTATCACATATGCAAATTCCCAAAGTGAGATACATCATATGTAAGGTCTTGGTACTTGGCTAAAATGGCACCGGTATAAGCGTCGTATATTATTTGTTTCATGGTTGCGATATTTTTGGCATAAGGATACGGGCCCTATGATTGTTTCCGTACATTGTGGTTTGGTTATGTATCGAGTGTGACCGTTGTGTTATTCACTCGAGTATGGGATATGGATGATTTGGGTCGTGGACCCTGTGTTTGTGACCATATTGGTATCTTTGAGCAAAAACAATTCTTTGGCCCGTGTCCCTATGTGGTTTGTCGAGTTAAAGATTTATTAGCCCAGAAATGTCTTTCTAAAACTCCCGAGACTTTTTAAATGTTTTTTCAAAGAGCCTGCGTGTCTCATTCCAATTTTTCATGGTTTGAACTATTTTATTCAATGAAATATCTCGGGAAATCTTCATTGGGTTGAATTGTGGAATTAATCAAGTTTTTATATTCTTGGAATATGTTGTGTATAGCTCGTATTTGCACTTTATACTTGCACTAGCAAAACAGTGGAGTTTTGCTAACCCCCGAGTATTCGGGGGGTGGATGTCTGTATTGCGTCCAGGTACTTGCAGGTTGCTGGGGAGCGAACCACAGGGTCGGTACTAGGGGTGAGCTCGGTTCGGTTTGGTACGGTTTCTAGCTAAAACCGATACCGAACCGTATCTTATCGGTATCTAGCATTTGAGTACCGAAATGATTCGGTTTTAAATCGGCTCGGTGTGATCGGTTTCGGTATCGGTTCGGTAGCGGTTCGGTGTCAATGAGCTGATTAAATGGGCCACTTAAGTTGGGCTTGCACCAGGCCCAAATTAAACTACTTGGGCTAAATCAGACAATTGTAAGTTCAAATAGAAGGATTTATACATAATTAATCCACTTCAAAGCTTGAATAAAAATAAAATCTACTTCAATAGCATGATAATAACTAAGGATTCAAAATGTCCAATATCAGATTAAACAAAAGTCTTGAATTTCCTCCTCAGCACAGGTCCATCAATTCATAACAACCTGCACAAAGAAAAAACAAAGTCTGCAGAATAGTCATCTGTTTTATCGGTTCGGTTCGGTTTTTAAAGTCGGGATCCATATCTAAAACGGAAACCGAACCGTATAATTCGGTTTTCAAAATTTTAAGAACCGTACCATACTAATATCTTATTGGTTCGGTTTTTCGGTTTCGGTTTTTTCGGTATTTTTGGTATTATCGGTTTTTGTCGGTTTTTCTGCTCACCCCTAGTCGGTACGAAGGATGATGGAAGACGACGATGCTAATCACATGAAGGCTGTGTTGGGTATTTGGTGAAGTCTTATTGTTTTGTCTTTTTGTTGGGGTATTTTCTAAGTTTCGGGAAGTATTAATGTATCCTAACCCCTGCGTGGGTACGAGTTAGAAAAAGGAGTTTTGTATGTTCGATGTAAAAATATTTGGTAAAAGACCAAATCGGTCTAATGGTTCATTATTTAGCCACATCGGATTAAAATGTGATGTATTGTTTTCGTATTTAGCCTGGTAGATCCTCATGGAGAGGGTCTGCGGCGCTGTAATATTCCCAAGTGGTTTGGGGGTGCTACAGAATATGGTATCAGAGCTTAGGTTGCGGAAACCTAGGCTATCGGGTCCAGTCGGGTATTGTCGTGTCTTGTTCTGTCAGATTGTGTCTGTCTAAGTCGTGTCGCGACGCGTCGTCTGTGATGTCGGCCGTGATTAGTATCGAGGTGCAGCCATCATCTTCGTGCGACCTGTGGATGTAAGTCTCCCTACTATATTGTGCCTTGTGATATACGAGCTTGTATGATTTTGTGTTATGACGTGGAGTTTAAAGGTGATTTGTGATTATGTGGCCTATGTTGTTTGATCCTCGTATGATGCTAGAATGGAAGTGGTGCCAACATATATGTAGTTATACACACATCCTGATATAAGTCGTTTTTACAAGAGTAATAGCCCTGGTGTGGTTACGCAAAGAAAGATTCATCAATGTGATATTTTAAAACTTTACATGTTTTTGGGGAGTCACGTATATTTTGTTTTAAAACATCCTCCAAAGGGAGGAAAAAAAGTTGATTTTTGTATAATGACCTGAGGGCCGAAATTTTTTTTAGAATTCAAACTACCGATATTTTATTTTCATCATGTATTATAAGTTTTCAAAACACGATTTTGAACTCAAGTGAAGTCTACAAAATGTAGACAAGACGTGACTCTCGTTTTCAATTTATCGGTTTTATGACTGTTAGTCGGCAAATATGTGATGATGTTCTTGTTGTTCGGGCAGTGTTGCCAGTTTTAAATTAAAACTATGATGTGAATGTTGGGTCGTTCGATTCGTGGGCATTGTGATAGCTCTCTTTAATAAGAGGTGAGATTTCGGTTTTGAATAACAATTGTCTTTTGATGGTTTCTCATGAAGTGTCGAATCAATGGCTTTGGGACTCGAACGTGTTGTTCATTTGTGACCATTGATTTTAGTAATGTCGTATATATGTTCGTAATCACGTGCTGAATTTGAGCTGTTAGCGCACGCTAAGTACAAGGATAGCGCGCGCTAATGTGGCATGAGTAGCGCACGCTAATGTTGTTGTAACGCGCGCTAATGCAGCATGAATAGCGCACGCTAAATAATTGTTGTAGTGTGCGTTAATTAGCTGGGACAGAGGATGTAGAACCGCATTTTAGCCGTTAGGTCTAACTTCCTACAGTCAGTCGTCTGTGACTGTATTCTATGTGCGTTGTCTAGTGATGACAACCGTTTTATGTGGACGAGTGTTGTGACCTTTCATTCGCGCTAAGTGATAATTGATTTTGTTCGGTGAGTTGATAAATTATGTCTGCTGTGTGTGTGTGTTCGAAATGTTTTCCTAAAACTTTCATAAGTTTGTGCAAGTTGCGGAAATCAATTTTTGAAACTAATTTGACGTTGCGATTAAGCCGGCGGCTTTGTATGAACTTTGGAAATTGTTTGAAATTTGCGAGCCGGCCTAGGATTCTCAAAATAAAACCTCGACGGTATTGAAAGAGTTGTTTTAAAATACCTTGAACATTTTGTAAAATGTTACCGTCGTTGATTCTTGTGTAGTGTTGGGAGAATTTTCAGAAAACGACTTTAACGTACTATTGTATTTTCGAATAATTCGAGTACATGATTTTCAAAAGATTTTCTTTAAAGGGATACCTCGTGGATTTTCTTTCCGAGTTGTTATTGGTTACCTTATGTGATATGTCATGCTAAGTTGGTACTTTAGCATATTTGTTTTTGCGAAGTGATGCAATCGTATTGAGTGAGAATCCGCTTAGTATGCCGAGGACAATGGACGCGACGTGACCGTGATCTGATTGGTTATGGAGACTAGATGCGGGACCAAGAGGATATGGCCGGGAAGGTTGATATTCAAACACTTCGTTTTCGTTGTTTAGGTTTCGGGGACGAAACATCTTTTAAAGGTGATATGATGTAATACCCACATTTTTTTCTCGTTTCCGTTTCGTTCGATCGTATTGAGGCGATTGTGTTCGTTAATGCTTCTGACCTTGTGTTGTTTCTCACATTTGTCATTCGAGCGAGTTCTGATATTGTTCCAAATTGATGTGCATATCGTTGTGATCTTTCCAAGTTCGGATCGATTTCTGGTGAACCGTGTTCGAAACTAACACCTCGTGCTTCCTACAATTTATTGATGTCTTGATTTGAGGTATGAACTTCAAAGGTTATCGTTGTTGTTCGGTCATTGCTATTCGTTCGTCGTTGTCCAATCATTATCGTTTGACCTCGAAACCGTGATTATTGAACATCTGGGCCATTTTGCGATTTCCATAAGTGTTGGGAAATTGTCTTCGTATTTGATCTTCCAAATCATGGAGTTATTGGAATTTCATACCTTTCAGCGTTGGAATCGTGATTCGATTTTTGTATTGCTCGGTTTTATCAAACGCAGCGATTCATGCTCGTTGCTTTTCGTAAGAATTCTTGCGTATTGAATCGGATCGTAGTGGCTTTATACTGCCTGGAGTTCTGGTGTGTTGTCGAGAGTCGCCTTGCTTTTGTTTTAAGTTTCGGGACGAAACTTATTTTTAGGGGGGTAGAATGTAATACCCACGATTTCCGTTCCGGTTATTTTGGATTTTTTCGGATATTTCACGGTTGTCGAGTTCCGGTATTATTTTCTCGACAACTGATTTTGGCGTTTAAGACCGTAGGTGATGATTTGTTATCCGTTGTTTTCATTTTGGACCGATGATGTTGTCCCCGAGTATTTTGTCATGTTCGTTCCGTGCGATTTCGGAAAATCAAGTCGTCGAATCTTGGTGGTCGGACACTGGCCGGACGGTTGGGGACGGTGGCCGGACGGCTGCCGAATCGCCGGACGAGTGCAAGCACCGCCGGCGGCGGCGACAGAACCGGCGAGCGCACGCCACTGGCCGGAAAGTAGCGCACGCCACGGCCAGAGGCGCGCACGCTATGGCCGGTTGCGCTGCGCTAGTCGGCCGAGGCGTAAGGGCGTAAAGGTTCGGATCGGGAGATCGGCAGGTAGCGCACGCCATCGCCGGACATCACAAGACGCCACGACCGCCGATAGCGCACGCTACGCCCGGAAGGTCGCAGACGCTTACTGGCCGAGCCAGAAGTCTCTGGATTGTGGGCCGGCCGACGCGCACGTGTTCGGCGCATGATGGCGGGCCGGCCGAACATTCTCGACCATGACCGCCGCTAGCGCACGCTAGCTCTCGCATCTAGCGCACGCCAGCCGCACCGATATAAATATGACCGAGCGATCCTGTTTGCACTCATTTTCATTTCCTTCCTTTCGTACGCTACTGAGTCTTGGAGGTGACGAAGGCATGTTGTTATACAACTAATCCACGAAGTTTGGGAGCTTATAACATCGATTAATCACTCCATAACATCCTTCAATCCAGCGAATCAAGGTTAGTTTTCCTAAAATCCTAGTTTTGGGAAAAATTGGGGATTTTGTTGATTTCGTCCGTTTGATTCGTTATAACTTAGAATAGTAAGGGGTTGATGATTATTAAGTTGTTTTATATCGAATCCCTTGTTTTTCCACGGTTGGATTGCCGAGGATTCGTCGTTTTATTGAGTTTCTAATCGACACCTTGAAAGTGTTCGATAAAATGTCATAAAGGGGATTCGGGCGTTCTACGATTATTCTTCCTCGTTCGATCTTCAATTTATTCATGGTATGATGTTGGGGTCAGGTTCCTTGCGAAGAACTCGAGTCGGAACCCTTCCATTCGCCGTTTTCCGATCGGTGGTGTTACCGTCGTTTCCGCCGGAGAGTTGTGAGCATTCAAAGTCTTCCGGTTAAGAGACGTTCGTCAGAGTGTCCAGTATCAACTATTGAGGCAAGTATCTTGCCTATACACTTCATATTTCGTAGTGGTTATAGTCGGTAATTGACTAGGGGTGCAATTGAATTATTTTTAATGAACTTATAAAAGAATCGGTATATTCTCGATAAAGGTCCTCTATAAAATCTACTTGTGTGTTTGTGAACGATTGTGTGGTTCTGAGGATATGTACTAGTGGTGTGCTTTGGAATATCTTCTTTACGTTTGGTATCGTTGTGCGTGATTATGTTGATAGTGGACTTAAGATTATGTCTTTCTGACAAGAAGTGTGTATATATGTGTGGACGTGTGTACTATTGATGAGTTTGTGATGATGTGTGATGTGAGTATGTGTCGGATGTTGTGGCCATTCCTAGCAAGTACCTTGATTTACATTTGAAGTACTTCGGGGGAATATGTTTTTTTGAATCGTGATTTTGTGAAAGTGGTAATTTCAGAAAATGTGGTTTGTGCCATGTGGTTACTGAGAGTGTGTGAACCGAGTAAAACCAGTGAGGGTCCCCTGGGTCCTAGAGTCTGCGTATCCCTACGGATCACTCGGTGGGCTATACACTGTGGAGGGCTGACGAGGTGTCTCTGGGGTGTGTATCTTGCTTGAGAGGTACAGGCCGTATAGCTCGGGAGGTTGTTTTGTGATGATGAATATGGCACGATGTTGTTTTCGATAATTGTGATATGTCCGGAGTATCACATATGCAAATTCCCAAAGTGAGATACATCATATGTAAGGTCTTGGTACTTGGCTAAAATAGCACCGGTATAAGCGTAGTATATTATTTGTTTCATGGTTGCGATATTTTTGGCATAAGGATACGGGCCCTGTGATTGTTTCCGTACATTGTGGTTTGGTTATGTATCGAGTGTGACCGTTGTGTTATTCACTCGAGTATGGGATATGGATGATTTGGGTCGTGGACCCTGTGTTTGTGACCATATTGGTATCTTTGAGCAAAAACAATTCTTTGGCCCGTGTCCCTATGTGGTTTGTCGAGTTAAAGATTTATTATCCCAGAAATGTCTTTCTAAAACTCCCGAGACTTTTTAAATGTTTTTTCAAAGAGCCTGCGTGTCTCATTCCAATTTTTCATGGTTTGAACTATTTTATTCAATGAAATATCTCGGGAAATCTTCATTGGGTTGAATTGTGGAATTAATCAAGTTTTTATATTCTTGGAATATGTTGTGTATAGCTCGTATTTGCACTTTATACTTGCACTAGCAAAACAGTAGAGTTTTGCTAACCCCCGAGTATTCGGGGGTGGATGTCTGTATTGCGTCCAGGTACTTGCAGGTTGCTGGGGAGCGAACCACAGGGTCGGTACGAAGGATGATGGAAGACGACGATGCTAATCACATGAAGGCTGTGTTGGGTATTTGGTGAAGTCTTTTTGTTGGGGTATTTTCTAAGTTTCGGGAAGTATTAATGTATCCTAACCCCTGCGTGGGTACGAGTTAAAAAAAGGAGTTTTGTATGTTCGATGTAAAAATATTTGGTAAAAGACCAAATCGGTCTAATGGTTCATTATTTAGCCACATCGGCTTAAAATGTGATGTATTGTTTTCGTATTTAGCCTGGTAGATCCTCATGGAGAGGATCTGCGGCGCTGTAATATTCTCAAGTGGTTTGGGGGTGCTACAGCTTTCTCCATTGCCAAACAAGGATAAATCTTAAAACCATAGAGGAAGATCGTTTCTTACAAAAATAATGTTGAACACGTGATGACAATTGACGTAATGCCGGAACCGCATCCTATCCTTATGCTAAATGAAGAATAAAGAAAAACGGAAAATATCTAGCAAAAACTTGGCAGGAGTTCCTCCAATTTATTCTCCTTTTTTTACTTTGGGTTTAGTTACAAAAATACCCCTAACGATAATTTGTTTCTGATTAAAAAATTACATCCTCAAGCACAGGGTATTCATACAAAACCCAAGGGTCTAATTAATTTTTATAATTTTTAATCTTTTCTACCACAGCTTGCTCCTCTGCGGAGTATAAATTAAGTAATATCACCACTAACCTTCCTCTTACAGAGGCAACCAATGCACACAAGTGCACAATAGCTAAAAAGCAGCCATATAAGGAAACCCCACTTCTGACCTTCTTCCGTCAACTGAAAATAACCGGAAAAAAAAATTATTTAGATATTATGTTCATTCCAAGTTTGCAGCATATGACATACTCGGAAGAAAAAAAATGACAATAAAATGCAACTTACTCAACTTTTCGCACGAGTGAACCACATGGTACCAATGACAGTCCAAGCCAAAAGGAAGGGAAAGAGTACCACAACAAGAATCGACAACACAACAATTCTTCCTACAAAACGTGCATATATGTGCTGCCAGCCGAGATCCCTAGGCCATGTCGAGAGAGGCTAATAAAGTCAAAGAACAACATAGGGAAATACATCATAGAATTCTGACAATTCGGAACGATCGATTAAAGTTGTTCCTAATTCGTACCTAAAATATGTCAGGAAAAATGCATATAACCAAAGACTTGAGACTACTCACTAAATAAAAGTTGTGAAAAAATTTACGAGATCTCACGTGTTAGTGAAATGCTGGTAATATGTGAATACCGCGTAAAGTATAAGAAACTCTATGATATCCGATAAAAAGATTAAGAGTCCTTAAAATCCCATTCCAGCAGCCAATTCATTATCAACAAACATCAAGAGCCGGAAAGTAAACAGTGTGGTATAATCAACCTAAGAATTTCAAGACAAAAACCACGATAATAATATTTAAAACCTCCAGAAATAGATAAAAACTCCCCGATTCTATTTTCCGGAAATTTAAACATCCACTTACCACGATCCATAAGTGCAACGGATACATACACGAATGGTACTTGTTCCAACTGATAGCAACAATAACTCTATTGCAATAGGTAGGAAATTATACAAATCCCTTAATAGCAAGAGTAATCAGATATCGAAAGATTTAAGCTAAGATCAAACAGGGGAAAAGATAATGTTACTCAAGAAATGAAATCTTGAAAACCCACTAAATCATTAAAAAAAAAATTATCTACAGTTTTCATCAAAAGGATACACGCTTGTAGCAAGCATAGACAAAAAGAACCCATCATACCTGCAAGAAACGCACGTTCAAAATAACGATTCTAATGCGAAAAAAACTCAAAACCCACTGAACATAACTACCCAAACTTGAAGAAATCAAACAGTAATTATTACACGCGGATTATTTTCCTATTGCAGAAGAGGTTTTATTTTATATCTTGAGATGAAACAATCGAAGGTATTCTCGAAGAACTTACCTCTTGAAATCAATGCCTTTGATCGCCATCCAGAAATAAAAGAACTTAACTCTCAATCCAAGATTTGATTCTCATTTGACAAGTGTAGAAATTCAATCACACTGAGTCGACTCAACCACCACGAGCCGATTAAAGAACAAAAAAGAAAAAATTACAGTGAGAAGAGTGGGAAGTGAATGAACGGCGGACAAGAGAATAAGAAATCAAATCCGCAAATGAAGAAGAAAGGAATAAACGCCAAAGGAAGAGAAGCGAAAGAGTAGACCGATGAAGAAATATGATTTCGACACCCAACAAAATAAGTCCTCAAAGCAAAATATTAGAATTAGGTGGGAAGCATAAAAATAAAAATCTGCAAGAATTTTTAATCCTTATTATTTTGAGCGGTCTTACAGTAGATCTATCATTATTTTTATCCTTCGTAGTATTAATATTATTATCCCTTTTTTACAACATGCTTTAGGAGCACCACACCATAAATCTGTAATTGGTATACCTGCTATGCGTAGCTGGAGGAAGCATCGGAGGCGGGTCCATTTTCTTCCCAACAATCTCAATCCTCATAGGCATTCCATCAAGTTGGACATTATTGTACCTCATAATGGCACTCTCTGCATCCCGACGTTGAGAAAACACTACCTCTGCAGCCCCCCTACAAGGAAAAAAGGCACTTTTATGTGGAAGTAATTAAAAGAAAAAAGAGCTAAAGAACCACCACATCTCATGAAAAAATGAGATACCTCTGATCTTCCACTCCTATCATAATGTATTGAACAACTTTTCTGCACACCTATCCCCGAGAATAGCTCCTGAATATTTTGACAACACGTAGAGTGTTAAATTTCCAACTTTGGCCAGTAGAAGTAGCCAAGTCAGATCAAAGAAAGCCAACACGGTCTATCAAGCAAGTCACTTTCTACGCTTTTGGTGAAACTCTGTACGAGTTTTTACCGTATGGAAAAAAATATCAAACAACATGAGCTATAATTCTTACCAGGAAAAAGTAATATAAAGGGAAGAACAAAAAGGACAATGAAATTCCTAACTCCCCCCTTCAATAGGTATAGTTTTGTACTTTTGTCATTGGCTACACGGAACTAAAGATGGAGTTATTTCTCTTAAAAGTACAGAATACAAAGGAAATTTAGACGAATTTCACAGTTTACGTTCCTTATGTGTGTTCTCAGTTGACATTATGTATATACTATGTAGATGAGTACCATCATAGCATTACATAATCTGAACTTAATTTCCCTTATTTTTCAGAAATGGAGTAGAGTAATTGAAAGAATAGCAACACTTGTAATGCTGGCATGCACCATTTGTTGCATCACTGGTAAGATATTGACAAAACCTAATGCAGGCGATATTCGAGCAAAGAGACCTTACAGTTTGGTGACAGCCTCAGTATTATTCGAGAATTTGTACAATTGCTAAACCGTGTCCTGTGAAACAAAAAAAAAAAAAAAACCTTTAGAAATACATTATAAACATTTTCATAGGCAGGGGAAACAAAATATAACAAAACTATAATGAGATTTAACCATTGGGCATATAATTGTGCATCATAAAGCAGTTAGTCAGGAAGGGTTCATGATGTATTTGAATGTAGTTGTTGATGTACCTGATTATTTTAATTCTAAATTTATATCATACTCTAATTTCGCTTTATATTTTTTCTTTGGCTACTCCCAATAACCAATACCCAAGATTTTGAATACCAAGATTCTAAAAATCCCAACAAACCATAGCACAAAATACCAAAGTAAGTGTAATTTTGAAAGATCAACTAAATTTCTTTTTTATTATGACAGTTTATCATAATTTCATACTTTAATTTCATTATTTTTGGCTACTCAGAGAATTACCATGATTGAATGGAAAAAAAAAAGAAAAAAAAAAAGATGATAACCTCATTTCCGACGCAAAACTCTTCCAAGCAAATAGGACACTCGCTGCAATCAATCGGAACTGCCTTCATCCTGAACTTTGGAAGTTCTTGAATAAGTGCCTCCACTGCTTCTCTCTGCACACGCGGAATCAAACTGTGAAAAATAATTTTATTCAGATTACAAATAGTATGAAGTATCCTCCCCGACATATGTTTCCATTTTACAACTTGATAAATCTATTGATTTTTGAGAGTACCAAACACAAATCTTCATAAATATTCTCACCGAATATCAATCTTTGAGCAGAAGATGCAAACCGAGATTGATAATAGCAGTAACTCACAGAATGTGAAACAAGCACACAACAGAAAAAAAACGTCAGCCAAAATCAAACCAAATTTAGACCTAATAGGCTGTGAGATCAATAGTACCAGCAAAATAAGGAGTAATCCTACTGCACCACAAGTACAAAAGATTAAACCCTAAAACTATCAAATTAGAAGAAGAACTAAAAGAATCTAAAATAATTAGACAACCAAAAAGAACAGTAGCAAAATTGGAAGGTAAAACCACATCGACCGCCCGAAAAGGCAACAAATTAATGAATTGAGAAGCAGAAGAAGACGACACTCAGAAAATAAATGATAAGACAAAGAAGAGCGAAAATAGAGGGAAAAAAAATAAGCGGCCAAGTATGATATGAAATACAGATTGATGATCTAAATTGCACACATGAGATAAACAACCCAACTAATGAATATTTGAAAGTTTGTAATTGTGGCAGCAGCTGACAAAAATCAAATCAAGACACGACAGGCACACATACTAACAGAGCGAATGGAACAGTTTCACACACGGAAGAAAAACTCACAGAATTTGCAACTGAGACCTAAAGAAAACACAACACGCACACATAAGGAAGGTAAACGCCTAAAAACACAAAAATCAATGGAACAATTTTTATACGAATATGCAAATTTGAGGTGGAAGAACAAACAGAGATTGATAATCGCAGCGAAATGAGCCCTAATCCTACTGCACGACAACTGCAGAAGAGTGCACAAAAAAAAGCAAAGAGCCAAAAAAAAAAAGCAAGGAGAAAAGAAAAGTGTTATTCAGAGACATCTGTAGAGAACACGTATCTTGTAGAAGAACACGTATCCGAAGAAGAGGAGGCAGGACGGGGAGAGGAGCGCAGAAGACAAAGGCTCTGAAAATGAAATGAAGAGAGAAGAGGACGTTTTCAGCGTAGTAAGAAAAAGAACAAAACACGATTTCGACCAAAGGGCACTTCACACGCAGCGAAATGAGCCCTAATCCTACGACAACTGCAGAAGAGTGCACGAACAAAAGCAAAGAGCCAAAAAAAAAAAAAGCAAGGAGAAAAGAAAAGGGATATTCAGAGACATCTGTAGAGAACACATATCTTGTAAAAGAACACGTATCCGAAGAAGAGGAGGCAGGACGGGGAGAGGAGCGAAGAAGATAAAGGCTCTGAAAATGAAATGAAGAGAGAAGAGGACGTTTTGAGCGTAGTAAGAAAAAGAACAAAACACGATTTCGACCAAAGGGCACTTCACACTTTTAGAGTAGTAGGAAAATCCACCTCTAAGCCTTCATGCGGATGTGCGTGTTATCTTTTGGTTCTTTCTGCTTGGTCTTAAGCTGATTTTTTGAAGTTAGCACACGAGCCTTGAGCATATGTTTTTTTTTTTTTAAGTTCTTGGATTTTTCCTGCTTTGAAGATGATGTTTAGCCAGTTATCTATGGTAATGGTTTGTATATTTTTTCAAGTTTTGCTGCTGTTTTTTTGGTCGGTTGGACTATCAGTAAACCGAGACCGAACCGGTTTGGTCGGTTTACCGAAAATCGATTACCGACCAAAAATTAGTACCAAAATATCAAACCAATACCGACCAAAAAAATTAGTCTTGATGCACCTTTTCAAGAGATGCTTCGGGAAAGCGGGGGCCTCTTTCGGTTCATCATGTTGCCGAGCGCGAATATTATGAGTTCCGGTTAACCGAAAATTAAAATGGTCCGGTATGCGGTTCTTCATTTGGGGCTAAAATGAACCGTTCGACAGGCCTGTATAATATCTCAACGACTTTGCCCAAATTGGCCCCTCCAGACTTAGAGTCCTCTGATAGTTGTGGCATATTCGAATTGAAAATTATAATGTTTGAAAAAATATGTAAGTTTATGTGTTTCATTTGGTTGTTTTGAAAATAGCCAAGTTTCTATTTTTTTCATGATATTGTACCATTTTGAGAACTTTGTAGTCATTTGCGAATAGTTCATACAACTGTGTTATTAGGAGGATATGTCCGAGTCATGTGGCTCCAATAATTTTCCACATGCAGAAGGGGAAAAAACGAACAAAAAACACACTCGACAAGAAGTTGAAGACCCGAATGAAGCTCTTTCTACGACCCAACATTATATGACCTCTCAACAACCATTTAAGGTGATAATTCAATTTGGTGCTATTCTTGTTCCTATCTTTTGGTTACTAAAATTTATAATCTCTTTTGATGAAGTCTCAAGCAGTTTGATTGACATCCAATTCTAAGTTGGGAAAAGTCAGCTTCGGTAATTGTTTGATGATTTATTTTGAGAGTTATTTGTTGTCTAATAATAAGCTTATTTTTACCACAAATTTATTTGCTTAGGGTTTCTTCAATTGAATTTGAGAAGGATATGGTTGATTAATCGAATATGAATTAATCGAGCTGTTGTGTTTTAGGTCTCTTTTTGTGTGATTTACTGTGAATGCCTCGTTTCCTGCTGGTTTCTCTCATCAGGTTTTGTTTGTTTTGTTTTCGTTGGTGAAGTAGTTTGTTTTTAGCTTTGCAATTGTCCGTGCATTTTTAGCTATGATTTTTGTTCAGTATAAGGGATTCAATTTGTCTTGATTTTGGGTTTTAGATTATTGATTGGTCTGAAGATATAGAAATTGTGTTTCTTTTGAGTGAATGAAGTTTACTATGGGTTGAAGACATTGTGTAGCAGGACTCTTCTTCCGTAAAAATGGATCTAGAAGCTGTGTTTGACGAATTGATAAAAGGAATGCGTGCACATAGACCCTTTCTCAACCTTGTGATTGGCGAGATGAATAATTTTGGGAGACAAGTTTTTTAATGCATACCTGTGAACAAACATCGGTTTGTAATAATATTGGGGGACAAGTTTTTTAATGCATACTTTTGAACAAACATCGGTTTGTAATATACATGATGATCGGAGGCTAATTCTCCCTCAATTTTTAATAATGTTATTGCCTTAACCTTGTTATCTCTTTTGTTTTGCTGTTATTGTTAGGTGTCGAAAAGAAATAAAAGTATCGTTGGATCTTCTGGAGGTATTGTGTCTGGATCTTTTGAAGTAAGTATAATTTATAGAGTAATTATATTTCTAATTTGGATTTACAATGCTTTAACTCTTGCTTGTTAAACTAACTCTTTAACTAACCGAAGCATACTCCTCACAATGTTAGGAAACCGAAGTATTAGATTCACAAGTAATTGAAACACAAAAACTAAACACAGTTATTGGAATCCCAATTTTACCAAATGCATATGAGGTTTTTATCACTTTTTTTTCTTTACGATGCATGTATTTTAATCCTACCTTTTTGTCTCTTATTTTAGTAATTACCCACCTATATAAGCATGAGAAATGTGTCCTAAAATCTCAATTAAGTTTTGTCCTCATAAGCATAATCAAATTAATTCATTTTGCAGGCTAATCCATATGTCCCCGACTGTGCTGATGCAGAACCGTCTCATAGACTGCAGGTGATTCTGTTTGCAATTATAGTGTACATAGTTAATGGAGAAATAAAAAAAATGCATAAAAGAAATGATAAAAATAGGAAATTAGAGAAGCCACCCATATGACTCATGGTTTTGAATATTTCAAGTAAAATCTATTTTGTTATTATGATTGAATGAATTGATTGCAAAATGATCTCATCTTATATATAAGGCCTAAGCATTTCGGTTCCTGGGAGCACATGTGTGTTCTTTTACTTTTTTTTCCACTGATGTGAATGTTTGTATAAAGACAATTAAGGGAATAAGTCTTATTTGACCATTCATTTGACTTTTATCAACAACTTACTATATTTGTAGCTTTGAATGGTATGACACCCGGTGGTTAGACTATTGAATATTATATCTATGTTTTCTATTTGACTGCTAAAATAGATATTGTGAAAGAGTACAGTTATTATTAAGCATAACGAAATAGATACTTTGAGCATCGATGTAATAGAAACAAACTTCTTGATATTGATGGATCTTCTAAAGTAAGTATAATTTATAGAGTAGTCATATTTCTAATTTTAATTCACAATTCAGGAAACACAAGTACTAGACTCCAGCCTTAACCCTGTATTCTATTTTGTATGTTGTTGTTAGATGTTCGAAAAAAACAAACTTCTTGATATTATGGATCTTCTAAAGTAAGTATAATTTATAGAGTATGTCATATTTCTAATTTTAAATCACAATTCAGGAAACACAAGTACTAGACTCCAAGCCTTAACCTTGTAATCTCTTTTGCATGTTGCTGTTAGATGTTCGAAAGAAACAAACTTCAAGATATTGCTGGATCTTCCTAAGTATAATTGATAGAGTAGTTATATTTCTAACTTGGATTCACAATGTCGGGAAATACAAGTACAAGACTCCCAAGAATTGGCGAGAACACAAAAGCTGGACACGCTGTCACTGAAATTTATGGAGTAATTATATTTTTTATTTGGATTTACGTGCTTTAACTCGTACTTGTTGAACCAACTCTTTACCCAACTGAAGTATACTGCTCACAATGTCAGGAAACAAAAATACCAAACTCCCAAGAAACGGATGGTCCCTTGTTTGTCTTGTTATTATGATTGAATGAATTGATTATAATATGGTTTTTATCCCTTATTTTTCTTTCTGATGCCTACCTTTTAATCCTATCTTTATATCCCTTATAAACATGAGAATAGTTGAAAGGATGACATGAATAATGCATTGTGTAGATATATGTGTATAGATGACGGCGTTTGATATGTGGAACTTGTTCTTTGCCATATTCCTGACTTTACCATTAAGTATTATTCTTAACAAATTTGTTCTTTTTTTTTAAACTTTATGCACCAAGAATCTGACAGTTAAGTAGTAAAAGTAAACAACAAAGAGATGATTTGGAAGAACTAGCTATATCAGAGAAGAAACTGAGTGGTGTTCATTTTGCAGGTCATGAATCCAAATGCCAAAATGTTATTTGCTTCTAGAGCAAATAAGCCCAATTTGGATCATCCGAATGTACCATATATTCTTCAAGTGGCTATTACGAACAGTAGCGGAGAAAGTCAGGGTTTCTTAAAAAGATTGGAAGGTGAATATTTGGCGGAACAGATAATGAAACTGTATTTAATAGAGGTGAAAGGCGATAAGTTACAAGTATATACTATATTTATTTTCATAATTTGGTCCATCATCTTGGGTGTGTATAATAGTCTATTATTATATATGAAAAATAGATATCTTTTACTTCAATCGTATAAACTTTGTATTTCTTTGTAGGTTAAGAATATATTGAACTTGTTCCATATCAAATTTCAAGACTATTGCCTTTTGATGCAATGAGGGGTGAAGGGTATGAAGTTTGATTATGAAAATGGTATTGGTTTGTTGGTGCAATATTGGTCGGTATCGCCGTTTGGAGATAGAGTTATAAAACTCTTTTGCGTTGCGGATGTTAGATTGATACCGCCACTAGAAGGGGGGTTGAATAGTGCGGTTAAGAGTATTGTATTCTTTTTCGTGCGGAAGCAAAAAATAGCGGAGAATAAAAGTGCGAAAAGAAAGAACACAAGGAATTGTTCGAGAGGTTCGGCTATTAACGGAAACTACGTCCCTACCTAGTTTTATCGACTAGGACTTTTCTTTAAAACTTGGAATTTGCACTTTCTAGTTTAGTGCCAACTTCTTACAACTTCTTGATTTCCGGGCTCAAGAACAACCTCACAAAAACACTCTTGTTTTTCTAGGTACAAGATAAACAATACAAAAATTAAGTGCGAGTAGAAACTCGGCTTTCACGATATATCGCTCTAAGATACAAGAATGAAGATTGGAAATTATAGAACAAATCTTCTTGTATCACAATCTAGAATAAGAATATCTCTCAGAATGTTTGCTTGATATTGCTTGAGTATGCTAGTAAGCTCAGAATTCTTGTGTGTCTTCAATCTCCATGAAGGTGGCTATTTATAGCCTTCTTGAGATCAATTTCCCGTTGGAACAGTATGAAGGGTTACGTACGTTATATGATGCTGGTTACGTACGTTACGTACGTTATATTAGCCGAATAACGGCCGTAATGAAGGTGCCGAAACTGTCCAGTGAAATATGATGAAATGCGTTACGTACGTTATGATCCTTGTGGTTACGTACGTAATCTCCTGGTCAAAGATCCGTTGATTGAGACGACTTGTTGCAACGGC
This sequence comes from Orobanche coerulescens, assembly GCA_033398695.1. Classification (NCBI taxonomy): domain Eukaryota; kingdom Viridiplantae; phylum Streptophyta; class Magnoliopsida; order Lamiales; family Orobanchaceae; genus Orobanche; species Orobanche coerulescens. The sequence goes on from CM065804.1 coordinate 15,859,571, forward strand.
TAGTGGCTTTTCCAACGATCAGAATAATTCAAGCCTTACGTACGTTATATGCTCCCGGTTACGTACGTTACCTGTACAGAAAAGCTTACGAAAATAGTGAATGTTACGTACGTTAGAGAAGATGTGTTACGTACGTTATCTGTTAAATGTTACGTACGTTAATGTGATATGTGTTACGTACGTTAACTGAAGAGAAAGTATGTTTTAAGTAAATTTTGGTTTTAATAACACATCATCAAAACGATCTAAAAAATATTGTTCCAACAATCTCCCCCTTTTTGATGATGACAAAATTTACTTTATGTGAGTTTTTGAAAACATGATTTTAATAAAAATTAAAAACTCCCCCTGAACACGAGCATTGCAAAATAATATGCTCCCCCTGAAAACGTGCACGGGTTAATTCAAAAGTTGATTTCAAAAACGAATACATATTATTCTCCCCCTTTTTGTCATTAACAAAAAGTTTGAGAAAACCTGCAAGAGACATCAATGATACGCATAATAATTAACATAAACCAAGCCAATGATTAAACAAAACGATAACCAAAATGATGCATGAAAAGATAGTCATTACAGGCAAGCATAAATATGAAATGTTTGGTCTTTTAATAAACAGGAAACATCATCATTAGAAAGGATAGCCCGACTAGTCAAGGTCCGCATCCGGCGGTGTCGGCGGTATCCCAAAATGCGTGCAAATGATCTTCACCATGATCTTGGCCTCACTCATGTCCTTCTCAAGTCTATCCATTCGAGAAGCCATCTGAGAAGAGGAGGATTCCGAACGAGGTCGGGAGGAACCAAGCTGTGATGACGGACGAGGTCTAGTATGATCGAGTCCCCTCGATGTGATCCTCTCCTCCGGTCTCGGAAGAGTACCCCCATCTATAAGCCTATCATCATCCTTAATATAAGCAAAGTATATCCATCCACGATTTCTCGTGCGGAGATACCTCATCGTCCGTAACGTCCCTTCGGTGACAAGGCTCCCCCTTGGAATCGGAACCCCGTGGACCCCGGTTAGATCGACCCCAGCTTTCTCAAAAATTTCGGTTAAGATAGAACCAAAAGGCATTCCTGATTTTCTCTGTCGATCAACTTTTGCGTAGCTCTTTTTGTGGAAAATTTGACCCTTTTCCACAAACCATTTCAGCACAATAGACGCGAAGTTGACTTGGTGATCCTTCCACACATGATAAATAATCTCCATATCGATATTCACAAGTCGAAGTTGAGCATTCACTTTAGGCATAAGACAACGAGTGATAGCATCATGAAGCAACCGAATGTTTATCCCAAAGTCATTATTTTCAAACCGCCCAGAATGAACATTTAAAACGGCTTTGTCCGATAAGAAATCACGGACTTTCGACTCATGAACACCATAGCTTTCATCATCGGACCAGTCGTTAAAGACTTCGTCCGGAGGAGCAAACTCTCCCTTGCAACGAAAACCCTCATTAGGGAGTCCAAAAATCTCCGAAAGTTTCGCTTCATCAAAAGATATTGATTTACCACGCACAAGTGAATTAACAACAGCAAAACCGTTGGCATCATAAGTGACAAAGAAATTCGCATAAAACTCTTTCACACATTCTTCATAAATTGGTCGAGCAAGACTAACGAACTTATTGATCCCAAGCATATCGAAGAATTCTTCGATAGCAACACCAGCAATGTTCAGAGACTCAAAATCAAAGTGATGACTCGGAGTTACCTCTTCGTCAATAAGGATTTCGTTGAAGACCTTCATGGCTTGAGCATTCCGAAATGATAGATCGCCGGAAGCCGTGGAGGATGTTTGAGAGGTTTCTCCTCTTCTCTTTTTGCCGGTTCTGGAAGCCATGAGGATTGAATCGGTCGAAAAAGAGAAGTTTTGATGAAGTTTTGATAGGGTTTGCCGGAACAGTTCTTCGTTATTCGCGAGGGATTTGTAAGAAATGAACAGGGATCTGACGATGGGTTTATATATGTGATGGTCAACGATCTCTTACGTACGTTATACCCCTTTTATAACGCACGTAACGTAAAAACCTGAACTTTCTGGAGCAAAACCTGCGTTTCGTTACGTACGTAATGAACCAACCTGTTACATACGTAATGTCCTATTACGTACGTAATGGACCGCGTATACCGTACGTAAGCAAGACCAAATGAATAGTCTTTTCCTTTCAATGATGTCCCGTTTTAAATGACCATTTAATGTGACTATGATGAGTATGCAATATTTAAAAATGATCAGCATGTCCCATTCCTAAATTTATGCGAATAAAGTTGAAAGCTTCTTCGGGTAATGGTTTTGTAAAAATATCCGCCAATTGTTCATTAGTACCAACAAATTGGAGACGAACATTCCCGTTTTGGACATGGTCACGAATAAAATGGTGACGAATTTCGATGTGCTTTGTCCTACTATGCAAAATGGGGTTTTTACTTAAATTAATGGCACTTGAATTGTCACAAAAAATAGGAGTATTTTTAAGTTCGATGCCATAATCAAGTAATTGGTTTTTGATCCAAAGAACTTGTGCACATGCACTTCCCGCAGCCACATATTCGCTTTCAGCTGTGGAAGTAGCGACACTAGTCTGTTTCTTACTTCCCCATGAAATTAAACATGAACTCATAAAATGACAAGTTCCGGTGGTGCTTTTTCTATCAATTTTACAACCACCGAAATCGGCATCACTATATGCAAAAAGTTGAAAATCAATGCTGGAAGGATACCATAGGCCTAAACCAAGAAGATATTTTAAATATCGAAAAATTCGTTTACATGCTATGAGATGAGATTCTTTAGGGTTAGCTTGAAAACGAGCACATAGACAGGTAGCAAACATAATATCGGGTCTAGATGCAGTTAAGTAAAGTAAGGATCCAATCATACCTCGATACTGTTTTTGGTCAACAGATTTACCTTTTTCATCTTTATCGAGTTTAAGAGTGGAAGACATAAGAGTGGATATTTCTTTGCAATCTTCCATCTTAAATTTCTTTAGAAGCTCATTGACGTACTTGGATTGGTGAATGAATATTCCGTCATTGAGTTGCTTAATTTGGAGTCCGATAAAGTTTTTCAACTCTCCCATCATACTCATTTCGAACTCTCCCTTCATAAGATTTGAAAATTCTCTTTTATAACCATTTGAGATAAGAAAAGAGCTTAGACGATCATACCATGCTCTCGGAGCTTGCTTTAATCCATAGAGAGCTTTGTGGAGCTTGTACACATGATCCGGATGATCATAGTCTTCAAAACCCGGAGGTTGCTTGACATAAACTTCCTCCTGGATGATTCCATTTAGGAACGCACTTTTTACATCCATTTGATGGAGTTTGATCTTCTTGTATGCGGCAAAGGCACAGAGAAGACGAATAGCTTCAAGACGAGCAACAGGAGCGAACGTCTCTTCATAGTCCAAGCCTTCTTCTTGATTATAACCTTGGGCGACCAACCTCGATTTATTTTTAATAGGGAGACCATCATCATCGGTTTTGATTTTATGAACCCATTTGGTACCAATGATTGATTTGCCTACCGGTGCCGGAACTAATTCCCAAACTTTATTTCTTTCGAATTGGTTTAGCTCTTCTTGCATAGCAATAGCCCAATTCTCATCGTTTATGGCCTCATCGATGTTCTTTGGTTCTGTAAGAGAAATAAATGCAATATTGTTAATACAATCATTTATATTTCTCCTAGTTCGTACACCTTCATCGATTTTTCCGAGAATTTGTTCCATCGGATGGTCTTTCACATTTGCCCAATCTTTAGGAAGGTTGTAAATATTTTCCTCTGTTTGTCCGAGCTTACGCGAGCTTCTCCAACTCCTTTGATACTTGGATACTTCTTTAGCCGGAACCATACCCGCATCATCATCAAAAACAACCTTTCTCGGGGTAAAATCGTATCATCGAATTTTACATGAATGGACTCTTCTACCGAGCCTCTTCTACAATTAAATACACGATAAGCTTTACTATTAGTAGAATAACCAAGAAATATTCCAATATCCGATTTAGAATCGAATTTACCCAAATTGTCTTTTCCATTATTATGAATGAACACTTTACACCCAAATGGATGAAAATAAGATAAATTGGGCTTTTACCTTTAAAAATCTCATAGGAGTCATCATTTTATTTCTCCGAGATGGACACGATTAATAACATAACAAGCGGTGTTAACGGCTTCGGCCCAAAAGTATTTAGAAGACCATACTCGTTGAGCATTGTTCGGCTCATTTCTTCTAGAGAGCGATTCTTCCTCTCGACAACTCCATTTTGTTGAGGTGTCCGAGGTGCCGAAAAGTTGTGCCCAATACCATATTTATCGCACCAATCTTCAAAGAGATTAGAATCAAATTCTCCACCATGATCGGTTCGAATGGCGATAAGTGGTAATCCTTTTTCCTTCTGGGTAACCTTACACCACTTAACAAACTCGTTAAAAGCATCATCTTTATTGGCTAAGAATTTTACCCAAGTAAATCTAGAAAAATCATCGACAATAACTAAGGTATAAAGTTTACCTGTTAGACTGGCATGTCGAGACGGACCAATTAAATCCATATGAATTAATTCAAGAATGCGACTAGTGGAAATTTCCATTTTTGGTTTAAACGAGCCTCTTGCATGTTTACCTTTAATACAGGCCTCACAAATGTGGTCTTTTCTAAAATTCAATTTTGGTAGACCACGAACAATATCATTTTTGGCCAATTTTGAAAGAAGTGGTAAAGAGGCATGTCCCAATTTTCGGTGCCAAACAACGGCATTTTCATCGTATGAAAGTAGACATTTTTCGTTAAACGAAGATTCATCTTGGAGATCAACAATGTAAATATTTCCATAGCGCAATCCAATAAAAACGATTTGGTCTTTTCTCATTGCCGTGCAATGCGTAATTTCAAAAATTAATTTAAGACCGGTGTCACATAGTTGAGAAACACTTATGAGATTATGGCAAAGTCCATCAACAAATAGAACATTTTCAATAGTGGGTAAAGGTTTCTTACCAATTTTACCTGTCCCTTTTATTTGGCCCTTTTTATTATCGCCAAAGGTAACACAACCACGATCTTCCTTTTTCAGCTCCGTGAAGAGATGTTCATTTCCACTCATGTGGTTTGAACATCCACTATCAACATACCATTTATTTGATAATGTTGTCTTCCTTGCTTGTACCTACAAAAGCCATTTTCTTCCGTTTTATCGGTACCCAGGCTAATTTGGGTCCTGAGGAGTTAGATATAAAAACTTGGTTTTTAATAACGGTCCCTTTTGGTACCCAAATTTGCTTAACCCTTATAGTACGTCTAGCGTCTCGACAGTAGGTTTCGGTATGTCCAGGTTTTAAACATTTTGGACATGATGGGATACCCGTTTTTAAAGTGTCCGAATCTTTTGTGGTAATTTCTAAGGACTTTTTCATTGGAAAAGAATTATATCCAAGTCCTTGTTTTGAAAGAGAAAATTTTTGATTAAATAATAATTGCTCGAATTTGTCATTACCACATGAAAATTTTCTGACATAAAGTTTAAATTCTTTCTGAGTTTTATGCAATTCATCTTTCAGAATCTTCTCAGTTTCCAAGCAATTTGTATGATCAATAGAAACTTCCTTGTTTTTCAATAATTTAGCATTTTCAATTTCAAGGAGTTTTATTTTCTTTTTCAAATCTTTATTGCTATTGCAAGCCTTTTCGTATTCATTATTTAGAGATTCAAAAGCATCAAGTAGTTCTTCATGAGAATCACTAACCTCGACTTCTTCGTCACTCTCTTCGGATGCGCGGGCCATTAGAGCAAGATTGGTTTGGACTTATGGTTCATCATCCTCATCATCGTCACTCCATGTGGCGACATAAACCTCCTTCTTTTTGAACTTTTCATGCGGTGGTTTCGATGAACTTATTGGAGCAGCAGCACGACAATCTTTTGCAAAATGGCCTGGAACGCCGCACCTTCGACAAGTGTTGTCGAACTTTTTGTTTTGAGGGAAGTGAGTCTTTTTGGATTCATCCCTTGATTCTTGCTTGATATTGTAATATCCGTAATATTTCTATTTTTAGCAGTTTCTATTTTTGGTGTATGTCTATTTTTATCGACTCGCTTGTAATCGTTTCGACATTTTGAATCTATGTTGATCTTGGAGTTTTTCCATTTGGACGAGTTTTGATGATGTTTTCACGTAATTTCATTTTATGACATGTTTTGCCGTATGAACGTTCGATTCTTGTAAAACTCGTTCGTTTTCGTTATTTCTGGGTTTGTACAAGTTCGTATGGTTGAGTTGGTCTTGTGGAGACTTTCGGTTTGTAAATCCGACGTCGTTTCGTGATTTTCAGGCACTTGGGCCATTTTTGTAATTTCCTAATAGTTTAGGGAATCTCGTTTTCGTTGTCGCATTACGGACCCTTCGGTGGTCGGAATTGTATTTTCTTTCGCTTAGCTCCGTCGTCTTATATGCTTCGTTCATGTTCCCGGATTCGACCTCGTCGCATTTCGTGTTTTGTACCTCCGACGGCAGATATCTGCGACATGAGCAAGCAGATCAATCTGCTGCGTAGGTAGCGACGCTACCCCTGTTGCCTTGCGTCGCTACAATGTGCGATTAGCGTGCGCTAACTCATTTTTGTTAGCGTGCGCTTGCGATGGCAGCAGAGCCACCGGTCTCGGCCCGTTAGCGTGCGCTATACATGTTAGTTAGTTAGCGCGCTAACTTCACATTTTTAAAGATCGGGGGCTTAGTTTCAAGATTATTTTTCATTCTTTTCCTTTCCTTCCCTTCCTACGGCGATTTTGGCGATTCAGAGCATTGTGGAGAGTAACCGTGGAGTTCCCTTCCACCAATTCTTGTGTCTCGAGCATAACACACCACCATCTAAACCCATCTCCATCGTCCGAATTCAAGGTAATTTCTCAGAACCCTAACTTTGACTTGGATTTGGGGTTTTTCCGGTTTTATTAATTGGAACCGAATTATTCCGGTATGTTAGGATATTCTTCACCGATTGTGATTGTTGAATGATTCCAAATCCAATTTCCTTGATTTTAATCCAATTATCGATACGGGAGATTTTGCGTAAACCCTCGCCCGTATCAATTGATCGTCTATTGTCGTTATTAGTAATCGGGGTTTTGGGAGTATTCCTTTCGACATCGATGTCCGTTGGGGACCGAGTTATGCTAATTCTTCGTTTAGGAACCGTCGTTGTCCATTCGGATCATCCGTAGTCACTTTTCACTTCCGATCCTTCAAGATGTCACAAAGGCAAGTACTTTACATTTGTTTACATGTTCTAGTATTTGAATTATGGCTATATGTGGTTGTTGTGGGGAGATATGTGTATGTTCACCTAGGGACGGTCCGACGGGGCCTCTAGGGATACGTATTGCCGTGTGTGTGCGTATCACGAATCGTGGTTAGCCACCTGGGATGTCCGACGGGGCTCGTGGGGTACGGTGGCCGTGAGTCTCGTACAACGGTTAACTTTGAATTATGATTTGTTGGAGATAATGTGTTTTGTGTGTACATCGTAAATATTCCTAATATAAAATGTTTTCTAAAATGACTTTTGGCGCATATATTCATCCGATTAGAATGTAGTTCAAATGGATTGTACTTGCACTAGCAATTGTCGCTAACCCCTTAAATGGGGAAATACTTTTGTATTTCGTGTGCGATCGTGGGGACAAGCGAGCACTAGAGCCATATGAGGATGATGGGCGAGCATGATAATCGTCCGTAAATTTATTATTGGTGTTCTATCTCGAATATTTTGATATCTTGTTTTGGGGATTTTGTTTTATAAAAGCTGGTTTAAGTACTCGAGTACTTCTTTTTACAAAATTGTTAATCTTGTGTTCTGTTTGGGAAGTGGATTAATGTTGGATTTTATTGTCGGATTGTAATCTTATTTGAATTGTCGTATTGCGATGATTGTTGTCGTTGTCGAATGTCTTGTTTGGTATGTTAGCTGGTGGATTCCACGGTGTGGGGTCCACGGCTGCATATGCCCCCGAATGTCTTGGGGTGTTACGAATATGGTATCGAGCTTAGGTTTATGGATACCTAGTGCATCGGTCATTCGGGTCTAGTTAAGTGTCGTTTTGGGGAGATCACCGCTATGCCATCATCTCGTGCGCGGTGCTCGTAAGTTTTCCTAACTTGACTCGTTTCACCGTTCTTTCTATTCCTGTCTTAGTATCTTTTGCGTTTTGCGTTTGAATTGTACTTACCCGTTGCTTCTTCGAATTCCTGCTGGTAGAGGACGCGACGCGTCGCGGCCGCGAGGGGCGTGGGCGGCCGTAGGGCGGCCATGTCCGATCACTCGAACCGATCGGCGATGCCCTCTTTGTCGAACAGTGTTCCCCTTAGTTCCGGAGGTCACAGGACCACCGCTAGCTCCGTAATGCTCATGAGAATGTTGGAGTGGCCAACATATTACGGCAAGTAGCGAACCAGATGACGCTCATCGACTCAGCCGTTCAGTCGGCCATGCTAATGCCAACCCGGTTCCGCCCACTGGATCCGGTAATGATAAGCTACTTCGGGACGTGATTCGTATGCGTCCTCCGCAGCTTGATGGTGCTTCCACCCTTGGTTGGGAGAATTGGCTATTCGAGATGGAGAAAGTGTTTGAGGTCGCTAATTGTTCCGAGGAGAGGAAAGTACCCATTGCTCGAGACTTCCTCGCCAAGGAGGCATCGACGTGGTGGCAAGCGGTGAAACCGCGTGACCGGCGGCTACGTGGGCGAGTTTGAGATCGATGGAAGATGAATACGTCCTTGGCGCTGAAAGAGGGGAGGATCCGAGCCTTCTTTGAGGCTAAGCCCCAAGATGTTCCTATTTCTCAAGCTATCAAGGACTACAATCAACGGTGCATTACGTGAGAAACCAAGTCCGAGATGAGCTAGATAAGATCCGCCACTTTGATATGCGGATGAAGCCGAGGGTGCGCCACTACATGTCTGGTCTGGGGTGCACGACTTTGAAAGATTATCATAATAAAGCGATGGCTTACGAGATGTCGTTTTCTGCGACAGAGACGGCAGCTGAAGGAAAGAAGCGAAGACCTCCGCCGGGCGGAGGCAAGTCAGAGGGTATCCGAAGGCTCACCCGGTTCGCGAGTCTTCGGGGGTCAGTCGCCATCAGTTGGTCGAGGGAACGGTTCTAGGTCTGCTCCTGCTGGTTCCGTTCGTGGTCCTACATGCTTCAACTGCAGTCGTTCGGGCCACATGATGAGTGAGTGTGATAGGCCTCCGATTCAGTGTCTTGCTTATGGTCGTATGGGTCACCGTGCTAAGTTTTGTACGGATGCAGCTCGGGCTCCAGTTACTCAGATATCTGCTCCAGCTGCAGGAGAGCCGAGTGTGAATCGAGCAACAGGTTCCTCGGCCAGCAGAGTTTTGGTAGAGGTCGAGGTCGTGGTCACCTTCTAGAGGGGGAGCTTCTAGTGCGGGGTCCTGCTCCGCCCGTGTGTATGAGATGAGGCGAGCCGAGATCCCGACGCGACGGTGGCTACAGTGTACCGCCCACATCCTTGACCATCCTGCTTCCGTATTGTTCGATTCCGTGCTACGATTCTTTTATATCTATGGATTGCGTGCGTCGTCCGCATGTTGATTGCCTTGTTGCTTGTGAGCCTTTTGTTGTTAAACTTCCTAGCGGGGATAGCATCGTGGGGATCGTGAGGTTAGAGATTTTCCGGTGAGTATCGCGGGAGGGTTTGGCTTTCTAATCGATTGCGATAGATATTAGAGATGAGGATTTGATTCTGGTGAGGATTGGCTCGACCGTCATGGGGCGATCATGAATTATAGAACGAGGATTACGATGTTAGCCTCTGATGGTACCGAGCATTCTTTTGTGGGGCGAAGCGGGGTAGTCGAGATTACCGATCAGCGCTTTGAGGGCGGTGAGGCTTCTTCGGGAGGTTGCACGGGCTATTGGTGTTACGCTTTGAGATCGGAAGAAGGGGAGTCGAGCTCTCGTCTATTCCGTAGTATGTGAGTATCCCGAAGTTTTTCCGGATGAGTTGCCGGGTTTGCCGCGGCCGAGAGGTTGAGTTTACCTGCCGATTTAGAGCCGGGTGACCTATCTCTAAGACGCCATACCGTATGGCGCCGCCGAGATGCTTGAGTTGAAGAAACAGCTTGGGAGAGTTCTTTGGACATGGGATATATTCGACCGAGCGCTTCGCCTTGGGGCGCACCGGTCCTATTTGTAAAGAAGAAGGATGGGTCACTTCGTTTGTGCATCGACTACCGAGAGTTGAACAAAGTGACCATCAAAAACAAATATCCACTCCCGAGGATTGATGACTTGTTTGATAGATTGCAAGGAGCGACCGTGTTTTCGAAGATTGATTTGAGATCGGGGTATTATCACCCGAGTGAAGGATACCGATATTCAAGACGGCCTTTCGGACGAGATACGGTCACTACGAGTTTGTGGTTATGCCTTTTGGGCTAACTAACGCACTACCGTGTTCATGCACTTATGAACAAAGTCTTTATCGAGTACCTCGATAAGTGTGTAGTCGCTTTTATTGACGACATCCCGATTTACTCGAGGAGCGAGGAGCACGCCGTCATTTGCATATTGTGTTAGATATTTTGAGAACTCAGCATCTTTTGCGAAGTTCTCAAAGTGCGAGTTTGGTTACGGAAGTCATGTTTCTCGGTCATGTGATCTCGCCGAGGGTGTTCGTGTGGACCCACATAAGGTAGGCGGTGTTGGATTGGGCGCCGCCAAGAACGTGAAAGAGGTCCGTAGTTTTCGGGATTAGCCGGTATTACCGTAGGTTCGTCGAGGGTTCTCTAAACTTGCTCGACCTCCGACTCATTGTTACGTGTCGAGAAGTTTGTGTGGACCGATGAGAGGCGTAATAGTTTTGAGGAGTTGAAGAAGCGGTTGACGACCGCTCCGTGTCAGCTTTACCGAGTGGTAATGATGGTTTCTCTGTTTATAGTGATGCTTCGGGCCAAGGGCTCGGATGCGTACTTATGCAAAGACGGAGGACGATTGCCTATGCTTCCGTCGCTTGAAACCGTATGAATTGAATTACCCTACGCACGATCTTGAGTTGGCCGCGATTGTGTTTGCGTTGAAAATCAGCGTCATTACTTGTATGGCTCGTCGTGTCGATTTTCACCGATCACAAGAGCTCAAGTACATCTTCACGCAGAAGGAGCTTAATATGAGACAGAGGAGATGGTTGGAACTGATTAAGGATTACGATCTTGAGATCCTCTATCATCCGGCAAGGCTAATGTGGTAGCAGATGCCTTGAGCCGGAAATCGGTATCGCTTGGGCGCTTGAGTTACTCACGGCCCGGTCGGGACTTCAAGAGAGTTTATGAGGTTGAGCATTGAGATTGTACCGCCAGAGAGTTCCTGGACGATTGCGTACTCTTGAGATTTCTTCGTCTCGGTCGAGGACATTAAATCGGGACAGTTGAAGGACCCGATGTTTATTCACCATGGAGAGTGTAGAGAAGGGGAAAGCCCGGATTCGTTATTCATGAGGACGGCGTGTTGAGATTCCGAGGTCGGTTGTGTGTTCGAACGACTCGGAATCGAGACAGAGCATTATGCGAGAGGCTCATGCGTCACCATACTCGACCCATCCGGCTCGAGTAAGATGTATAAAGATCTCGAGGAAGAATTTCGGTGGAGCGATATGAAGAAGGAGGTAGTTCGGTTTGTAGCTAAGTGTTTGACTTGTCACAAGTCAAGATTGAGCATCGTGACCGGATTATTGAAACCGCTTCCCGTCCCGGAATGGAAGTGGGAGGACATCTCTATGGATTTTGTCACGAGTTTACCGAGGACGAAGACTGGTATGAATATGGTATGGGTAATTGTAGACCGACTGACTAAGTCGGCACATTTTCTAGGCATCAAGCATACTTGGGGTCCAGAAAAGTTGGCTCGTATTTTTATCACTCAGATAGTGAGGCTTCATGGTACACCGAGGACCATTATTTCAGACAGAGATGGCCGATTTGTATCGCATTTTTGGCAGGCAGTGCATAAGGCATTGGGGACTCAGCTACGTTTGAGCACTTCGCTCCATCCCCGCATCGATGGGCGGTCCAACGCACCATTCGGGACGCTCGAGGATTTGTTGCGCGCGTGTCGTTAGATTGGAGTAATCGGGAGGATCATTTGGCCTTGATTGAGTTTACTTATAATAATAGTCGCACGCGTCGATTAAGATGGCACCATATGAGGCTCTTTATGGCCGACGTTGTCGATCTCCGATATGTTGGGATGAGCCGTCCGATTTGGTGGGCACCGAGCCGGATCTTGTGTTGGAGACGAGGGAGAAAATCGAATTGATTAGAAAGAGGATGTTGGTCGCCCAGTCGACAAAGTCTTATGCGGATGTTAGGCGTAGACCTTTGGAGTTTGAGGTGGGAGATCACGTTCGTTGAGAGTATCTCCGACGAAAGGAGTTTTCCGATTCGGGAAGAAGGGGAAACTCAGCCCGAGATATATTGGACCTTTCGAGGTATTGGAGAGAGTCGGTGAGTTAGCGTACCGTTTGGCTTTACCTCCGTCGCTGAGTCATGTACATAGCGTATTTCACGTTTCCCAGTTGAGGAAGTACGTTCCGGACCCGTCCCACATTATTGACTTTGGGGATGTGGAGATTGAGAAGGATGTTACGTTTGAAGAGAGACCCGTTAGAATTTTGGAGCGTCGTGATAAACAGTTAAGGCACAAAACCATTCCTTTGGTTAAAGTGCAATGGTCGAGGCACGGAGTAGAAGAAGCGACGTGGGAGTTAGAGGAGGATATGCGTTCGAGATACCCCGAGCTTTTTGATTCTTAAGTTTCGGGACGAAACTTTATTTTAGAGGGGGAGAATGTAATATCCGTAATATTTCTATTTTTAGCAGTTTCCATTTTTGGTGTATGTCTATTTTTATCGACTCGCTTGTAACCGTTTCGACATTTTGAATCTATGTTGCTCTTGGAGTTTTTCCATTTGGACGAGTTTTGATGATGTTTTCACGTAATTTCATTTTATGACATGTTTTGCCGTATGAACGTTCGATTCTTGTAAAACTCGTTCGCTTTCGTTATTTCTGGGTTTGTACAAGTTCGTATGGTTGAGTTGGTCTTGTGGAGACTTTCGGTTTGTAAATCCGACGTCGTTTCGTGATTTTCGCACTTGGGCCATTTTTGTAATTTCCTAATAGTTTAGGGAATCTCGTTTCGTTGTCGCATTACGGACCCTTCGGTGGTCGGAATTGTATTTTTCTTTCAGCGCTTAGCTCCGCTGCCTTATATGCTTCACGTTCATGTTCCCGGATTCGACCTCGTCTGCATTTCGTGTTTTGTACCTCCGACAGCTGCCAGATCGCCGACATGAGCAAAGTGATCAATCTGCTGCGTAGGTAGCGACGCTACCCTGTTGCCTTGCGTGCGCTACCAATGTGCGATTAGCGTGCGCTAACTCATTTTTGTTAGCGTGCGCTAGCGATGGCGGCAGAGCCACTGGACCGGTCTCGGCCCGTTAGCGTGCGCTATACATGTTAGTTAGCGTGCGCTAACTTCACATTTTTAAAGATCGGGCTTTAGTTTCAAGATTATTTTTCATTCTTTTCCTTTCCTTCCCTTCCTACGGGCGATTTTGGCGATTCGGAGCAGATTGTGGAGAGTAACCGTGGAGTTCCCTTCCATCCAATTCTTGTGTCTCGAGCATAACACACCACCATCTAAACCCATCTCCATCGTCCGAATTCAAGGTAATTTCTCAGAACCCTAACTTTGACTGATTTGGGGGTTTTTCCGGTTTTATTAATTGGAACCGAATTATTCCAAAGATGTTAGGATATTCTTCACCGATTGTGATTGTTGAATGATTCCAAATCCAATTTCCTTGATTTTAATCGCGAATTATCGATACGGGAGATTTTGCGTAAACCCTCGCCCGTATCAATTGATCGTCTATTGTCGTTATTAGTAATCGGGTTTTGGGAGTATTCCTTTCGACATCGATGTCCGTTGGGACTGAGTTATGCTAATTCTTCGTTTAGGAACCATCGTTGTCCATTCGGATCATCCGTAGTCACTTTTCACTTCCGATCCTTCGAAGATGTCACAAAGGCAAGTACTTTACATTTGTTTACATGTTCTAGTATTTGAATTATGGCTATATGTGGTTGTTGTGGGGAGATATGTGTATGTTCACCTAGGGACGGTCCGACGGGGCCTCTAGGGATACGTATTGCCGTGTGTGTGCGTATCACGAATCGTGGTTAGCCACCTGTGGATGTCCGACGGCTCAGGGTACGGTGGCCGTGAGTCTCGTACAACTGTTAACTTTGAATTATGATTTGTTGGAGATAATGTGTTTTGTGTGTACATCGTAAATATTCCTAATATAAAATGTTTTCTAAAATGACTTTTGGCGCATATATTCATCGATTAGAATGTAGTTCAAATGGATTGTACTTGCACTAGCGATTGTCGCTAACCCCTTAAATGGGGAAATACTTTTGTATTTCGTGTGCGATCGTGGGGACAAGCGAGCACTAGAGCCGTATGAGGATGATGGGCGAGCATGATACTGTCCAGAAATTTATTATTGGTGTTCTATCTGTCGAATATTTTGATATCTTGTTTTGGGGATTTTGTTTTATAAAAACTGGTTTAAGTACTCGAGTACTTCTTTTTACAAAATTGTTAATACTGTGTTCCTGTTTGGGAAGTGGATTAATGTTGGATTTTATTGTCGGATTGTAATCTTATTTGAATTGTCGTATTACCGATGATTGTTGTCGTTGTCGAATGTCTTGTTTGGTATGTTAGCCTGGTGGATTCCACAGTGTGGGGTCCACGGCGCTGTAATATGCCCTGAATGTCTTGGGGGTGTTACAGATATCTCTCCGGCGCCTTTGAAGAAGATTTTTAAATTTCTTCATATTTTTGGCATAGAAGGCGGTTTCTTCGTCCTCTTCTTCGATAGGTTCATCCTCTAAGTCGCTTTCTTCTTTGGCTTTGAAAGCGATAGTCCTTTCTCTCTCCTTAGGTTTCGGTTTCGAGCTGCGAGATTTGATGACGATCTCATAATTGATGAGAGATCCGATGAGAGCGCTGAACTCTATTGTATTGAGGTCTTTCGACTCCATAATAGCCGTAACGGTAGCGTCCCATTCTCTTGGTAGAGACCGAAGGATTTTCTTGGCTTTATCACTACTTGATATCGGTTTCCCGAATGAAGCTAGCCCATTTGTGATTGCCGAGAAACGGTCAAGCATAGTGGTGATGCTTTCTTCTTCTTTCATGGTGAAGAGTTCATAATCGTGAAGAAGCATATTGATTTTGGTTTCCTTTACTTGACTCGTACCTTCATGGGTGATCTCTAGCATTTTCCAGATTTCTTTTGCCGTCTCGCAGGAAGAGATTCTATTGTGATCTTCTGGATTGAGAGCACAATAAAGCAATTGAGTGGCTTTACTGTTGAAGTGATCGTTCTTCCAGTCGGCATCGTCATACTCTTCGAAGCTTTTGAGAGAGCCATCCGATTTCTTAGGGATGGTAGGTCCAAGGGCAATGACCTTCCATATTTCAATATCGTGAGCTCGGATGAAGATGGACATCTTCTTCTTCCATGTCATAAAGTTTGAACCATCGAAGAATGGAGGGCGATTGAGAGCGTTGCCTTCAACGGAGGAGTGGATAAAGGCCATTTGGATCTTTTCTCTAGCGGGTGTTAATCCGGTGATAAAGAGACCGCTCCGATACCAATTGTTAGATTGATACCGCCACTAGAAGGGGGGTTGAATAGTGCGGTTAAGAGTATTGTATTCTTTTTCGTGCGGAAGCAAAAAATAGCGGAGAATAAAAGTGCGAAAAGAAAGAACACAAGGAATTGTTCGAGAGGTTCGGCTATTAACGAAGCCTACGTCCCCTACCTAGTTTTATCGACTAGGACTTTTCTTTAAAACTTGGAATTTGCACTTTCTAGTTTAGTGCCAACTTCTTACAACTTCTTGATTTCCGGGCTCAAGAACAACCTCACAAAAACACTCTTGTTTTTCTAGGTACAAGATAACCAATACAAAAATTAAGTGCGAGTAGAAACTCGGCTTTCGCGATATATCGCTCTAAGATACAAGAATGAAGATTGGAAATTATAGAACAAATCTTCTTGTATCACAATCTAGAATAAGAATATCTCTCAGAATGTTTGCTTGATATTGCTTGAGTATGCTAGTAAGCTCAGAATTCTTGTGTGTCTTCAATCTCCATGAAGGTGGCTATTTATAGCCTTCTTGAGCTCAATTTCCCGTTGGAACAGTATGAAGGGTTACGTACGTTATATGATGCTGGTTACGTACGTTACGTACGTTACGTACGTTATATTAGCCGAATAACGGCCGTAATGAAGGTGCCGAAACTGTCCAGTGAAATATGATGAAATGCGTTACGTACGTTATGATCCTTGTGGTTACGTACGTAATCTCCTGGTCAAAGATCCGTTGATTGAGACGACTTGTTGCAACGGCTAGTGGCTTTTCCAACGGTCAGAATAATTCAAGCCTTACGTACGTTATATGCTCCCGGTTGCGTACGTTACCTGTACAGAAAAGCTTACGAAAATAGTGAATGTTACGTACGTTAGAGAAGATGTGTTACGTACGTTATCTGTTAAATGTTACGTACGTTAATGTGATATATGTTACGTACGTTAACTGAAGAGAAAGTATGTTTTAAGTAAATTTTGGTTTTAATAACACATCATCAAAACGATCTAAAAAATATTGTTCCAACAGCGGAAGCGATTTAAATAAAGGTGCGGAAATTAAATCGACACAGGATTTATAGAGGTTCGGCCAAACGTGCCCACGTCCTCTCTTCGGTATCTTTTTCTATAAGCTAAAGATAAACCTCTGCACCTCTCTTCTATCGATCGAGGGATAACCGTTACAAACTCATCTTCTATCGGTCCGAGTAAACCGTTCAATCACTTGTCTTTATGTCGGTCCAAGTTAAACCGTTTTCCTTTTCTATTGGACAATAAATCAACCAATCTAGCTTTCTATGGGTACTAGATAAACCTCACGTAGATATCGATTGCGATTCTAACAATGGCGGATCATGGATCTTAATAACACCGAATCCAATCGTATCCTTTTTTTTTCCTCTTGTATGATTTCGTGTATAACACTCAATCACTAAACAATATAAGCTCAAATATAACAACTAGAATGATTACAATGATATCTCAAGTATGAATGCTTTGCTCAATGTTGTTGTTTGGTTTGATACCAAGTGGTTTGGTATTTATAGCCATTTTCCTCCAACTAGCCGTTACTATCAGCCTTCTCTAGCGTGCGCTAATATTCTTCCTTAGCGTGCGCTATCGCCTGTTGCGTACGTTAATATGTCCTGATTACGTACGTTATCTGCTTGCAACTTCAGTCCAGTGGCTACTGCCTCTATCCGTTAGCGTGCGCTAACATCTCTTGTTAGTGTGCGCTAATAACACGTCATTGCTTGCGTGATATATCCGTTTGGATCATTTGACTTCTGACTTTTCCACCGAATATCCCAACGGGTTGATTATCTTGAATTCAAACACTTTATCGTGCGCTATTCCTCAATCGTAGCGTGCACTATGATTTCGTCACTGCATATGTCATTCTGTGTTTGAAAGTCCTCACAACGGTCATATTACTTCGATAGCGTGCGTTAGTCTTCAACTGTAGCGTGCGCTATTCTCAGCATGTAGCGTGCGCTATTTTCATCTTGTAGCGTGCGCTATTCCATCAGGTAAGTCCTTCAGGTGACATTATAACTCGCCTGCATTACTGCGTAGGCGGGTATAGCTAACCTCATTACTAGCGTGCGCTAGCTTTGCAGTTTGATCAGCTTTTTGCGTCTTCGATTCCTTCGTTGTTTTATTTGCTTCTTTGTTGTTTTACTTTGTCTAACAACTTAATCATCAAAACTCTATAATGAATATTTGGAATAAAATATTCCAACATGGTTCACAGAGAAATAAAGTATATAGAAAATGAGGTTAGTTGCTAAGTAAATTTTAATTCTTGGCTTTTCATCGCTTATTGCTATTCTTATTCTCAAATGTCATAAATTTGCAGGATCCGAAAATATACAACATATAGAATCTTCACGAACATGTGATTGTGTATTTTCCCTCTTTGAAAATTATTTTTAATAAGATATGGCAAAGATATCTCAAATCTAAGCAAAAGAGAGAAAAAAATAATAGTACTAGAACGATGCGGGGAACGAATAGTAGTGGTAAAAGGATGTCAATAAGTGACACATCTGGATCCATGAAGAAATTCAAACCCAAACTCTCTATCACAACTGTCATGAATGAGTATGAAGGACTTTCTCCAGAGTTGGATCCTTTGAATGATAGGATACATAGTTTTTATAACACGGATAGTAGTGGTGCCACATTTTGAACGGCCGTGATTCGGCCGGACCCGGTTTCGGCCGGTCGATTCGAACCCGGAACTGCTGCGCACGGGCGATTACAGTTCGAGGTTCTGGCCGGTGAACCGGCTCGGCCGAACCGGCGAACCGCGGTTTCCGCTCAATCACGGTTTGGCCCGAATCGCCGGTTTTCCGCCCGAACTTGGCGGTTTTTCCCAAATTCAAAATTCAAATTTTAAATTTTTCCCAACTCCCCCCAATTTTATCTATAAAAAAAATTCAAATTTTCAAATTTCAAATATTTTCAAATTCAAAATTCAAATTTTTCCCAACTCCCCCCAAATTTATCTATAAACAAAATTCAAATTTTCAAATTTCAAAATTTTTCAAATTCAAAATTCAAATTTTTCCCAACTCCCCCAATATTTTTACTTTTTTGCATTTCAAGTTTTCAATATTTCAAATTTTCAACACAAGTAATTTAGTTTAAAAAAAAAGTCATAAAAAATATTACAAGTTACTATAAATTATATAAAAAAAATACACAACATAAAGAATTTCTAAATTTCTAAATTATTTAATAACTTATTATATTTTTATTAAATTAACTTAAGTAATTTCAAAGAGTCAACACTTGTAAATTACAAAATTTAGAAATTTCATCATTTAATTTAGAAAAAAATAAGATATAAATAATATTACATATATTATGAATTAAAAAAACGGAACTGCGGTTCAACTCGAACCACGGTTCTCGGCCGACCGAACCGCCGGTTCGGGCCCGCGAACCGGCCCTTTTACGAATACGGGCCGGTTCAGTTCACCTCTTCTCGTGAACCGAATCGCTGGCCGAACCGCGGTTCACGGCCGGGCACCACTAACGAATAGTATAGTTACAATGGATATCTTCAATAAAATATTATGAAAATATTTTAGTAATAACAAAAGTTTATGTGATGAATTTATGCTTTATGATGATGCCACTTTTAGAGAAAAAATGTTGATCCTACAGAATACATTGTAATTCAAAACACTTTTGTAGCTTGATTTTATATTACTATCATAACAAGTATTGAATGTTTATTTATGTTACACTATGTTTATCATCACCATCTGTAACTAAATTCATTATTTATTTGGTGGATCTTATGATTTATATGTTTCGAGTACATTCTTTTTTTTATTAATATTAATAATTTAACCAATATTACTTTTTTGATTAATAATTTAACAATATTACTTTTTTGACAGATAATTTAACCAATATTACTTTTTTGACAGATAATTTAACCAATATATAAATGTTATTAATCAATATATAATTTAACCAATATATAAATATAAATATTATTTATGCATTTATATATTGGTTAAATTATTAATCAAAAAAGTAATATTGGTTAAATTATTAATATTAATAAAAAAAGAATGTACTCGAAACATATAAATCATAAGATCCACCAAATAAAGAATGAATTTAGTTACAGATGGTGATGATAAACATAGTATAACATAAATAAACATTCAATACTTGTTATGATAGTAATATAAAATCAAGCTACAAAAGTGTTTGAATTACAATGTATTCTGTAGCATCAACATTTTTTCTCTAAATGTTGCATCATCATAAAGCATAAATTCATCACATAAACTTTTGTTATTACTAAAATATTTTATTGAGGATATCCATTGTAACTATACTATCCGTGTTATAAAAACTATGTATCCTATCATTCAAAGGATCCAACTTCGGAGAAAGTCCTTCATACTCATTCATGACAGTTGTGATAGAGAGTTTGGGTTTGGATTTCTTCATGGATCCAGATGTGTCACTCATTGACATCCTTTTACCACTACTACTCGTTCCCCGCATCGTTCTAGTACTATTATTTTTTTCCCTCTTTTGCTTAGATTTGAGATATCTTTGCCATATCTAATTAAAAATAATTTTCAAAGAGGGAAAATACACAATCACATGTTCGTGAAGATTCTCTATGTTGTATATTTTCGGATCCTGCAAATTTATGACATTTGAGAATAAGAATAGCAATAAGCGATGAAAAGCCAAGAGTTAAAATTTACTTAGCAACTAACATCATTTTCCATATACTTTATTTCTCTGTACCAGTTTCATAATCAACCTTCATACCCTTCACCCATCGTTGCATCAAAAGGCAATAGTCTTGAAATTTGATATGGAACAAGTTCAATATATTCTTAACCTACAAAGAAATACAAAGTTTATACGATTGAAGCAAAATATATATATTTTTCATATATAATAATAGACTATTATATACACACACACAAGATGATGGACCAAATTATGCAAATAAATATAGTATATACTTGTACCTCATCGTCTTTCACCTCTATTCTCTATTGAATACAGTTTCATTATCTGTTCCGCCAAATATTCACCTTCCAATCTTGTAAAGAAACCCTGACTTTCTCTGTTACTGTTCGTAACAGCCACTTGAAGAATATATGGTACATTCGAATGATCCAAATTGGGCTTATTTGCTCTAGAAGCAAATAACATTTTGGCATTTGGATTCATGACGTGCAAAATGAAAACCACTCTGCTATAGGTAGTTCTTCCAAATCAGCTCTTTGTTGTTTACTTTTACTACTTAATGGCTTGCTTAATTGTCAGATTCTTGGGGCATAAAGTTTAAAAAAAAAAGAACAAATTTGTTAAGAATAATATTTAATGGTATAGTCAGGAATATGGCAAAGAACAAGTTCCACATATCAAACGTCGTCATCTATACACATATTGTAACACCCCCCGAGATATTCGGAGAATATCACAGCGCCATAAATCCCGACCTGGGATTCACTAGGCTTACCTCACTCACAACGTATTAAATTTAATAAAATCCACTTGGGAATCAATAAACTCGATACAACCAAGGAAGTTCAACCACGGACAAACAATACCATGAAGAAATACAAGAAGTTGTACAACAATGGAAAAGGACTTTCCTAAAGTACTCGAGTACCACTTATTATTACAAGGATAAAATGGACCGAAGAGAACAACGACCAAACAAAGTAGAACACAACTAGCCACAGTATCACGCCTCGCCATCCTCATCGTATCGTCCCGGCGCTCGCTCGTAAGGTTCCTTAGGACCTGAAAAACACAAAAGTAATTTTCCCCAAACGAGAGGGGTTAGGGCAAGTATTACAAGTGAAATGTCAAGTCTTATACATAAAAGCATATGCACCAATTCAAAGCCATGATAATGATTTTCCGGAAAATACAATTATCCAAACATATTTGGAAATGATGATATCTCTTGATTAACCGTGGACTCGACAATGCGCGAATCCCTCCTCGACCCGTCGGATCATCTCGGTGGCTAACCCAAATGTTCACGGAACCGACATAAGCGGAACCCTCCTCGACCCCGTCAGGTCCTCTCGGAGTGAACGAAAGCAACTCTCACAATCACATGCATTACTTTTTACATTTAAGAACATAACTTTCACAAGAATCACTTGCCTCGAAACGAGAGGAGAGGGTACAAACGACAAGGTACCAAGATCGAAGGATTCAACAACTCCGACCTAGACAAGTTCGTAATTCGATTATCAAAACCCCATCGGTATGAATATAAGTTGGAATCACCCGAATTTACTACCCCGATACATGTGTTCCGGAATAATTCTCTTGGATAGTGAATCGCAAGTCAAATATCCCAAACACTCAAGAACTCCTAAATATATCAATAAATCCGTAGGAAAACATGTATCCGAAGTAGATAACTCGTAATCGGTATATTCTAACACAACAACAAGTCGATCGAAGAAATCGGATGGAAAATCCCTAAATCCCGAAAATCTAGGGTTGTGAGAATTTTACCTTGATTTGGAGCGGCGGAGAGGATTAAACGTTGATAAATCCGAACTAGAAACTCAAAGATGTTGCTAGATAATTGCAATCAAGAACTCCTCACAAATCGTCCTAATCGCCTAGAATCGCCCAAGGAGGTGAAGGTAGGTAGAAATGACGATTTGGGAACTAAATGTCCTATTTATACTAAATAGGGACTAGCGTGCGCTAGCCCTCAAAAATAGCGCGCTATCGGACTCACCACGCAATCCAAGAACCCCTGCCATTCCGTTAGCGCTAACACACCGCTCATAAGCGTGCGCTAGTGACTTCAATTAGCGTGCGCTAGTTATTTCTAATAGCGTGCGCTACAGGTAGTCGATGTCCACCCGAACCTCATCCCGGCTCTACTCTCTTTAGCGCACGTTACTCTAGTAACGTAGCGTGCGCTACCACCTAAATCTAGCGTACGCTACGGTCACACCTAGCGTCGCTAGAATTCCCTTTTCCACCCGGTAGCTACCGGATCGTCCGCCTCAATACACTAGTAGCGTGCGCTAATTATAACGGATAGCGTGCGCTACCCTCACTAAATTAGCGTGCGCTACAAGGTGTGCGTAGCGTGCGCTACCCATTACACGAAGGTAGTATAATCGCATCAAGGATCCGAAAACAGCGGCGATCCGAACAAGAAAAGGGGTAAATCCAATTGACAAGAGTTCCAAGATCAATATAAGCTTGCCAAACACTTACACGAGCGTAAAAATTACAAAGCACAAGAGTAGAAGATTTACAAAAAGTACGGGTATTACATCCTCCCCCTCTAAAATGAAGTTTCGTCCCGAAACTTAAGAAATGAATAACTCTGGGTATCTAGTACGCATGCTCTCTTCGGTTTCCCGTGCTTCCTCAACTCCGTGTCGTGACCACTGAACTTTAACCAACGGTATGGTTTTGTGCCGGAGTTGTTTTACTCGATGCTCTAGTACTTTCACTGGCTTCTCCTCAAATGTGACATCCTCTGCGATCTCGATGTCCCCGTAGTTAATGATATGACTCGGGTCAGGGACGTACCTCCTCAGTTGGGAAACATGGAACACACTGTGAACATGGCTAAGGGCTGGAGGTAAAGCCAATCGATAGGCCGTTCCCAATTCTTTCGAGAATCTCAAATGGTCCAATATATCTCGGACTAAGTTTGCCCCTTTTCCCGAACCCGAAGACTCCTCGGATCGGTGATACTTTGAGTAGGACATGATCACCCACATCAAATTCCAAGGGCCGACGACGATTGTCGGCATAGGATTTTGTCGACTCGAGCGGTTAACAATCGGTCTCGGATGATGGAAATCTTCTCTTTGGTTTCCATCAACATATCGGGTTCCGTCCCGACTAAATCAAGCTTCATCCCAACAAAGTGGAGATCTACACCGCCTACCATACAATGCCTCAAAAGGTGCCATCTTGATCGATGCGCCTATTATTGTAAGTGAACTCGATCAAAGGTAGGTGTATTTCCCAATCGGTACTCAATCCAGGCACACGCCTCGCATATCTTCCAATGTCTGGATCGTCCGCTCGACTGGCCGACCGAGGGTGGAAGGAAGTACTCAATCTCAATTGGTGCCCAAGGCTTGATGGACCGCCTTCCAAAATGCGACACGAAACGGCCATCACGATCGGAAACAATAGACTTTGGCGTACCGTGTAATCTCACAATCTCCGATATAAAAATCCGGGACAATCGCTCCGGTCCCCACGTGTCCTTAATGCCAAGAAAATGTGCCGACTTAGTCAATCGGTCAACAACAACCCAAATCATATTTATCCCCGACTTAGTCCTCGGCATCCCGGTGATGAAATCCATGGTAATATCCTCCCATTTCCATTCGGGAATAGGGAGAGGTTTCAACAGCCCGGCCGGCCGTTGATGCTCAACTTTGACTTGTTGACATGTCAAACACCTTGACACAAACTCGGTGACATCTCTCTTCATATTATTCCACCAAAAACTCCTTTTAAGATCCTTGTACATTTTACTCGTCCCAGGATGGATCGAGTAAGGTGTAGCATGGGCTTCTCAGAGTATTCTCTGTCTCAGCTCTGAGTCATTCGGAACACAAATCCTACCTTGAAATTTCATAATGCCATCCTCGTGGATCATAAAACCAGGGGCTTTCCCTTTCTCCACGTCCGCCTTCAGTTGGACAAGCATTGGGTCATTCTCCTGTTTTTCCCCGACGTCGTCGATCAAGGACGGAATAGCCTCAAGAGTACACATCTGACCCTGAACCCGTTGGATCCGTACTTCGACTCCTTGCTCAATTAACTCCCGTCTGATCTTAACTTGAGGCGTAAGGGCCTCAAGCATATGAAGAGATATCGACTTCCGACTCAACGCATCAGCCACAACGTTAGCCTTTCCTGGATGGTAAAGGATTTTCAGATCATAATCCTTTATCAGCTCTAACCAACGTCGTTGTCTCATATTCAGCTCTTTCTGGCTAAAAATATACTTTAGGCTCTTGTGGTCGGTATAAATTCGACATGAAGAACCGTACAAATAGTGACGCCAGATCTTCGGGCAAACACTACAAAGCCTAATTCCAAATCATGGGTAGGATAATTCACTCATACGGTTTAAGTTGCCGTGAAGCATAGGCAATTGTCTTATCATGCCGCAAGAGTACACACCCAAGTCCTTGTCCCGATGCGTCACAATAAACCGAATACCCACCGACTCCCCGAGGTAGGGCTAAACCGGCGCGGTAGTCGACGCCTTTTCAGCCTCTTCGAAACTCCGTTGTCTCTCTTCATTCCATTCAACCTTTCGGACTTGAGCTATGTTGCACAAAGTGCGGGGCGGAGTGCGGGTGCGGCAGATACGGAGTGCGGGATACGGTTTTTGAAAATGTTAGGGTGCGATACGGCAAGGATACGTCTGCTTATTTTATATTTTATTATATATAACACTTGTTAAATATAAAAACAACAATCCAAATATCACCATAAAATCAATTCAAATATATAAAACAAGTCATACAAAAACAATTCAAATGGCTTTGAGCAATGGAGCTTTCTAATGTTGTCCGTGAATACCTAAAGGTAAAAGTAATTACTTATTAAATGATTTACTTTTTTGTATTTTAATTTATTTGATTTACTTTTTAAAAATTATAAAAATCTAAAAAAAAAAACATAAAAATTCGGACTCGCGTATCACGGCACAGATACGCGCGTATTTGTACGCGTATCCTGTGCCAGATACGCGAGTCCGAATTTTTTTTTTTTTGCACGGATTCGCCACGTGGCGAATCCCGTGCGAATCCCACGCGAATCGCACCCGCACTCCGCACCCATGCAAGATCCGACACGCATACCGCCAATTTTGAAGAATCGTGCATTATAGTTCGAGTAATTGAGTAAGTGGTCGAGCAAGTTTGGAGAACCTCGACGAACCTCCGTAGTATCCGGCCGCACTCCAAAAAGCTACGAACCTCCTTCACGTTCTGGGTGGAGCCCAATCTAACACTGCCTCAATTTTCTGGGATCTACCCGAACCCCTTCCGCGAAATCTTATGTCCGAGAAACATGACTTCCTTCAAATTGAATTCACACTTAGAAAACTTTGCATAGAGGTGCCGAGTCCTCAAAATCTCCAAAGACCAATCGCAAATGCCGAGCGTGTTCCTCTTCATATCGATAGTAAACCAAAAAATCGTCGATAAAAACGACTACACAATTATCAAGATGCTCAATAAATATTTTATTCATCAATTGCATAAATATCGCCGGTGCGTTGGTTAACCCAAAAGGCATAACCACAAACTCATAGTGTCCATACCTCGTGCGGAAAGCGCTTTAGGAACGCGGATTCCTTAATGCGAAGTTGATAGTAACCGACCTC
Organism: Orobanche coerulescens; assembly: GCA_033398695.1. NCBI lineage: Eukaryota > Viridiplantae > Streptophyta > Magnoliopsida > Lamiales > Orobanchaceae > Orobanche > Orobanche coerulescens. The sequence goes on from CM065804.1 coordinate 15,885,755, forward strand.
AAATCAATTTTCGAGAACACCGCGGCTCCCCGCAATTGATCAAACAAATCATCGATACGCGGCAAAGGGTATTTAGTCTTAATGGTCACTTTGTTCAGTTCCCGATAATCAATACACAAACGTAGTGAACCATCTTTCTTTCTGACGAACAAGACCGGTGCACCCCATGGCGAGGCACTAGGTCTAATATACACTTTATCCAACAATTCTCCCAGTTGTTTCTACAACAATTGCAAATATCAACCAGCAAAACGATACGGTGCATTAGAAATCGGGGTTGCTCATGACTCCAAATCAATAGTAAATTCAACTTCCCGCCCGGTGGTAGTCCCTAATTCGTCTGGAAAAACATCCGGAAAATCACTTACAATAGGAATCGAGGGAAGTTCAACTTTCCCATCTTCGACTTTCATGGCATAACACCAATATCCAACACACCCCTTTCTAATAAGTTTTGTCACCTTCAAGGCACTAATCAAAAATTTCGACATCCCCTCTTGTACCCGCAAAATGGTGTTCTGTACCGTCTTTGGCTAACATTGATATGATCTTCGTGCGATAATTCATTACCGCACCGTGTCTATCGAGCCAATCGTCACCGAGGATTAGATCTTCATCAACGATGTCTACGACTATCAAATTCAAAACCACACTCTCTCAAATGATTAACACCGACAATCTCTAACTTCCTTGTCTCCCACGATTCTATCACCACCGGGCAACTTAACCACAAAGGACTCACAAGGAGACAAGCCCTCAATATTCAATCGACGCACACAATCCAAAGAGATGAACGAATGAGAAGCACCGTAATCAAAAAGCACTCTAACCGGATGAGACAAAAGAGAAATGATACCTGCCGCCACGGTAGCCTCTGGATCTCCAGCTTTCCTCATCTCATAGACACGAGGTTGCACCGAACCAAGACTGGAGCTCCTCTAACAGATCGACCACGGCCTCTCGCCTCGACCGTAACTCCGGGATGGTTGACCCGTGGATGACTTCGATTAACACTCCTCGGTTCTCCAGCGTAGGGGCTATTGCACGAGTTCCAAGTGGGGTTTCTTCTTCCGCATACAGACATGGCTCTGTGGCCTTCCCGCCGCAATTAAAACACTTCAATGGGGGTAGACCACAATCACGATTAATATGGCCTCGCCACAATTAAAACATGTCACAACCCGGTTGACGCATTAGCACCAGCTCGAAATTGCTTACCTCCGTGCACGGAAGACGCTTTTGTTGTATAGCTTGTCGATCGCGATCCCGCGGTTGCCACCTCTACCGCTAGAAAACTTTCCGGTGGTCTTCGCTTCTTACTCTCACTTGTCGTTTGGTAGTAGTGAAGGACATATCATAGGCTAGTGCCCTATCTTGATACTCCTTCAATGTGGCGCAAGCGAAGCCCGACATATAGTGCCGAACTTTTCGCTTCATTCGCATGTCAAAGTGACGAATTCTATCTCTCTCTTCCTCACTTGATTTTTCACATGGTTGAGTTGACGGTTGTATTCAATGATCGCCGAGATACGGGGACATCCTGGGGTTTAGCTTCATAAAGGCTCGAATCGGCCTCCCGAACAGCCACGCGTAACTCGGCCTCCATCAATTCCTTAAACTCGTCCCATGAAACCTCACGATCCCGAGGTGCAACAGCCTTGCCACCACTAGCCGCATCCCTTGATAGGAAGTATCGGGCAACCGCACCTTACGTGCCTCTGGACAATTCACGGCCATGAAAACTTTATTCATCTCATTAATCCAATCCTCCCAACCGATCGGATCATTTGCACCAACAAATTGGGGAGGGCGATACGAATAACATCTTGTAACCACTTCACCAAGATGCTCGATGAGGAGGTGGTTGGTTAAGCACTGCGGGTTAAAAGAGCCATTTGGTTCGCCACTTGCCGCAAGATGGTGGCAACACCCACATCCGGTTGGCTCCCTGTAGAAGTTCCCAGACGGGCCGACGGTTCCCGATGACTACCGGTGCTAGGTTGAATAGAGTCCGACAAGCCAGGCGTAGCCGAGCCTTCTACCGAGCCGAGGGACATGGCCGCTCCACCGGGCTCCACGCCTCGGCCACGACCACGACCACGGCCGCGTCCACGTCCTCTACTGGCTTGACATTCTAAAGAAGAATGTAAGTAAAATCATAAGAATAGCTCAAAGCAATGCCATCTAGAATATGGACTTCTCATGTCCCATAATCGAATGATAGTGAGTGAATGAAGAGGGTAAATAAGATAGGAACTTACGAGTACCGGTCACGAGATGACGGCACACGATGATACTGTGTCCTTGGAATAGTACATTTAGACCCAAGAATCCGACACCTAGGTATCCATAAACCTAAGCTCGATACCAAATTCTGTAACACCCCGAGATATTCGGAGAATATCACAGCCGTAAATCCCGACCTGGGATTCACTAGGCTTACCTCACTCACAACGTATTAAATTTAATAAAATCCACTTGGGAATCAATAAACTCGATACAACCAAGGAAGTTCAACCACGGACAAACAATACCATGAAGAAATACAAGAAGTTGTACAACAATGGAAAAGGACTTTCCTAAAGTACTCGAGTACCACTTATTATTACAAGGATAAAATGGACCGAAGAGAACAACGACCAAACAAAGTAGAACACAACTAGCCACAGTATCACGCCTCGCCATCCTCATCGTATCGTCCCGGCGCTCGCTCGTAAGGTTCCTTAGGACCTGAAAAACACAAAAGTAATTTTCCCCAAACGAGAGGGGTTAGGGCAAGTATTACAAGTGAAATGTCAAGTCTTATACATAAAAGCATATGCACCAATTCAAAGCCATGATAATGATTTTCCGGAAAATACAATTATCCAAACATATTTGGAAATGATGATATCTCTTGATTAACCATGGACTCGACAATGCGCGAATCCCTCCTCGACCCCATCGGATCATCTCGGGGTGGCTAACCCAAATGTTCACGGAACCGACATAAGCGGAACCCTCCTCGACCCCGTCGGGTCCTCTCGGAGTGAACGAAAGCAACTCTCACAATCACATGCATTACTTTTTACATTTAAGAACATAACTTTCACAAGAATCACTTGCCTGGAAACGAGAGGAGAGGGTACAAACGACAAGGTACCAAGATCGAAGGATTCAACAACTCCGGACCTAGACAAGTTCGTAATTCGATTATCAAAACCCCATCGGTATGAATATAAGTTGGAATCACCCGAATTTACTACCCCGATACATGTGTTCCGGGAATAATTCTCTTGGATAGTGAATCGCAAGTCAAATATCCCAAACACTCAAGAACTCCGGAAATATATCAATAAATCCGTAGGAAAACATGTATCCGAAGTAGATAACTCGTAATCGGTATATTCTAACACAACAACAAGCTGGATCGAAGAAATCGGATGGAAAATCCCTAAATCCCGAAAATCTAGGGTTGTGAGAATTTTACCTTGATTTGGAGCGGCGGAGAGGATTAAACGTTGATAAATCCGAACTAGAAACTCAAAGATGTTGCTAGATAATTGCAGCTCGAAGAACTCCTCACAAATCGTCCGGAATCGCCTAGAATCGCCCAAGGAGGTGAAGGTAGGTAGAAATGACGATTTGGGAACTGAAATGTCCTATTTATACTAAATAGGGACTAGCGTGCGCTAGCCCTGAAAAATAGCGCGCGCTATCGGACTCACCAGGCAATCCAGTAACCCCTGCCAGTTCCGTTAGCGTACGCTAACACCTGCTCATAGCGTGCGCTAGTGACTTCAATTAGCGTGCGCTAGTTATTTCTAATAGCGTGCGCTACCTGGTAGTCAGTGTCCAGTCCAGAACCTACTGTCCCCAGCTCTACTCTCTTTAGCGCATGTTACTCTAGTAACGTAGCGTGCGCTACCACCTAAATCTAGCGTACGCTACCAGTCACACCTAGCGTACGCTAGGAATTCCCTTTTCCACCCGGAGCTACGGGTGTCCGCCCTCAATACACTAGTAGCGTGCGCTAATTATAACGGATAGCGTGCGCTACCCTCACTAAATTAGCGTGCGCTACAAGGTGTGCGTAGCGTGCGCTACCCATTACACGAAGGTAGTATAATCGCATCAAGGATCCGAAAACAGCGGCGATCCGAACAAGAAAAGGGGTAAATCGAATTGACAAGAGTTCCAAGATCAATATAAGCTTGCCAAACACTTACACGAGCGTAAAAATTACAAAGCACAAGAGTGGAAGATTTACAAAAAGTACGGGTATTACACATATATCTACACAATGCATTATTCATGTCATCCTTTCAACTATTCTCATGTTTATAATGTAATACCCAGATTTTCAGTATAATTTTTTCGCGTTATTTTATCTGAGGTATACTGTATAGTTTGGTATCTATACAGTATGGATAAAATAAATTGAGGACCGAGACAGTTATACTTGTGTAATTGACGTTTTGATTGACAATTATATTGAGGATTTGCTGTATCAGGTTGAACTAATTCGGATATCAGGTATATCATATGAGAATATTTTTGGATTGAGTATATGTATTGATTTTTTGCCGTATGCTCGTGTTTGGTATGCCGTGACATTGGACAGGAATTGCTGAAATTGGCTATGGAATTGTTATGTACGTTAACAAGGTGAGCTAACGTACGTAAGATTGGCACGGTTACGTACGTTAAGGCTAAGGTATTACGTACGTAACGAAGGCATCGGACAGGATCGAGTCATGGTCGGCAGGTGGGACCTGGTGTCGGCAACTTTCGGCGGAGGATGTTGACAGGTGAGTCAACGTACGTGTTACGTACGTTATACAGGACGTGTTACGTACGTAACACGACCATTGTACTGTAGCAAGTCAACTAGTATATTACGTACGTTATATGGCATGGGTTACGTACGTAAGGAAGTTCACGTTTTTAGGCAGTAGGGTCTGGGATGGCATTACTGTAATATCCGGAATTTCTACCACTGTTGTTTGATATTATTTTATCTGAGTTATATTGTACAGCGTGGAATCTGTACAGTAGGGATAAAATAAATAAAGGACTGAGATGTCAGTATTGGTATAATTGTCGTATTTGGTCGACAGTTACATTTGAGGATATTGTGTATCAGGTGGTCATACTTTTGATATTGGGTATATCGTATGATGATATTATTGAATTCAGTGTTTGTGTTCAGTGTGTATTATGTTCGTTTTTGGTATGTCGAGACGTTGGACAAGAACTGCGGAAAATGGCTAAGTATAGCCTTATTAGCGCACGCTGATATTCATGCATAACGCACGCTATCGTGCAGGATTAGCGCACGCTACGTTTATAGGTTAGCGTACGCTAGTGCATACATATCGGAAGGAATCTGCGTATGGACCCGGCTGCTTTCGGCGCACGTTCTGGTAAGTCAACGGTTGTTGTCCTGAAGTACTAGCGCACGCTAAAGATTAGGCTTAGCGCACGCTAGCTATATATCAGTCAACAAGGAATCTTATCCTTGCCAGATGCTGTCGGAATGTGGGGACGAGTGGTAGGTGAACACTGTAGTAAGTCAACTTCGGATAGCGCACGCTAAGAGTAAGGACTTGCGTGCGCTAGACAAGATGATTTACGTACGTTAATGCATGGGCATTACGTACGTAAGGTAGTTTACGAAGCAAGACAGTAGCCTCTGGGCTTCGATAGCGCACGCTAACAAAGTCAGTTAGCGCACGCTAAGGCTAGCGCACGCTAAACATAAGGGTTTAGCGCACGCTAGTGGTGCATTCTATATAAAGGGACAAACGGGTGTCATGAAACATTTTCGTCCATTTCTTTCCTTTCACCCGATAGAGACAACCTTGTGAGAACATTTGGAGTTCCCAAACACTGAGGGATGATCCTCTTTAACAAGATTAAAGATGGAAATCATGGAGTAAAGCTTTGTTCTTGAAATCATTGGTGATTCTTGGAAATCAATCCTTTCCTTCAAAAAAAGGTAATTACTCTTCACTTTGAGATTTCGTTTTGGATTGTATATGATATTCTTGAGTTGACGATTATCATATAAACAAGTTGATGAGCATGACAACGAGTTGGATTACCGTACTAAGTTAGTGTTGTTATCAATATATGAGTATTGATATGTTTCATATGGTTTTGGATGGAATTCAAGATATATGTTGATGTAATTCCCTTCTTCAATCCGGATTTTTGATGTTTTGTCGTTGGTTACTTCGTATGGAAACGATTATGGTGATGCTACTGTGATTCTTGAAGTTATATGAATTGTATGTCGAAGAACATGATGAATAAGGATTTTTAGATGTTAGAACACATCGGATTTTATCATTTTATGAATCATGAATGTGAATCTGGATAATTCGTGTTCTTGAAGAGCTATTGAATTATATGTCATGATTGTTATGAAATCCTTAATCTCGGGATGAGTTGATCATTGTCATGATGGAAGTGTTAGACGATGCTTGAAATGCATGCCACTACACAGCATTAGCGCACGCTACGTTTACTGCCTAGCGCGCGCTAACGGGAGAAACTTAGCGCACGCTACGTTATGCGTTTAACGTGCGCTAAGTAGGCAGGCAGTGCAGTATTTTTGTGTTTTGATTAGGAATTCGTGATGGTTTGACTTGGTTGGTTCTGACTGTGTTTATTCAAGGTTGTGTTGAACCGTTGAGTTCGATTGGTTAGTTTTCTCAGTTGTTGACCGTTATCGGATATGTGTTATTTGATTTCTTCGATAGGTTGAGTTTATTGATCGATGATTATAACCGTGTGTTGCGGTCATGTTCGAGTATGTTCGTGAATTGCTTCGGTCGGGGCCGAGGAGCTCGTAGACGAAGGCATTGTGACTGGTAGCGGCTTCATCATCATCGTATCGGTATCAAGGCAAGTTATTACTTGCTCAGTTATAATGTTTAATGAATGGTTTCAGTTTCATTTCGTTTATAATGCATATAGCGATGATTATTATTGTGAACTCTGGGTATTCGGATCGCATATCGTTCTTTCGATTCTGGGAGATAAATCATAATGTATATGCTTATCTCAGTTATTGGTATGTTCGAGTATCAAGGTTTCATTATGGTAAAGACGAGGATATGAGTATCTATAGTTCATTGTTCGTTTGGATCGCCGAGCATTGAGGATAATCGTCGGTGATGGTTTTATATCGAGATTTCTCCCGAAGGACTCGGGGCAAGTATCTTATATCGATTCAGTTAGAGTTAGTGATTTGATCATGCGTATCACCATTCATGTTGTCGAACATGAGGTCGTCTTAATTGATTTGTCATATTGTCGTTCATGTTGCGTTGTTCATGATGATGAACATATTGTTTTGCATATGTGTATGCATATTGTGTTGTTTATGTTGTGTTAATCCGATGGGATCGCGCGATCTATGCTGAGGGCGCTGGATCGGATGTCCACCTCGTGTTGGTCCGACGGGATCATCTTGGGATCTATGCTGAGGGCGCTGGATCATTGGACGGGTTTTTCCACCTCGTGTTGGTCCGACGGGATCATCTTGGGATCTATGCTGAGGGCGCTGGATCGTTGGATTACCCAGTATTGTGTTATTGTTGTGCATATGTATATTGTTGGTTATCCACCTCGTGTTGATCTTGTAGGATCATCTTGGGATCTATGCTGAGGGCGCTGGATCATGGGATCTCCATTGAGTATACATAGTTATTGTTTTTGAGCATATTGACGTGGTCATATGAGTATGCATTTGTAGGTCTTGTGTTAGGACCGTGTCCATATTGCATTGTTCTGATCTCGGATTAGACTGATATGATTATCGTGGCACATCATATCTCGAGGTATGTTCCATATTTTCTTTGGTCTTGTCTTTGGTGGACAATCGGTTACTGTCTTGGGATTTGATGATATTATTCGATGGATCGTATTGGTCAGAAATGGTAGATTTCCGTATCGTGAATTGGTTATGATAGTTTGAGGATCTTGAGTATTGTTTGAGGTACAATACATATATTATGTTCGAGTTTATTGGTTAATCGAGTACAGGATGTGAATTGTGATAATGGTTATTCTGATGGGAATTACTTAAGTAAGCAAAGTTATGGCGGTAAGATTACGCTGGTCGTATTCTTATGTTGTATTCTCATTGGTATGTTATTATTAATGTGATGTGACGGTTATCATTGTTGGATATTATGGCTGACCCCGTCGTGGGATTTCTTTTTAGGTTCTCGGAGTATCGAGCTTGTAGCGGTCGTGAAGAGATGAGCTTCCCGGAGGATACTGGCTAGGACATGTTGTGTGTTTTGAGTTTCTTGATTGGTTCTTGTATTCCGCTGCTAGAGTATCTTTATGGTTGGTCTTTTTCCGCTGCGTGAGTATTTTGAAATGCTCTTTTGGTATCTAGTAACTGAGGTTACTTTGGAAATCGTTTTCTAAACTTTTGAGTGTCGGCTGTTTGGCCTTGCGATTTCAAATGAGTTTTTACGACGGTTTTTGATAAATGGATTTTGTAAGTCTTTGTGAATTTTTAAAGATAGTACTGTCGTTGGCCTCTTGGGCATTTGTAAATGTTTGCGAAAATTTCTTTTAGCCTTGTGGGTTCCAACTCGGGGCCCACGGCGCTGTAATATTTCCGGTTGAATCTGGGGGTGTTACAATTACGTATGCTAACCAGGACAAGATAGCGTACGTAAGAGGTGTTACGTACGTTAACTTGGGAATGTTACGTACGTAACGAGCGGGGAGTTTATATAAGGAATGGCCGTCATTTCATTTCACTTCAGCATTTCTCTTCGTTTTTCATCTCTAAACATTGAGAGAGGGATATTTTGGCTCTCCTAATTCGATTTTGAGCTTGAGGGCTTGGATTTGGAGCTTGGATATGGAGTTATTGATGATTCTTGAAGTGATTTCTTGTGTATTCCATCTTCTAAGAGGTATGTTGGATAATCCTCCTTTTCATTTTGGATTTTTGATGTTGTTATTGATAAATGATTCGTATGAAGATGATTATGATCTTGTTATTACGATTCTTGAGGATATATGAATTATATGTTGAAGGAAGATGATGATATGATGGTTTGTATCTTGATTATGTTGGTTATGATTATGGAATCCTAGAGTTCTTGATGTTATTGGTAGTATTGTTGCGATTTTTGATGTTAGGAAGATCGTATGTTGAAGAACATGATGATATACACCTTGAATTATGATTAAGGATTGTTTAGATGTTAGAAAACATCGGATTATGTTGTTTTATGGATTATGAACGCGAATTCGGATAATTCGTGTTCTTGAAGAACTCGTGAGTTATACATGTCATGATTGTTGGGAAGATTTCGGATAATTGGATTGTGATTCTTCATGATAATAATTGGTAAATTGTTTCTTACGAATTTACTAGTATAACAAGAAGGAGTCTTGTTGATTCTAATTTAGAATTAAAGTCGGAATCGAATATGTTATGAAATCCTTAATATCAAGATGAATTGATCATTGATTTGAGGAATGTGTTGGTGTTTTGGGTATAAATATGGAATATTCATATCTATAATTAAGTTATGTATTTTGGTACAATATTCGTATAGGAATACGAATATGATTAAGGGTTTGATGAGATTACTATTCACCGTTGAGTTTGGAAATTCATACATATTGAACATGTGTTCAAATCGAATGTTTGAGTTATTTGAAACTCTTGGAATATGGTTATCTATGATGTTGAATTAATCGGATCGTCCGGATTGATGATGATAATCGGTAATTGGTTTATAATATGAATTTACAAGGAGGAAACTTGTATCCGTATTTAAGATTGAATTTGGAAACGGTAATGTTAGACCCTTGTTGGGTTAAATTGATTATTGATATGATCTTCGGATTTTGGAATCGTATTGTGGTTTTGAATTCGTGTTTGATTGGTTCGGGTTGTTTGGATATGTGTTTAATCGGGATATTGTAGAACCGTTGTGTTTGTTGATCGGTTATTGATTATTATTTGTGATCATCGAGTTACGGCTTGTATTGTGGATATGAGTTCGTATTTGTTGAGTTGGATTATTTGGTTTTATGTATATGATCGAGGTTTCGTTGAACCGTTGAGTTTGTTGATTGGGTATATCGGTTATTGATTTTTATCGAATGTGTGTTAATCGGTTATTGCAATAGGTTGATATGTTTTGATCGTGGATTATGACCGTTGTGTTGCGGTTGAGGCTAAAGAGTTCGTAGATTGCTTTTGGTCGGGGCTGAGGAGCTCATAGACAAAGGCAATGGATATTGGTAACGGCTTCGTGGTATCGGTATCAAGGCAAGTTTCTACTTGTTCAGTTTATAATATTTGATGAATGTTTTCGTTTTCATTTCATTTATAATTCGTATAGCAATGTTGTTAGAAATGTAAGTTGTCGGGATAATGGTTTGTATATCGTACTCTGGTTGTAATAAATCATAAGGTATATGATTTAATTGTGTTCAGGGAAGACGTGAGTTATCTTTGGTCGAGGCGGATATCGAGGATAGTTATCGTGATGACATAAGTATCGGGATAAAGGTTTATTGGTATTGAATGGATGGTACCTTATTTGAGATTATTTGTATAACTGTGTATTCGTTCAGGGATGTTGTTCGTGGAAAGGATGTTGTCTTTGGCTTTGAGGTAATTTATGTATTGTTCAGTTATGAGATAATTATTATGTTGAGTTGTTGTATATGTTGTATGTTGAGGCTTCGTATATTGAGATTCGTACTGGTTGTTCGTTGAGGGATGTTGATCCTAGGACTATTGTTGGTATTAATGGTTGTGTTGATCGTCTCATTGGGGGATGTTGATGGATATGGTCCTCGGCTTTGAGGTAAATCTAAGTATTTGTTCAGTCATGTGGATAATTAGTATGTTGAGTTGTTGTATATGTTGAGGTTTCGTGTAATGAGTTTCGTATCGGTTATTCGTTGAGGGATGTTGATCCCAGGACTGTTGTATTGAGGTCGTAAATCGTGTTGGTCATTCATTTGGGGATGATGATCCCATGATTGATGTTTTGGATATTGATTAGTCGTGTCGACTTTTCATTGTCAGTCTGTTGTTGTTCACTTCGGTGAGTCTTTTGATCCTTATTGGATATGTGTTTCTTTGAGTTTCGTTGTCACGTTGCATCGTGACATATCTGGAGTCATATCTGCGTGCCGATTGGTTATTGTGTAGGATTTTTAGCCGGGCACATGATGGTTATGTGTTGATATTTCCACATTGAACCGTGCACACGAGACGTAGTTCGTGAGGCTAATTAGGTACAAGACCACACGTGTATGTGATCAATACCCGAGGTGGCTTGCGCACGGACACATTTCCGGATCGGGCGTACTATGATTTCCATCTTTGAGCCATATTGTTTGGTCGTTCATCCTCCATTTATGGTTGGGTATGTTCGACGGTTTGTGACTGGTTGTTCATACGCCCGAGGGGTATGTTCGACAGTCGGAGTTATTTCTTTGAGATCCATTATCGTTGATCATTTGGAGTTTATCTTGTTGATGGTATTCTCGGTTATTGTTGGTCCTTTGTTGATCATTTGGAGTTTACCTTGTTGATGGTATTCTCGATTATTGTTGATCCTTTGTTGATCGTGTCGGAGTTATCATGTTGATGGTACTCTCGTTTATCGTCGATCTTTTGTTGGTTATATTGGAGTTATCATGTTGATGATATTCTAAGTTGATGTATTGGTTGATCATTGTTATTGATCGTATAAGCATTCGGACTGTACGTCGATGTTTCGGGATTTGTATTCATTATCATGTGATAGTTGATCTACAGTATGTTGTGTATTATTGGTTTATCCAGGTTGAGATTTGATTGTGTAATCCGACGGACAGGATTTGACACAGATTGGATTATTTCCACACTTATGAGTTATGATGATGTTTTGAGGATTGTTGGTATTTTTGGAATACAGTACAGATAATTGTTGTTGAGTTCATTTCGTCATTTGAGAATACGAAATATGGATTATGATAAGGATTGGATTGTTATGGATTGGTAAGATTATAACGGTAAGATTACTTTGGTAGTATTCTTACTATATTATTACATTGGTATGTAATTATTTATGATGATGTGATCGATATCATTATTGAGTATTGTGGCTGACCCCGTCGTGGGCTTTATTTTTAGGTACTCGGAGATCGAGCTAGTAGCGGTCGTGAAGGGATGAGCTTCCCGGGTGATACTGGTCGTGGCATGTTTTTGAGTATTGAGTATTTCTCTTCTGATTATTTTATTCCGCTGCAAATGTGTATTTTGAACTGCATTTATCCGTTGTGTGTGTATATTTCAAAATGGCTTTTTGGTATCTTTATCTGCTGCGTGTGTGTATTTTAAAAGGGCCTTTTTGGCATTTTGCGAACTTGAATTATTTCGTTGAACACTTTTTCCCAATTATTTTTCGGTACATTTAAGTGGCGGCTTAACGTACATTTTTAACTGCCGAGAATTGGCACTTCGCCTTGTATTTTCAACTGGTATTTTATGACGGTATTTGAGAACTATGCTTTTGAAAATATTTGAGTATTTAAAATATTACCGTCATCGGCCTTTTGGCGTTTTTAAATGATTTTGTAAACGGTTTTTAGCCTGGTGGGTTCCGGCGCGGGACCCACGACGCTGTAATATCCCGGATGGTTTTGGGGGTGTTACATATAAGGGATATAAAGATAGGATTAAAAGGTAGGCATCGGAAAGAAAAATAGGGGATAAAAACCATCTTGTAATCAATTCATTCGATCATAATAAAAAGACAAACAAGGGACCATCCATTTCTTGGGAGTTTGGTATTTTTGTTTCCTAACATTGTGAGGAGTATACTTCAGTTAGGTATAGAGTTGGTTCAACAAGTACGAGTTAAAGCACGTAAATCCAAATAAAAAATATAATTACTCCATAAATTTCCAGTGACAGCGTGTCCAGCTTTTGTGTTCTCGCCAGTTCTTGGGAGTCTTGTACTTGTATTTCCCGACATTGTGAATCCAAATTAGAAATATAACTACTCTATCAATTATACTTAGTTTAGAAGATCCAGCAATATCTTGAAATTTGTTTCTTTCGAACATCTTACCGCAACATGCAAAAGAGATTACAAGGTTAAGGCTTGAAGTCTAGTACTTGTGTTTCCTTAATTGTGATTTAAAATTAGAAATATGACATACTCTATAAATTATACTTACTTTAGAAGATCCACAATATCAAGAAGTTTGTTTCTTTCGAACATCTAGCAGCAACATGCAAAATAGAATACAATGTTAAGGCTGGAAGTCTAGTACTTGTGTTTTCTGAATTGTGAATTAAAATTAGAAATATAACTACTCTATAAATTATACTTACTTTAGAAGATCCAGCAACATCAAGAAGTTTGTTTCTATTACATCGATGCTCAAAGTATCTATTTCGTTATGCTTAATAATAAGTGTACTGTTTCACAATATCTATTTTAGCAGTCAAATAGAAAACATAGATACAATATTCAATAGTCTAACCACCGGGTGTCATACCATTCAAAGCTACAAAAATAGTAAGTTGTTGATAAAAGTTAAATGAATGGTCAAATAAGACTTATTCCCTTAATTGTCGTTATATAAACATTCACATCAGTGGGAAAAAAAAAAGGGAAAAAACACATGTGCTCCCAGGAACCGAAATGTTTAGGCCTTATATATAAGATCAGATCATTTTGCAATCAATTCATTCAATCATAATAACAAAATAGATTTTACTTGAGATATTCAAAACCATGAGTCATATTGGTGGCTTCTCTAATTTTCTATTTTTATCTATTCTTTTATGCATTTTTTTTATTTCTCCATTAACTATGTACACTATAATTGCAAACAGAATCACCTGCAGTATATGAGACGGTTCTGCATCGGCACAGTCGGGGACATCTGGATTAGCCTGCAAAATGAATTAATTTGATTATGCTTATGAGGATAAAATTTAATTGAGATTTTAGGACACATTTCTCATGCTTATATAGGTAGGTAATTACTAAAATAAGAGACAAAAAGGTAGGATTAAAATACATGCATCGAAAAGAAAAATAAGTGATAAAAACCACACATGCATTTGGTAAAATTGATTTTAATCCTAAACCCTAAAGGAAGGTGCAGGCATTTACGTAGATAAATTATACTTACTTTAGAAGATCCAGCAATATCAAGATGTTTGTTTCTATTACATCGATGTTCAAAGTATCTATTTCGTTATGCTTAATAATAAGTGTACTCTTTCATAATATCTATTTTAGCAGTCAAATAGAAAACATAAATATAATATTCAATAGTCTAACCACCGGGTGTCATACCATTCAAAGCTACAGAAATAGTAAGTTGTTGATAAAAGTCAAATGAATGGTCAAATAAGACTTATTCCCTTAATTGTCTTTATATAAACATTCACATAAGTGGAAAAAAAAGGGAAAAAAAACACATGTGCTCCCAGGAACCGAAATGCTTAGGCCTTATATATAAGATCAGATCATTTTGCAATCAATTCATTCAATCATAATAACAAAATCGATTTTACTTGAAATATTCAAAACCATGAGTCATATGGGTGGCTTCTCTAATTTCCTATTTTTATCATTTCTTTTATGCATTTTTTTTATTTCTCCATTAACTATGTACACTATAATTACAAACAGAATCACATGCATTCTATGAGACGGTTCTGCATCAGCACAGTCGGGGACATCTGGATTAGCCTGCAAAATCAATTAATTTGATTATGCTTATGAGGACAAAACTTAACTGAGATTTTAGGACACATTTCTCATGCTTATATAGGTGGGTAATTACTAAAATAAGAGACAAAAAGGTAGGATTGAAATACATGCATCGAAAAGAAAAATAAGTGATAAAAACCACATATGCATTTGGTAAAATTGATTTTTATCCTAAACCCTAACATGCACGTAGATAAATTATTCTTACTTTAGAAGATCCAGCAATATCAAGAAGTTTGTTTCTATTACATCGATGCTCAAAGTATCTATTTCGTTATGCTTAATAATAAGTGTACTCTTTCACAATATCTATTTTAGCAGTCAAATAGAAAACATAGATACAAAATTCAATAGTCTAACCACCGGGTGTCATACCATTCAAAGCTACAAATATAGTAAGTTGTTGGTAAAAGTCAAATGAATGGTCAAATAAGACTTATTCCCCTAATTGTCTTTATACAAACATTCACATCAGCGGAAAAAAAGGAAAAGAACACACATGTGCTCCCAGGAACCGAAATGCTTAGGCCTTATATATAAGATCAGGTCATTTTGCAATCAATTCATTCAATCATAATAAAAAATAGACTTTACTACAGATATTCAAAACCATGAGTCATATTGGTGGCTTCTCTAATTTCCTATTTTTATCTTTTCTTTTATGCATTTTTTTTATTTTTCCATTAACTATGTACACTATAATTGCAAACAGAATCACCTGCATCAGCACAGTCGGGGACATCTGGATTAGCCTGCAAAATGAATTAATTTGATTATGCTTATGAGGACAAAACTTAATTGAGATTTTAGGACACATTTCTCATGCTTATATATGTGGGTAATTACTAAAATAAGAGACAAAAAGGTAGGATTAAAATACATGCATCGTAAAGAAAAATAAGTGATAAAAACCACATATGCATTTGGTAAAATTGGGATTCCAATAACTGTGTTTAGTTTTTGTGTTCCAATTACTTGTGAATCTAATACTTCGGTTTCCTCACATTGTGAGGAGTATGCTTCGGTTAGTTAAAGAGTTAGTTTAACAAGCAAGAGTTAAAGCATTGTAAATCCAAATTAGAAATATAATTACTCTATAAATTATACTTACTTCAAAAGATCCAGACACAATACCTCCAGAAGATCCAACGATACTTTTATTTCTTTTCGACACCTAACAATAACAGCAAAACAAAACAGATAACAAGGTTAAGACAATAACAATATTAAAAATTGAGGGAAAATTAGCCTCCGCTCATCATGTATATTACAAACTGATGTTTGTTCAAAGGTATGCATTAAAAAACTTGTCCCCCAAAATTATTACAAACCGATATTTGTTCAAAGGTATGCATTAAAAAACTTGTCTCCCAAAATTATTCATCTCGCCAATCACAAGGTTGAGAAAGGGTCTATGTGCACACATTCCTTTTATCAGTTCGTCAAACACAGCTTCTAGATCCATTTTTACGGAAGAAGAGTCCTTCTACACAATGTCTTCAACCCACAGTAAACTTCATTCACTCAAAAGAAACACAATTTCTATATCTTCAGGACCAATCAATAATCTAAAACCCAAAATCAAGACAAATTGAATCTCTTAAACTGAACAAAAATCATAGCTACAAATGCACGGACAATTGCAAAGCTAAAAACAAACTACTTCACCAACAAAAACAAAACAAACAAAACCTGATGAGAGAAACCAGCATGAAACGAGGCATTCACAGTAAATCACACAAAAAGAGACCTAAAACACAACAGCTCGATTAATTCATATTGGATTAATCAACTATATCCTTCTCAAATTCAATTGAAGAAACCCTAAGCAAATAAATTTGTGGTAAAAATAAGCTTATTATTAAACAACAAATAACTCTCAAAATAAATCATCAAACAATTACCAAAGCTGGCTTTTCCCAACTTGGAATTAGATATCAATCAAACTGTTAGAGACTTCATAAAAAGAGAGTATAAATTTTAGTAACCAAAAGATAGGAACAAGAATAGTACCAAATTGAATTATCACCTTAAATGGTTGTTGAGAGGTCATATAATGTTGGGTCGTAGAAACAGCTTCATTCGGGTCTTCAACTTCTTGTCGAGTGCGTTTTTTGTTCGTTTCTTCCCCTTCTGCATGTGGGAAATTATTGGAGCCAGAGGACTTAGACATATCCTCCTAATAACACAGTTGTATGAACTATTCACAAATAACTACAAAGTTCTCAAAATGGTACAGTATCATGAGAAAAATAGAAACTTGGCTATTTTCAAAACAACCAAATGAAACACATAAACATGCATATTTTTTCAAACATCATAATTTTCAATTCGAATATGCCATATACGGTGACCACATAACAGCACAGGATTCCAGCCAACAAAGATACAGCACCTAAAACCATAAACTATCATCATTTGATGATAGAAAATTAACCCAAAAACTCCACACATATATACTCATCACACTAGAAAATATATTGCATACTATATATTCACAACAAACGACAGATTTAGACAATTTGAACTATTCCTTTGGGATGGCTAAAATTCCAAGACACATAAAAACTGGTCCAACTCTATTTTCTTCACTTATAGATTACGAAAATCCCAAAAGTTTGATTTGTTTGTTACCCAAAGTTAGATTATAAATTCCTTTAATTAAGCATCAAAACCTCATCTTTAAGAAGTGGAATTGTTAAAAAAAATAAAAGATCCTTAGAAAAACCCAACTATATCCAATACTGTTTGGTTGTTATTAGTGGGGGAAAACAGTCCCTTTCTCTGAGCAAATTCCTCCATTAACTCAACCACCAAAGGAGACTCCAAGGAAACAAATCAAATTTAACCATATAAACACTTTAACAAGCTCTATTTGATAAGTGCAGTGTGTAATGCCCGAATAAATGGTGTATTTACCTTGTACTCGACCTTTTATTATTTCGACTTCGTGATGTTATATAATCGTAGATTGGTTTCCCGTATTTGTGCCCTTATGTTTTTATATATCTTCAAGCATTGCATGCATGATCCTGCACGTACTAACGTACGTTAACAGGCGTTCATAACGTACGCTAAGGATGCAGTGTTACGTACGTTATCTGATGTTCTTAACGTACGTAAGCTAAGTCAACTTGGGTTCGGATAAGGGTCGGCTTGTGGGGGCCGAAGAGAGGGCCGGGGAAGATTCGTGTGATTCCCGCATGAACCTGGACATAGGTGTTACGTACGCTATGGTGCATGTGTTACGTACGCTAAAGACATGAGTATTACGTACGTAAAACCCGTGTGATTACGTACGTAAGGAAATGGCGAAATCAGGCCAGTGAACTCTGGTCAGACAATTACGTACGCTAAGGCTAGGGTATAACGTACGTTAAGCTTGTTACGTACGTAAGGGGTTATTGCATAACGTACGTAATACTTAGAAATCTATTTATAGAACCTGACCCTCACTTCATTTCCCACTTTTGCCTTGGCAGATTTTTGTGTTCTTGAGACTATCCTTCACCTCATATCTCTCATATCATCATTTACCTCCGAATTTGGGAAGCTTAGACCGGGTGAGTTGGTGATCAAGCTTCCGGTGAAGAGTTTATTGAAGATTTTCTTATTCTTACATCTCTTAAGGTATGTTACGATTCACCAAGCTAGAGTTTACATTCTTAGCTATACTTTGAGCTTGTTTTGGAAATCATTGGACTAGATAATGATCTTTTGAGTCCAGCACCATGTTTTGAAGTTTAGAACCCGATTATACCTTGTCTTTCTTTCATTACGTAGAGTCTTGATTTAGCCTCGGTGGATGAAAACCTTTGCATGAAGTATCCTAAATTCGTGAAATAATAAGCATGATTTCCGCTAGATTTTCTGAACTTTATGTTCCATTGGAGTAATTCATGTATGTTACAAGAATTTGTTGTGACCATGTTCTTCATGTTCTTGAGGGTAATATATCGACCAAGTCCTTGAACACAAACCGAATCACCGTAGTGTCGTTTTCCTTGTATCTCTTTTTGAACAAGGTCCGAGCCTTGCATAGGGGTCGATCGTGGGGCGGTGACGTACGGACGCGTGACGTTTGTTGGAGTATTTCATTCTTGCCGTTTTCGAGGCAAGTATCATATGTCGAGTTCGATTTATATTGAAACTTGGATCATGCTTGTGGTTTTGTTCGTATTGTCGAATGTGATATGTATTTCTGTAATTTCTCGTGGTATTCGTTGTTAATTGTTCATATTGATGAACATATTGAAATGCATACTTGTGTGCATAATTGATTGATTTATGGTATAAATGATCCGAGGGGATCATGAGGATCTATCGAGGCGCTGGATCGAATGTCCACCATGCGTTGGTCCGACGGGATCATCATGGGGATCTATCTTGAGGATCGGATCGGGACGGGTTTTCCACCATGCGTTGGTCCGACGGGATCATCATGGGGATCTATACCAAGGGCGCTGGATCATTTGGATTACATCAGACTGTTTTGATGGAATCGTGAGGATTCGCATCGTTGGATTCCGGTGACGGAAGTCCGTTTTGCATGTTTTATGACGCACTGATGATTTCTGTATTATGATACTTGTACTAGCATTGTTTTGCTAACCCCTTCGGGGGTGGACATTGTTTTGATGTTCAGGTAGCCGAGGAGCGGGGAAGCAACCACAGTACCGACAGGACGACGAAATGGCTCAGTGATGTGGTTGATGTTTATTGTTATTGTGATGTGTTTCCTTGGTCTATTTAGTACTCGAGTACGTCTGTTTTAATAATGTCCTTTCGATATGGTTGTATAAGTTAACTCATTTGATCGGTTGAATCAAATCTGTATTTGAACTTCAGTTGTACGATTGGTTTATATTTACACTCTTTTTAAAATTAGCCTTGTAAATCCTTACCTAAAGGGTTTACGGCGCGGTAATTATTCCGAATATCTCGGGGTGTTACACAGTGTCATCAGTATAACTAGCAATTGTAAACAAAAGGAAGTCAGCCTAAATTTCAAACACCAAATTTCCTAATGCAGGTGAACAAAGATTTGATTTACCTGAACAAAGACGGTGGCGCCAAATCGACCTGGAAATTGATCTTTGGTCGACCACGGTGGAATCGGACCGGAGGTGCGCAGTCTAGTCGCGGCGGTGGGCAGGGATTTAGGCAGGGGCGAGAACCTTCTGGTTTTGATAGGGAATAGTCGGAGAAGAAGACCGCGACGACGGAGATGCTGGTCGAATCGCCGGTGGAATCGGACCGGAGGTGCGCAGTGAAGTCGCGGCGGTGGGCAGGGATTTAGGCGGGGGCGAGAACCTTCTGGTTTTGATGGGGAAGAGTCTGAGAAGAAGACCGCAACGACGGCGATGCTAGTCGAATCGCCGGTGGAATCGGACCGGAGGTGCGCAGTGAAGTCGCGGCGGTGGGCAGGGTGTTAGGCAGGGGCGATAACCTTCTGGTTTTGCCGTTCACAAAAGGGGAAAGAGCTATAATGCACGGATTCTTCAAAATTGGGCAGTATGCAGTATCGGATACTGCATGGGTGCGGGTGCGGGTGCGATTCGCGTGGGATTCGCACGGGATTCGCCACGTGGCGAATCCGTGCAAAAAAAATTGGACTCGCGTATCCCGGCACAGATACGCGCAAGATAGATACGCGTATCTGTGCCGATACGCGAGTCCGAATTTTTTATGTTTTTTTTTTTTTAGATTTTTATAATTTTTAAAAAGTAAATCAAATAAATTAAAATACAAAAAGTAAATCATTTAATAAATTATTACTTTTACCTTTAGCAGTATTCACGGACAGCATTAGAAAGCTACGCTGCTCAAAGCCAAGTTGAATTGTTTTTTGTATGACTTGTTTTATATATTTGAATTGATTTTATGGTGATATTTGAATTGTTGTTTTTTATATTTAACAAGTGTTATATATAATAAAATATAAAATAAACAGACGTATCCTTGCCGTATCGCACCCTAACATTTTCAAAAAACTGTATCCCCGCACCCGTATCTGCCCGCACCCGCACCCGCCCCCCGCACCTGTGCAACATAGGGAAAGAGATAATGGTCTGGTCCTGCTTTGTTTTAACTCTAAGTAGGCCCGTTTTTTTATTTTATGAAATAAGCCCAATATGAAGGTTGGGCTAGGATTGATTAATTACCGCTAAGAAATATTTCTTTTCTTGGCCGTGTAGCACTAACTTATCTGTTGGTAGGGCTGTAAACGAATCGAGTTGTTCGCGAACAAATCTCGGCTCGGCTCGTTAAGGGCTCGGTTCGGTTCGGTCCGTTAAGAACTCGAGCTCGAAAATCTGTGCGTTAAGAAAACGAGCTCGAGCCGAGCTTGGGCATGTGCGGCTCGAGCTCGGCTCAAGATCGGCTCGAGCTCGGTTCGGCTCGTTAAGCTTGATTAATAAATATATTTTTAAATTATTTTTTATAATATTTATATATTATATTATAGATTAATAATTTTTTAAATAAATTACATATATTAAAATATTAATTTTTATATATATATTTGAAAATATATAATTTTTAATGATTATTTTAAAATATTTATTTTAAATAATTCAAATATATTATTTAAATAATTTAAAAATATATAATTATTCGCGAGCTCGGCTCGAGCTCGACTCGGCTCGAGTTGTTCGCGAATAGCTCGTGTGCGGCTCGATTTATTAACGAGCTCGAGCTCGAACACGATTTTTGTTCGGTAAGAAAGCTCGGCTCGGCTCGGCTCGTCAGAAAAAAATTTAAAACTCGGCTCGGTTCGATCAAAGCTCGGCTCGGCTCGGTTCGTTTACAGCCCTATCTGTTGGCTTATAAAGTTCAGGAATTTATTTGATTATTGACTAAAAAAACTCGTTTGGTAAACGACTAGCTTCTCAAATGAGCTAGCTTATCAACTACTCCCTCCATTTTTCTTTAGATGTCGTTTGACTTTTTGACATATATTTTTAAGTGCTTTGACCGTATAGTTAAAATTATTATTTTTAAATAATTTTTTTGTGAATTAAAATTTAGATTGTATATTTTTATTCAAAAAAATAAAATTTAAAAAATGATAAGTTTAACTACCCGATCAAAGCACCTAAAAATGTGTGTCAAAAAGTCAAACGACATCTAAAAAAAAAGTGGAGGGAGTAGCTTATAAGCTAGCTAATTGATAAGTGTTTCAGGAGAAAGTAAAAAGACTGTAAATAGAGTCAATCAATTGTATTCATAACACTGGTAGAGGGGCCTTTATATAGGTATTACAATGAGAGTCCTTCCATACATAGGATTCCTAGATAAAGTAAGACATCTAATAGGATCCTACTACCTCTAGAAGGATCTAGAACCTTCCATCTATGTATCTACAATCAGTATTAGGTAAGACACATCACGGGAATAATAATTCCCGGAACACTCTCCTTGTGTCGAGCACTAATACAACAATGGTGCAGAAGATGTTGCCTTCGTAAAAACCTATTTCAAGCCAAAACAAAACCCCATGGGAAAAATAAAGGCTTGATGAGGAAAAGATTGCAACGCACCAACATAACATGTCATGTATACTCCCCCTGATGTATACATAATGACTCACCCTGATGAGTACCTCAAATCATAGGAGTCAGATGCCAAGTTGCCCTCACAACTATACCAAGGAAAAACCCAGTGGGAAAAATACCTCTTGGTCTAAGTTGAACAGAAGTACAACGCATCATTGTATGGATGTTCTCATAGGTCGCCTCGTTAAAAACCTTACCAAGTGAAAACCCAATGGGAAAAAACAAATCTTGGTCTAAGGACAAAAAGAGCGCGACACATCCAAAGTGCAGAGTCGCTAAAGACTTATCAAGTTTTCTAAAGTCTTGACCTCCATGCACTAAATCAGTCATAACTTCTTCGATTCAATAGGTATCAACGAAACTGTAAGAACTTATGAAAACTAGACACCCATAGCTTTTCATTCACATACAGTACGTAACCTAGATCGACCTGAGCAGATCACAAAGCTCTATCAAAGTTGACTCAGCAAATTACCGGACATATCTTGTCCTACTTTGCAACAATAGTCATATGTCACTCAACATGATGGATGTGTTCAAATGGTTGGTTTCCTTGGAAAGTAGACACAAACTTTTCCAATGGCACCAATTTCACCATTTTCCATCAAGTGAGCTGCCCTGTAGGTTATATGGGAGATAGACCAACACATTCTGGGCAGATTTGAGTATCGATATTCAAGTGTCCTTTTATCGAGATAGAGCGAGCTTCAAGCTTCTTGTCAATCACAGACATTGCATGAGCGCATCCTAGGCCATCATCACAGTGGCTTTACCGGATTATTACGAATGAGTACATCGAGTCAAACATGAGTACATAATACCGTACTTTTCTCTTAAGACTGCATCATCACTTAAGTGAGTCAAGTCTTATGATGACTTCGACTAATCATTTGGAATCATATAGGCATTACTTTATCGTCTCTTAGGGAAACCGTCCCTTAGATTGCCTTAAACCAAATGATGAATACGCATAATCAAGTGTCCCCAAGATCCTTTCATTCTTAACTTTGGATTTAGCGGAATCTCTTAGTCTCACAAGAGTACATCACTATAAATCCTTAGTTTTACACGCAAAAGCTTCATATCTCTTCCAAATCAAGTATATACTTAGTATGCGTTCCCGACAATCACTTGTCGACGCGCTCCGTGGTCAGGAGCCACTTGATTTGAGTCTGATCCACCACGAGATCCTTTATATCACTTAACTTAGTTCCCCACTAAGATAAGATTTAACCACAAGCTGCACGTCAGTTTTTGGGAAACTATCTAACTGAAAAGATAGTGAATGCTATAACATCCATTACGATAGCACAACTAAGTTTCGTGTCATCGTAGTCGATTCCAATGCGTTCATGAGAAACCTCACTCCATGAGGTGAGTTTAACTCTTTCTCTCACTCGCTTTAACAAAGTATACGGATAGATCTTATCTTTGGAGTGTCGGTACCACTTCAACAAAGGGCTATCACTTTGTTTATACTAGAGTCGCATATGTTTCCATTTTAGGTCAATGCTACAACGCTGTAGATTTTCAACGAAGTGTGGTTCGATTAAACTCAAATTGCACGTCCTCATGTATCGGCTTTATTCATAGAGTACTCTTTATGGATTGGCATTCATCGAGGCGTCCCCCAATGATGACTATAATCCAGAATCACATGAGACGGATGAGATCATTTGATAATATGATCAAGTTTCATGTACCAAACTCGCATACATTCTTAGCGAGAGTATTTATCGAACCAAGTGGCATCCCAATACTCTATGAGATCCATGGCCTAGTAACACCATCTACCACAATTTGTGGTGTTACCATATCACCATTCATAGGTGACGAACGTCCATGACCGGACACAATCCTTGCAGACATGTTTGCAGCATGTATTTAATTTCGTCACTTTAGGGGACTTGGTGAGGCACAGTAAGGACAAACTACGACAATTCCAAGTCGTTCTACTCGAACATGATCATTCGCATCTCCCCCTAACGACGGGAAGACTGGCTCATCAAAGTGACTTACGAGATCGTTTGCCAAGGTATATTTTAAGCGGACTATGAGTGAAAGCGCATGTCATATTCATCATTTATAACCCGTCATAATGCGTTGTGGTGACGCACTTTGGCACATGAATATGTGGACGATAAAGGTTTTCATTGTTAACATAATCCAGTTAACAAAATGCATACTGTTACACTCGTAACTAAGCATTTGAATGATGATAGGTATAGATGAATATGACATGTTGACCTATGCTACATAGCCGTAACTACTGGTCTTGAGAATTCAATAAAACCGCCACCATGCACCATCGGGATCGAACATGAAGAAACGATTGAACCGATGATAGGCCGTTGGTTTTATCGAACCTCTAGTGCTTTCTTGAAGAGTTCACTCCCTTCACCAGCCCCAAACACCTCAAAATTTCGTGAGCATGTATAAACGGGTGTTTAGGATTCCAAAACCATCAACCTTGTGGTCAAAAACTGATCGAAATGATATGTAACTGGTTGTTGGGACGACTGGTGGTATGTGAAAACTTCATTTAAGTGGTTCACCTCCTTCCAAGTCTCCAAATGGCACAAAAATTTGTGATAAGGTAGCCTTGGATGTTAGGAAGTATTTGTTAAAATTTCACTTTAAGACTTGGTCTAAAAGTGGGTGAACCGACCTTTAAAATGACTGGTCCGCAAGTTGGACAACCATAAACTTAGGTTTCATCAACTTATCAATCATTGTCAAAGGAACCACATAACATATAATGTTATTACTTGAGTACGACCATTTGTGAACACCATCATAGCATCACAAGCCACCTAGGCTAATACTTATGATCATGTATGTATAAGGACTTGGTGAAAAGGGAGGACTCAGCACCATGCTTATGCGAGTCGCTACATTATTCTCTTTAGCATAGTAGGGTGTCATCTCCTAATCGTGCCAAAGAATAGGCTTAAATCAATGAACATGGCTAAGAAGGATCATCGGGGGGGTCTTTGGCGTCACACATGCTTATGAAAGCAAGACGCGGATGACATAAATATCATCATCGGTCATGAGCCCTGCTCATGACTCCACCAACGTACTTTGGTGTTTTTGATCCAACTAGTTTCTTTGTTCAAAGAAAATGATGTCCATGACAATACCGTGGCATATGGATCATCAAATTGTCCAAACTCCGGACTATTAAAGCCTAAATGTGTCAATGTCCCAATACATCTTCTGGTTACAAAAACCGATGCAAGCCGGACCATATTGACTCATGAATATTTTTCCTTTTCACATATCCAATACAAGTGATGCATAAGATTTTATTCTCACAAATCACAATGAGATGCTATGAGTGATACACTTTGGCATATGTATCATCGAGTCATAACATGGTTCAATTGTTACTGAACATATGTGACTAGAAAACGCCATTCGGCACTCAACAACTTGAGCATTATACCGCTCATTGATTGTGATGATCTATTCATCATAGTCACAATGGATTTATAAACCGAAATCCAAAAATATCGTGTTTCTTGAAAATAGCTTAATAGGCACTCAATTTCGCTTGCAAAAGTTTACAAACACGAGCATAGCGAACACTCTAACAACACAGAGATTTTGTACCAGATACGATCAAAATGATCTGTCATATTGAGTGCATAACATGGCAAGGCTATATGCCTAAGGGGCAAAATTACGACACAAGTATGGTGTAACACTACCATGCACACGCTCGACCTTCTTATAAGGGTGCGTATTTTGAGTTTCCCCAAGGAAACTATTTTTCAACATTTGAAAGATGATATTTTAGCGTACAATGCATACCAAAAATTGCATCATCTATGGCAAATTTGGCCAAAAAGAGGTTGAAAAACATGTGTCATAAGACCACTTGCAAATTAAAGATGGGAACCAAGTTGGTTGGGACAAAAGTTAGCACAATCGCTAGAAAATAAAATTCCGCGCAGCTTGACCTTTGTTCACTAAAACAGTGATAACTCCCTTGTCAGGAAGGCTATGGACGAACGGTCAGATGTTCTGGAAACTAGACTTCTGTCTCTTTCTATCCATATATTGTTCACCACGAAGATCATTAAAATCAAATCACAGTGCATGTTTTAATTGGCTGTTTAGTATTTCCCAAGTTTAGTGAGAAAACAAGGTTGAGACCATATCCAATGGCATAAGTGTTGATGCAAAAACATGGCAATGACAGCCATAGGTGCGTTTAGACGCAGCAGGGTGTTCGATTTCTTATCTCGACTAATGATCCTTTCGGTAATTCCAACTTGGTAGACTTGCAGAGAAAGTAGGAATGTTGGTACAGTTAAGGCTATTTAAAAACCAGTGATTCCGTTTGAACTTTCAAAGCATAAACAAATACCAAGGAGGATGCGCCTAGTCATGATCAAAGTGTAGACAAAATCCACCAAAGTGCATCAAATTAACCAAGTATTTTAATTCTCAATTTGCAAGTATACGTCATAATAGCCATGTTATATGGATGCAACGCTGTGCATCAATATTAAGCATTTTGAACCATGAGACATAATGAATATACCATAACCAATTTGTCTTGACCATCCAATAAGATCGACTAAACATAGTCAAATGTATAAGGCACATGCCTTTACAAATACTCGGAAAAGTATTCGGATCTATAGTCCCACGAACTATAATCGAGGTCAACGAATTCATGTACTTAACGCAATATTCCATTGCTTTACATGTTAAAATTCATGAGAATTACTCGTACATTCTTTCATATATCATATTGCAAGGAGACGGTGCATGACTACACCCACATGCAATATTTTGTTTTAATAAGATGAAAGATGGAGTTTTCCAAGTATGGGATTGGGTCAAGACCAACGTGGTGGTCGCTCAATTCATCGTGACAAATCCGTCACAAACCGATTTTAACCACGACATATCCGTCGCAATCGATGTTTGTCTCATTTGTACGTCACAAATCCGTGACTAATCATGAACAAGTCATAACTTTATCGTTACCGACAATGTTCATTTTTTTTTCAATTGTTGGTTTAAATTCAAAAAAACGGCGACGTCAAATCGCACCCAAAACGTGGTGTATGCAACAACCACAAATATCGACTTTCAACAATTATCCGTGACTCTCCAAGGACCGTCACATAGTTTACTTCGACATACGAGAGTGATACCACCTCTCATAGTCTCATCCACAGCAAAGTAGCGTGGGAGATAAAGAACTCAAATACCCAATTCCCCAAAAAAATTTTCCCAAAAGAGAGGAATTGAAAAACGGGAACTTTAATAAAATCTTACGGGTACTTGGTTCCATATTTGCTTTGGTCCTTGAACGGGAGCTTCTCTCCATATGAGCAACATATTTCCGTGGGTACTCCGTTCTATATTTACTTTGATCCTTGAACGGGATAATAAATATGGCTTCTCTCCATAGCGTGCACATCATTATGAGCAACGTATTTTCCTATATGCACGTAAAACATAAACATGGTAAGGTTCATAAGTGTACAAATCAATGAACAAATGAATCATTAATTAGGAAAAGATGGAGAGTTGAGAAACGCCCGGATAGGGCTACTGGGCTCGATAATTCTGCCGAAAAAGGACTCGAGCGCGGCGATGCAGCAACTCGGTATTGGATGAGGTCGGATCTCCAAATTTCCTCGTAAAAATCTGCTTATGTTCGGCGACAGATTCAGTAATTAATATTACTCAGAATCCGATCTCCACCATTGAATATACAGATATTTGTGTTGGGAAGTAGCTGTCAAAATTTCACACCGATCCGACGGTTAACGAATCGGGTAACATGTTTTTAGTACGACTGCGCTGTGCAGAAAATTTACGCGCAGAAATTCTCATTTCTCGTTTTTGGTCCAAGGTTCTGAACCGGGTCAGACTTGGCTGGGTTGGAGCTGGCCGGTGGCGGAGGCGGCGGCGGCTGGGAAGCGGCGGCGGTGGGCGGAGGCTGTGGTCCGGCGGCGGAGGTGGCTGGGCAGCGGCGGCGGCGACGTGCGGCGGCGACTGGGCAGCGGCGGCGGTCCGACGACGGGCTGGGCTGGCCGATTTTTTTTTCTTTTTTTCTTTGAGCTACGTGCTGATAACGTGTTTCAGGAGAAAGTAAAAAGACTGTAAATAGAGTCAATCAATTGTATTCATAACACTGATAGAGGGGCCTTTATATAGGCATTACAATGAGAGTCCTTCAATACATAGGATTCCTAGATAAGGTAAGACATCTAATAGGATCCTACTACCTCTAGAAGGATCTAGAACCTTCCATTTATGTATCTACAATCAGTATTAGGTAGGACACATCACGAGAATAATAATTCCCGGAACAATATGCTAATTTTTCAACCTTATGAAAAAAAAGCTAGCTTCTCATCTTTATATATTCCATATATGTCTATAACCTAAATAAAACATAGGGTTTTTTTACATAAACACCCTCGGAGTAATTAACATATTACAAATAAACCCACCATTCTTAACTTTTCAGGAAAAATTAAGGCTTCAGATGAGTGGTGGACGCGAAAAATTATGGTTAGTCTGATCATCACTCTATTACACTTGCTAATGAATTACTTTGTTATAAATATAATACAATAACTTTGTGTTCGACTTATCTTTTATATTTTACGGAATCTTTTTGATACCTATTGTAATGAACTTGTTCGTAACTAAAATTATACACACAAGTCCTATTCAGCGGCAATTTTAGTAATAGATTTATTTTGATTTGTCATTTTAAAGCACAACTATCTCGACTGTAAATCACATTTTAGTAATGAATTTATTTTTCCATAGAAGAATGTAATTGCCACTGCTTGACTTTAATTTGTGGCATGTGATTGCCAGTGCGTTCATCACATAAAGGATCGCATGAACTTTGACTAGACATGTCCCGGACAACATTATGTTCATGACAATAAAGAGAAGTTGAACCTCGAGTCGAGCTCATGATGAAATAAAAATGTGTAATTTCTTGGACCAAATATGTTCATTTATATAAGAACCAGGGACCAAAGAGGTTCATTTATAGAAAAACTAGGGATCAAAGAGGTGAAAAAGTAAATGCAGACAGAAAAATAAAGAAAAGTCAAAAGAAATACCATTCTCCAAGGTGCAGTAGAGTAGTTCAAGGGTGTTGTTATTAACACCATTCTTTAGTGAAAATACATAGAGATTTGTGTACAATTCCCATCAAACAATCATCTTAGTGCAATAGTATTATTATTTTAGAGAATTATTTCCCTCTCCAGACAGCTGTCTCCCCCGCCCTCACTTTTTCTTTTTCTTTTTTTCTAATTTTATTCTTTGTATTTTGGTTTTATTAGTTTTCTTTTTTTTTTTGGCATTCTTTATTTATTTCTTATGAAATTAAATTTAGTTGTTCTTTTTTCTTTGAATTTTTATTTTACTTTATATATTTATATATATATATATATATATATATATATATATATATATATATATATATATATAAGTTGAAGAGGGAAAAAAAAGGACATTTTGCACTTTTATGTCAAGAGGGTGGGGGAGTAAAAGAAGTGAGGAATTAGTAGAACCCTTATTTTATAATAAAAATAGTACACAATTAAAACATTGTACTTCCAAAGTACAATGCTTAAAAAGAAAAATAAATAAATTGAAAACATGAAATAGAACTCAAAGTAATATGCTATATTAGACATAAAAATGAATTGCTATTTATCGAAGTTAGACCATGATTTGGCTAAATGCAAGGAATATCAATTTATTTTCATTTTTATGTCGAAAATATTAATATATCATCATGCTTAAATTGTTGCTTCCTATTTTTTTTCAGCTTTTTTTTCATAAGATTGTTATCAAAAATTTCCAATTCCTTTTTACCTGGATTAATTTACCTGGTTGTAAGTCTTAAGACAATTTGTTATCTTTTCGTATGTTTATTTTGGCTGTAAGCGTAACTCAAATTTTCCGTCCAAATGAGTAAATAATAGGTCATAGATGATAAAATAGAGTTAGGCCCTGTTCTTTTGGACTTATTTTTCAGTTTTTCAGTTCAGTTCAGTTCAGGTCCATTCAGTTTAGTTCAGTTCACTTCTTCTTCTTCTTCTTATTATTATTATTATTAATCTTAATTATTATTATTGTTATTATTACTAATAATATTACTAGTATCATTGTTGTTGATTACTATTATTATTATTATTATTATTATTATTATTATTATTTATCATTATTATTATTATTATTTACCCTTAATATATATTTCGATTCGATTCGATTCGATTCGATTCAGTCCATTCGATTCGATTGATTCGAGTCCTTCGATTCGATTCAATTGGTTCGATTCGATTCGAATCCATTCATTCGATTGATTCGATTCGATTGATTCATTCGATCAAAAGAATAGCGCGAATTTCTTACACCTAAATAAGCTACTTCGAAGTTATTTATAACTAGTTACTTGTGATCCAAGTAACCTCGCTCTATTGACTTGTCTAGAATCTCACACAAGCGTTAAACTTTCGTACTGGATACATTAAACTACAATACAAAAATTGAAATCTTAGCACATACATATGTATTATTACAAGCCATTAAGTCGAATACATAAATACATAACATGGTTTAGATAAAAACACTGACTAATGAGTACATCTTATCTAACATAACTGAGTACATAGAATTTATCCGAATACATGACATGGCATAATACATACATGAATATAGATTATAGTAATTATAGATTACTAAGGTTATGATAACATGGTTGG
Organism: Orobanche coerulescens; assembly: GCA_033398695.1. Taxonomy (NCBI): domain Eukaryota; kingdom Viridiplantae; phylum Streptophyta; class Magnoliopsida; order Lamiales; family Orobanchaceae; genus Orobanche; species Orobanche coerulescens. Next base: position 15,916,844 of record CM065804.1, read on the forward strand.
GACGTTCGGGCCAAGTTATCATAATTATAGATTATATAATTTATTATGCAAGTTATTAAATCTAATTTTTTTAATTAATTAAATATTTTAAATATATTAAATAACAAAAAATATAAAATTATTAAAAAATTACGAATGTTACTTAATTTTTTTTAAAAAAAAATATACAGTGACTTTATTAGTAAATTTAATAACCAAAAAAATTAACAATAAAACTAAACCAATTTTTATAAATATTTTTTAGACCAATTTTTATACTCCCTTCATCCCACTTATTTTGTCCACTATTTCCTATTTTATTTATCCCAAAATAACATGTTTAAACTCCTATTGACATACGCTAATAATTAATAATTTAAATAATATTATAAAAGGAAAATTAATAATATTCATAATTAATATTAATAATTTTAATCATAATTATATTTGTGATTAACTCCCAAACACCCACTAATTACCCAACCCCCATTTCTATTAAAGGAAGATTTAATTTATTAAAAGGAATAACGAGATGGGTAATTTTAATGGTAACTTATATGTAGAGCTTATCTTTCTAATCATAATTATATACAGGGTTCTATTTTTTATAATTCCAAACCATAAAATTAACAAGTTATATATCCTCATTCATAATAGTATAAGTTTTTGATACCAAAAGACATTAATACCCTTAAATCTATCACTAAAAGGTAAAAAAGGAAAGTCAACATCAACACATTTTTGGAGGATATTTTAGTCTTTTTAAGCAAAATGGTATCAATAACTTATACTCTTATGAATGAGGATATATAACTTATCAATTTTATGGTTTGGTATTAAAAAATTGATTCTCACTTACGTACACTACAAGTTGTAATTTGATGAAAATAGGATGAAATTGGCGGATGTCACTGAAATAATATTCGACACTCTTAAGACTCTTTAGCACTGCAAAGTTTAAACTCATTTAATTTGTTCATCCAAATAATATAAATTAGTTACATATAAATTTATTTATTTTTGCAACTCATTTGCAATCCTAAAATTTATTTAATTTTTTTGGCAATCCTTCTTAACTAGAATTTTTACATATTACTAACTACTTCACCATGGAAGCAATTTATCTTATCTGACAGTTGATGGAACATTATCGAGATAAAAAGAAAGATCTGCATATGGTTCTTATTGATTTAGAGAAGGCATATGATAAAGTATCAAGAGAAGTACTTTGGTGGGCCTTAGCAAAGAAGGGTGTATCGCGGAAATATATTGACATTATAAAGGACATGTATGAGGGAGCTAGTACAAGTGTACGTACTAATGTTGGGAGGACAGAAGAATTCCCTATTACGATTGGGGTGCATCAAGGATCTGCTCTTAGTCCTTTTCTCTTTGCCATAGTTATGGACGAATTGACAAGAGAAATTCAAAATGACGTTCCGTGGTGTATGATGTTCGCAGATGATATTGTGTTGATTGATGAAACGAAGGTTGGAGTGCAACAGAAATTGGAACTTTGGAGGGATACTTTGGAAGCTCGACGCTTTAGGCTGAGCAGAAGTAAGATTGAATATATGGAGTGTAGATTTAGCGAAAACAGTGATAGAGAGGCGGGGATAATCACATTTGATGGAAAAGTTGTTCATGGATCCACTTTCTTTCGGTATCTTGGATCTATTATCCAAAAGGATGGAGAGCTAGATGACGATGTGGCTCATAGAATAAAGGCAGGGTGGTTGAAGTGGAAGAGTGCCACAGGGGTTTTATGTGATCCTGGCATGCCTCATAGATTAAAGGGTAAATTTTACCGCACGGCAATTAGGCCTGCACTGTTATATGGCACCGAGTGTTGGGCTGTAAAACAGTGTCACGTTCAAAAGATGAATGTGGCAGAGATGCGTATGCTACGATGGATGTGTGGGCATACAAAAAAGGATCGGCTCAGAAATGAGGTGATCAGAGAGAAGGTAAGAGTTGCGTCTATAGAAGACAAGATGATGGAGAATCGATTACGATGGTTTGGTCATGTGAGAAGAAGACCTATTGATGCCCCAGTGAGGAGGCTAAAGAGTTGGGGAACAAGTAATGTTGTGAAAGGTAGAGGAAGACCCAAGAAAACTTGGATAAATATGATTGAAAATGATATGCGGTTTCTTGGAATTGGAGAAAGTATGGCGATGGAGAGACAAATGTGGCGGGAAAGAATACGGATGGTGGATGGAGTCTGATTCCTTTTTTTTTATTCTTTTTTTCTTTTATTTCATGTTATCTTTTAATTTATTTTTCAGGATTTTTTTTTTTACATTCATTCTCTTTTTTTATTTGCTTTTTTCTCTACTTTTTCCCTCTTTTTTCCTTTTATATTATTTATGTAACGATTATTGACGGTTTCAAAGTTTGATTCATGTTAGCCGACCCCAAATCATTTTGGGACTAAGGCTTAGATGTTGTTGTTGTTGTACTAACTACTTCACCATATAATCACTATTTTCAAAAATTCCTAAAATGATCACCTATTTCGCACTAAAATGTCGTGTGCGAATTTTTTCGTGAAACATTGATAAAAATGTCGTTGTGTGCAAATTTACACAAATATAATATATAAATATAGCATTATTTATAAACAAAATATAAGTTAAAATTTTAAATACATTTACTGATAGTTGCAATTAAATATCAAGTCTTTATTACACATTTATGGTCTACATGCATAAAATACATTTTTATTTAAAAAACCGTGAGTTGCAATTTATTATGCATGTATACATATAAGAAAAAAATATTACAATTTAAAAAATAAAGGGTTAAATGTATGAAAATAGTTCATTTTCATTTTTAACACAATCTTTCAAAATTTCAAAAAAAAGACTTGCCAGGCTTTTGCATTAAACTACTCGTCAATCAAAAGAAGTCTCTCTCACATGGACTTGCCTAGGATTTTGTTAAAACTCATACCCTCCAAAAGTTAAAACATCACTCTTATGGGACGGAGGGAGTATTAGTTTTGATATGATTTGTTTTCCATAATTAAATAATCGATTTGTTTCGAATATTAAATTTAAAATATGACATTAAAATATTTAAATGTGAAGAAGAAATAATTTTCAATTTTTTACTATTAAATATTAAATTAAAAAATTAATACTAACATCTAGCCGTCCAAACATCATTAAGCTATACTAGGGAACATGCTATGCACGTCGGACATTATTAATGTGCGTTTGTCTTCGTGGGTGATGAAAAATATGCGAGATTAACCAGTATTTCCCTAACTGCAATATTTACGAAAAGGTAATTATCGTGCAAACATAATTTACAGTAGACATTATTTATATAGCAAGAGTTGTGACATGAAAAGTTAACTACATCGCATCCTTTTATTTTAGTACTATGCATGTTCTATTTTTTGTTATCTGATTGAAGAGGTATATCTCCGAGAGATATTCACCAGCTGGCTTGTGCTTGCGCAGCAAACCAGGTACCTGGAAACAGGTTAATAAACCTTAAATATAGTAAAAAGACAAAATACATGAGATAAATAAGGAGGATTAACAAAATAAACAATAAAAGGAACAAACCGCCATTTGCTCCAAAGCTAGAATTCCAAGAACATGTAGCTTTTCAGGATGATCATTTACTTCACGTCTCGACTCCAAAGTTTTACCTTTTACCCCTAAATCTGTTCATTCAGAATTTTTATAAATAAAAAAAAAATTATGAGGCTCCCAAACAATGTTTCTTCACGCTTTAAAAGATGTAACTTGCCCTAACAATTACTGTTACCAACTCTTACGCCTTTGGTCTCAATGAACAGCAAAATTTCACTCCTCCATAACAAAAGAATATCAAGTTTTGTAAAAAAGTACAAGCAATCAACTAATATGGAAACATGGTTGAAGAGATTAGGGCTAGGTTATGTATAATAGATAATCTAAATAGTTAGGTAGTGAAGGAAACAATATGGTAATTTTAAAACCCAGAAACAACTAGTGTTTTCACGTAGCGTTTTTGTACGAAATTGCGTTGCGCAAAATAGCGTAGCGCGTAGCATAGGCAATTTGAACATGGAAAAAGTAAAAAATAAAATAATATTTCTATATAAATAGGTAAATAACCAAAATAAATAGCCACAAAATAAAATCAAATAAACAAAAAAATCTAGAATTCTTATAATAATAAAAAATAATAAAACCAGATAAGTTAAATTATGAAAATATTCAATCCTACAAACACATAAAAATTCTAAACACTCGAACAGAGAAGAAAGTCGGAATGAAAAACCTCTTATGCCTGTTCCGTTCATCCGATATATATATATATATATATATATATATATATAGAGAGAGAGAGAGAGAGAGAGAGAGAGAGATCGGTCGATGAAAAAAGCCCAGAGAAATATTTTTCGCCCGTAAATTCCGTTTCAGGTCGTCTGCCGCTGTCTTAAGTTGGAAGGTTTTAATTAATTAGGGTTTTTAAAAATTAACCCTAATAGCGCACGCAAGAGGGTCGATCGCACAAATAGCGCAGGTAATTACGCGATTGCGTTGCCACGTCATCAAGTTGCGTGCGCAAATCTAGATCGAGAGTAACTGGCCATGCGCTTGGTCGCGCTTTCTATATTTTTTGCGCAATATAGCGCGCAATCGGCCGCATGTGAAAACACTGGAAACAACATATCGAATCAACTAAGAGGTCTTCTAGAAACTTGATATTTATGGAACAAATGTTATCTGATATTAGGAAGAAGTGATTCTCTCCTAGAGGATGACGAAACTGTTACGTTAGGAAAACGGAAGAGTGCAAGAATGGTTAATCGTGTTAATGCGTAAAATGGGAAATAAAAACATGAATTTTTATACCTCACCATTTTGTAAACAACAACAGTGATAGTAAACGGAATTTCTTTTTCAGCCAATCTTGTGATACTGTAAATTTATGATGAAAATGGGAGTCTCAAAAAAACCAAAACGAATGATACGAGTAAAACAAACCGCCAGTGGGCGAGAAATCATACCTTTTCATTTTTACAAACAGCAGTGAAGGAAAAAAAAAAAAATCAGCCACAACCTAAGAAAAATGTACGCGCAAAATCCAGAGATTCTCCAAAAGACAACATATGATACGTGGAAAACACAACAATTTTGTATGTGGAGATTATCACAAACAGACGAAAAACTTCTAATCATGTATATTTAATAACACCGAAAAATAAACAAAATAAAGCAAGAGATTTTTGAAAAATTTCTACGACAGATCAAAACAGGAAACAGAGAAAACCCTGCTTGGAGAAAAAAGGAAATATATAACAACAATGTCTTCTAAGAAGAGCTTAAAATAACTACCTTGAACAAAACTCAAAAGCTTTTAATTGCAGCGAAGAGAATTTGTACAGTTGCTAAACCGTGTCTTGCGAAACAGATAAAACCCCTTTAGAAATACATTATAAACAATTCCATAGGCGGGGAAAAAAATATAACAAAACTATAATGAGATTTAATCATTGGGCATATAATTGTGCATCATAAAGCAGTTAGTCAGGAAGGGAAGGGTTCATGGTGTATTTGAATGTAGTTGTTGATGTACCTGATTATTTTAATTCTAAATTTATATCATACTCTAATTTCGCTTTATATTTTTTCTTTGGCTACTCCCAATAGCCAATACCCAAGATTTTGAATACCGAGATTCTAAAAATCCCAGCAAACCATAGCACAAACATACCGAAGTAAGTGTAAGTTTAAAAGATAAACTAAATTTCTTTTTTTTATTATGATAGTTTATCATAATTTCATACTTTAATTTGAGAGAATTACCTTGATTGAATGAAAAAAAAAAAAAGAAAAAAGATGATAACCTCATTTCCGACACGAAATTCTTCCAAGCAAATAGGACACTCGCTGCAATCAATCGGAACTGCCTTCATCCTGAACTTTGGAAGTTCTTGAATAAGTGCCTCCACTGCTTCTCTCTACACACGCGGAATCAAACTGTCAAAAATTATTTTATTCAGATTATAAATACTCTGAAGTATCCTCCCCGACTGATAAATCTATTGATTTTGAGAGTACCACACAAATCTTCATAAATATCTCAACAGGTACTAAAGTACTTTGTAATTTCAAAAGAACTTTTTTTTCACAATTAGGTTAAACCTCAGGGGTCGTTTTTCTAATTATCTATATCGTATATATGCACACATCTCAATGTCGAGTACATGAATGTCGAATACATGATAATATTCTATACGGATAAAAATGTTCCAAACTGCATAATACCTGAGCTGGGGTTAAGTAAAGTCCGGGCTGATATGCAGCGGCATCTTGGCCCATTCCTCTCATCTCTTGACCCGCAGCTTCAATAGCCCAATCTGACACTCTAACCATGTCAACCAATGGGACACTCTAACCATGTCAACCAGAACCTGAAGCCGAACACACCCCGGCAGGTCGAATTAGACGGAGAAAAAGTTGTGGCAAAGATTAACATGATACATTATTTGATGTAGTGACCTCATTCAAACGAGTGACACATGAAGATCCAGTGCCGAACTTAACATAAGAATATGGTACACTTTTTGAGGCTTGAGAGATATTAAATCAGAATTTCAAAAAATGAAGCTATTATCGGTTAATAGAAGCCTACGCTATATTCTGAAACAGGGATCCCTTGTTGTGCGTGCAATAAATTTGTCTGCCTTCGCTTTCTCCACTGCCAAACAAGGATAAATCTTAAGACCATAGAGGAAGATCGTTTCTTACAAAAATAATGTTGAACACGTGATGACAATTGACGTAATGCCGGAACCGCATCCTATCCTTATGCTAAATGAAGAATAAAGAAAAACGGAAAATATCTAGCAAAAACTTGGCAGGAGTTCCTCCAATTTATTCTCCTTTTTTTACTTTGGGTTTAGTTACAAAAATACCCCTAACGATAATTTGTTTCTGATTAAAAAATTACATCCTCAAGCACAGGGTATTCATACAAAACCCAAGGGTCTAATTAATTTTTATAATTTTTAATCTTTTCTACCACAGCTTGCTCCTCTGCAGAGTATAAATTAAGTAATATCACCACTAACCTTCCTCTTACAGAGGCAACCAATGCACACAAGTGCACAATAGCTAAAAAGCAGCCATATAAGGAAACCACACTTCTGACCTTCTTCCGTCAACTGAAAATAACCGGAAAAAAAAATTATTTGGATATTATGTTCATTCCAAGTTTGCAGCATATGACATACTCGGAAGAAAAAAAATGACAATAAAATGCAACTTACACAACTTTTCGCACGAGTGAACCACATGGTACCAATGACAGTCCAAGCCAAAAGGAAGGGAAAGAGTACCACAACAAGAATCGACAACACAACAATTCTTCCAACAAAACGTGCATATATGTGCTGCCAGCCGAGATCCCTAGGCATATTGTTCCTAATTCGTACCTAAAATATGTAAGGAAAAATGCATATAACCAAAGACTTGAGACTACTCACTAAATAAAAGTTGTGGAAAAATTTACAAGATCTCACGTGTTAGTGAAATGCTGGTAATATGTGAATACCGCGTAAAGTATAAGAAACTATATGATATCCGATAAAAAGATTAAGAGTCCTTACAATCCCATTCCAGCAGCCAATTCATTATCAACAAACATCAAGAGCCGGAAAGTAAACATTGTGGCATAATCAACCTAAGAATTTCAAGACAAAAACCACGATAATAATATTTAAAACCTCCAGAAATAGATAAAAACTCCCCGATTCTGTTTTCTGGAAATTTAAACATCCACTTACCACGATCCATATGTGCAACGGATACATACACGAATGGTATTTGTTCCAACTGATAGCAACAATAACTCTATTGCAATAGGTAGGAAATTATACAAATCCCTTAATAGCAAGAGTAATGAGATATCGAAAGATTTAAGCTAAGATCAAACAGGGGAAAAGATAATGTTACTCAAGAAATGAAATCTTGAAAACCCACTAAATCAACAACAACAACATTACCCCAATGCCTCAACGGCTCCCGCAAAAAGCGGGGTAAGGGGGGATCGCCCACTAAATCATTAAAAAAAAATTACTCACAGTTTTCATCAAAAGGATACACGCTTGTAGCAAGCATAGACAAAAAGAACCCATCATACCTGCAAGAAACGCACGTTCAAAATAACGATTCTAATGCGAAAAAAACTCAAAACCCACTGAACATAACTGCCCAAACTTGAAGAAATCAAACAGTAATTATTACACGCGGATTATTTTCCTATTGCAGAAGAGGTTTTATTTTATATCTTGAGATGAAACAATGGAAGGTATTCTCGAAGAACTTACCTCTTGAAATCAATGCCTTTGATCGCCATCCAGAAATAAAAGAACTTAACTCTCAATCCAAGATTTGATTCTCATTTGACAAGTGTAGAAATTCAATCACACTGAGTCGACTCAACCACCACGAGCCGATTAAAGAACAAAAAAGAAAAAATTACAGTGAGAAGAGTGGGAAGTGAATGAACGGCGGACAAGAGAATAAGAAATCAAATCCGCAAATGAAGAAGAAAGGAAAAACGCCAAAGGAAGAGAAGCGAAAGAGTCGCCCGATGAAGAAATGTGATTTCGACCATCACCGACATACGCTCTTTTAAGATAGTAGGACATAAGAAAAGTTGTGCCACTGAGTCACTGACAGTGACACCCAACAAAATAAGTCTTCAAAGCAAAATATTAGAATTAGGTGGGAAGCATAAAAATAAAAATCCGCAAGAATTTTTAATCCTTATTATTTTGAGCGGTCTTACAGTAGATCTATCATTATTTTTTATCCTTCGTAGTATTAATATTATTATCCCTTTTTTACAACATGCTTTAGGAGCACCACACCATAAATCTGTAATTGGTATACCTGCTATGCGTAGCTGGAGGAAGCATCGGAGGCGGGTCCATTTTCATCCCAACAATCTCAATCCTCATAGGCATTCCATCAAGTTGGACATTATTGTACCTCATAATGGCACTCTCTGCATCCCGACGTTGAGAAAACACTACCTCTGCAGCCCCCCTACAAGGAAAAAAGGCACTTTTATGTGGAAGTAATTAAAAGAAAAAAGAGCTAAAGAACCACCACATCTCATTAAAAAATGAGATACCTCTGATCTTCCACTCCTATCATAATGTATTGAACAGCTTTTCTGCACACCTATCCCCGAGAATAGCTCCTGAATATTTTGACAACACGTAGAGTGTTAAATTTCCAACTTTGGCCAGTAGAAGTAGCCAAGTCAGATCAAAGAAAGCCAACACGGTCTATCAAGCAAGTCACTTTCTACGCTTTTGGTGAAACTCTGTACGAGTTTTTACCGTATGGAAAAAAATATCAAACAACATGAGCTATAATTCTTACCAGGAGAAAGTAATATAAAGGGAAGAACAAAAAGGACAATGAAATTCCTAACTCTCCCCTTCAATAGGTATAGTTTTGTACTTTTGTCATTGGCTACACGGAACTAAAGATGGAGTTATTTCTCTTAAAAGTACAGAATACAAAGGAAATTTAGACGAATTTCACAGTTTACGTTCCTTATGTGTGTTCTCAGTTGACATTATGTATATACTATGTAGATGAGTACCATCATAGCATTACATAATCTGAACTTAATTTCCCTTATTTTTCAGAAATGGAGTAGAGTAATTGAAAGAATAGCAACACTTGTAATGCTGGCATGCACCATTTGTTGCATCACTGGTAAGATATTGACAAAACCTAATACAGGCGATATTCGAGCAAAGAGACCTTACAGTTTGGTGACAGCCTCAGTATTATTCGAGAATTTGTACAATTGCTAAACCGTGTCCTGTGAAACAAAAAAAAAAACCTTTAGAAATACATTATAAACATTTTCATAGGCGGGGGAAACAAAATATAACAAAACTATAATGAGATTTAACCATTGGGCATATAATTGTGCATCATAAAGCAGTTAGTCAGGAAGGGTTCATGATGTATTTGAATGTAGTTGTTGATGTACCTGATTATTTTAATTCTAAATTTATATCATACTCTAATTTCGCTTTATATTTTTTCTTTGGCTACTCCCAATAACCAATACCCAAGATTTTGAATACCAAGATTCTAAAAATCCCAACAAACCATAGCACAAAATACCAAAGTAAGTGTAATTTTGAAAGATCAACTAAATTTCTTTTTTATTATGACAGTTTATCATAATTTCATACTTTAATTTCATTATTTTTGGCTACTCAGAGAATTACCATGATTGAATGGAAAAAAAAAGATGATAACCTCATTTCCGACGCAGAACTCTTCCAAGCAAATAGGACACTCGCTGCAATCAATCGGAACGGCCTTCATCCTGAACTTTGGAAGTTCTTGAATAAGTGCCTCCACTGCTTCTCTCTGCACACGCGGAATCAAACTGTGAAAAATAATTTTATTCAGATTACAAATAGTATGAAGTATCCTCCCCGACATATGTTTCTATTTTACAACTTGATAAATCTATTGATTCTTGAGAGTACCAAACACAAATCTTCATAAATATCTCAACAGGTACTTGAGTACTTTATAATTTCAAAAGAACTTTTTTTTCACAATTAGGTTAAACCTCAGGGGTCGTTTTTCTAATTATCTCTATCATATATATGCACACAATTCAATGTTGAGTACATGAATGTCGAATACATAATATTCTATATGAATAAAAATGTTCCGAACTGCATAATACCTGGGCTGGGGTTAAGTAAAGTCCGGGCTGATATGCAGCGGTATCTTGGCCAAAGGGCACTTCACACTTTTAGATAAAAGTACAGAATACAAACAAAATCTAGACGAATCTCACAGTTTACGTTCCTTATGTGTGTTCTCAGTTGACCTTATGTATATACTATGTAGATGAGTACCATCATAGCATTACATAATCCGAACTTAATTTCCCTTATTTTCCAGAAATGGAGTAGAATAATTGAAAGAATAGCAACACTTGTAATACTGGCATGCACCATTTGTTGCATCACTGGTAAGATATTGACAAAACCAAATACAGGCGATATTCGAGCAAAGAAACCTTACAATTTGGTGACTGCGTTAGTATTACAATAAATAATGAAAGAGGTTCAAAAGTAAGAATTAATTATATGGAGAAGAAATGAACACAAGTAACTAAGCCTTTGTTTTTTGTATCAAGAAATTTAAGCCCTTGAATAAAAGAAAATGGTTTCGTCAATGATATTGAGTGATATAATCTTCCAAAAATACCTCAATGTCTTCATCAGTTACCCCATAATGCAAATTGGAAATCAGAAGCCTAGTCCCCCTTTAAATCGCCGAAATCCATGGAACAACTTCTCACCGAATATCAATCTTTGAGCAGAAGATGCAAACCGAGATTGATAATAGCAGTAACTCACAGAATGTGAAACAAGCACACAACAGAAAAAAAACGTCAGCCAAAATCAAACCAAATTTAGACCTAATAGGCTGTGAGATCAATAGTACCAGCAAAATAAGGAGTAATCCTACCGCACCACAAGTACAAAAGATTAAACCCTAAAACTATCAAATTAGAAGAAGAACTAAAAGAATCTAAAATAATTAGACAACCAAAAAGAACAGTAGCAAAATTGGAAGGCAACAAATTAATGAATTGAGAAGCAGAAGAAGACGACACTCAGAAAATAAATGATAAGACAAAGAAGAGCGAAAATAGAGGGAAAAAAAATAAGCGGCCAAGTATGATATGAAATACAGATTGATGATCTAAATTGCACACATGAGATAAACAACCCAACTAATGAATATTTGAAAGTTTGTAATTGTGGCAGCAGCTGACAAAAATCAAATCAAGACACGACAGGCACACATACTAACAGAGCGAATGGAACAGTTTCACACACGGAGGAAAAACTCACAGAATTTGCAACTGAGACCTAAAGAAAACACAACACACACACATAAGGAAGGTAAACGCCTAAAAACACAAAAATCAATGGAACAATTTTTATACGAATATGCAAATTTGAGGTGGAAGAACAAACCGAGATTGATAATCGCAGCGAAATGAGCCCTAATCCTACTGCACGACAACTGCAGAAGAGTGCACGAAAAAAAGCAAAGAGCCAAAAAAAAAAGCAAGGAGAAAAGAAAAGTGTTATTCAGAGACATCTGTAGAGAACACATATCTTGTAAAAGAACACGTATCCGAAGAAGAGGAGGCAGGACGGGGAGAGGAGCGAAGAAGATAAAGGCTCTGAAAATGAAATGAAGAGAGAAGAGGACGTTTTGAGCATAGTAAGAAAAAGAACAAAACACGATTTCGACCAAAGGGCACTTCACACTTTTAGAGTAGTAGGAAAATCCACCTCTAAGCGTTCATGTGGATGTGCGTGTTATCTTTTGGTTCTTTCTGCTTGGTCTTAAGCTGATTTTTTGAAGTTAGCACACGAGCCTTGAGTATATGTTTTTTTTTTAAGTTCTTGGATTTTTCCTGCTTTGAAGATGATGTTTAGCCAGTTATCTATGGTAATGGTTTGTATATTTTTTCAAGTTTTGCTGCTGTTTTTTTGGTCGGTTGGACTATCAGTAAACCGAGACCGAACCGGTTTGGTCGGTTTACCGAAAATCGATTACCGACCAAAAATTAGTACCAAAATATCAAACCAATACCGACCAAAAAATTTAGTCTTGATGCACCCTTTCAAGAGATGCTTCGGGAAAGCGGGGGCCTCTTTCGGTTCATCATGTTGCCGAGCGCGAATATTATGAGTTCCGGTTAACCGAAAATTAAAATGGTCCGGTATGCGGTTCTTCATTTGGGGCTAAAATGGTTCCGGTTAACCGAAATTTTCGTTTCCGTTAACCAAAACTGAACCGTTCGATAGGCCAACTCTGTATAATATCTCAACGACTTTGCCCAAATTGGCCCCTCCAGACTTAGAGTCCTCTGATAGTTGTAGCATATTCGAATTGAAAATTATAATGTTTGAAAAAATATGTATGTTTATGTGTTTCATTTGGTTGTTTTGAAAATAGCCAAGTTTCTATTTTTTTCATGATATTGTACCATTTTGAGAACTTTGTAGTCATTTGCGAATAGTTCATACAACTGTGTTATTAGGAGGATATGTCCGAGTCATGTGGCTCCAATAATTTTCCACATGCAGAAGGGGGAAAAACGAACAAAAAACGAACTCGACAAGAAGTTGAAGACCCGAATGAAGCTCTTTCTACGACCTAACATTATATGACCTCTCAACAACCATTTAAGGTGATAATTCAATTTGGTGCTATTCTTGTTCCTATCTTTTGGTTACTAAAATTTATAATCTCTTTTGATGAAGTCTCTAGCAGTTTGATTGATATCCAATTCCAAGTTGAGAAAAGTCAGCTTTTAATTGTTTGATGATTTATTTTGAGAGTTATTTGTTGTCTAATAATAAGCTTATTTTTCCCACAAATTTATTTGCTTAGGGTTTCTTCAATTGAATTTGAGAAGGATATGGTTGATTAATCGAATATGAATTAATCGAGCTGTTGTGTTTTAGGTCTCTTTTTGTGTGATTTACTGTGAATGCCTCGTTTCCTGCTGGTTTCTCTCATCAGGTTTTGTTTGTTTTGTTTTCGTTGGTGAAGTAATTTGTTTTTAGCTTTGCAATTGTCCGTACATTTGTAGCTATGATTTTTGTTCAGTTTAAGGGATTCAATTTGTCTTGATTTTGGGTTTTAGATTATTGAGTGGTCCTGAAGATAAAGAAATTGTGTTTCTTTTGAGTGAATGAAGTTTACTATGGGTTGAAGACATTGTTTAGCAGGACTCTTCTTCCGTAAAAATGGATCTAGAAGCTGTGTTTGACGAATTGATAAAAGGAATGCGTGCACATAGACCCTTTCTCAACCTTGTGATTGGCGAGATGAATAATTTTGGGAGACAAGTTTTTTAATGCATACCTTTGATCAAACATCGGTTTGTAATAATTTTGGGGGACAAGTTTTTTAATGCATACCTTTGAACAAACATCGGTTTGTAATATACATGATGATCGGAGGCTAATTCTCCCTCAATTTTTAATAATATTATTGCCTTAACCTTGTTATCTGTTTTGATTTGCTGTTATTGTTAGGTGTCGAAAAGAAATAAAAGTATCGTTGGATCTTCTGGAGGTATTGTGTCTGGATCTTTTGAAGTAAGTATAATTTATAGAGTAATTATATTTCTAATTTGGATTTACAATGCTTTAACTCTTGCTTGTTAAACTAACTCTTTAACTAACCGAAGCATACTCCTCACAATGTCAGGAAACCGAAGTATTAGATTCACAAGTAATTGAAACACAAAAACTAAACACAGTTATTGGAATCCCAATTTTACCAAATGCATATGTAGTTTTTATCACTTATTTTTCTTTACGATGCATGTATTTTAATCCTACCTTTTTGTCTCTTATTTTAGTAATTACCCACCTATATAAGCATGAGAAATGTGTCCTAAAATCTCAATTAAGTTTTGTCCTCATAAGCATAATCAAATTAATTCATTTTGCAGGCTAATCCAGATGTCCCCGACTGTGCTGATACAGAACTGTCTCATAGACTGCAGGTGATTCTGTTTGCAATTATAGTGTACATAGTTAATGGAGAAATAAAAAAAATTCATAAATGAAAAGATAAAAATAGGAAATTAGAGAAGCCACCAATATGACTCATGGTTTTGAATATCTCAAGTAAAATCTATTTTGTTATTATGATTGAATGAATTAATTGCAAAATGACCTGATCTTATATATAAGGCCTAAGCATTTCGGTTCCTGGGAGCACATGTGTGTTCTTTTCCTTTTTTTTTCACTGATGTGAATGTTTGTATAAAGACAATTAAGGGAATAAGTATTATTTGACCATTCATTTGACTTTTATCAACAACTTACTATATTTGTAGCTTTGAATGGTAAGACACCCGGTGGTTAGACTATTGAATATTGTATCTATGTTTTCTATTTGACTGCTAAAATAGATATTGTGAAAGAGTACAGTTATTATTAAGCATAACGAAATAGATACTTTGAGCATCGATGTAATAGAAACAAACTTCTTGATATTGATGGATCTTCTAAAGTAAGTATAATTTATAGAGTAGTCATATTTCTAATTTTAATTCACAATTCAGGAAACACAAGTACTAGACTCCAGCCTTAACCCTGTATTCTATTTTGCATGTTGTTGTTAGATGTTCGAAAGAAGCAAACTTCTTGATATTGTGGATCTTCTAAAGTAAGTATAATTTATAGAGTATGTCATATTTCTAATTTTAAATCACAATTCAGGAAACACAAGTACTAGACTTCAAGCCTTAACCTTGTAATCTCTTTTGCATGCATGTTGCTGTTAGATGTTCGAAAGAAACAAACTTCAAGATATTGCTGGATCTTCCTAAGTATAATTGATAGAGTAGTTATATTTCTAACTTGGATTCACAATGTCGGGAAATACAAGTACAAGACTCCCAAGAATTGGCGAGAACACAAAAGCTGGACACGCTGTCACTGAAATTTATGGAGTAATTATATTTTTTATTTGGATTTACGTGCTTTAACTCGTACTTGTTGAACCAACTCTTTACCCAACTGAAGTATACTGCTCACAATGTCAGGAAACAAAAATACCAAACTCCCAAGAAACGGATGGTCCCTTGTTTGTCTTGTTATTATGATTGAATGAATTGATTATAATATGGTTTTTATCCCTTATTTTTCTTTCTGATGCCTACCTTTTAATCCTATCTTTATATCCCTTATAAACATGAGAATAGTTGAAAGGATGACATGAATAATACATTGTGTAGATATATGTGTATAGATGACGGCGTTTGATATGTGGAACTTGTTCTTTGCCATATTCCTGACTTTACCATTAAGTATTATTCTTAACAAATTTGTTCTTTTTTTTTAAACTTTATGCACCAAGAATCTGACAGTTAAGTAGTAAAAGTAAACAACAAAGAGATGATTTGGAAGAACTAGCTATATCAAAGAAGAAACTGAGTGGTGTTCATTTTGCAGGTCATGAATCCAAATGCCAAAATGTTATTTGCTTCTAGAGCAAATAAGCCCAATTTGGATCATCCGAATGTACCATATATTCTTCAAGTGGCTATTACGAACAGTAGCAGAGAAAGTCAGGGTTTCTTAAAAAGATTGGAAGGTGAATATTTGGCGGAACATATAATGAAACTGTATTCAATAGAGGTGAAAGGCGATGAGTTACAAGTATATACTATATTTATTTGCATAATTTGGTCCATCATCTTGTGTGTGTATAATAGTCTATTATTATATATGAAAAATAGATATCTTTTACTTCAATCGTATAAACTTTGTATTTCTTTGTAGGTTAAGAATATATTGAACTTGTTCCATATCAAATTTCAAGACTATTGCCTTTTGATGCAATGAGGGGTGAAGGGTATGAAGTTTGATTATGAAACTGGTGTAATACCCGAGATCCTTGTTCCAGATTCGTTGAGTTTTTGGGGTTTTATCGGATTGTTATTGTCCTCATCGTTGGAATTTGGTGTCATGTTTATGTGTGCCTTGTTGGGACGCGTGTGTTCGAGGCGTTTGCATCACTATGTGAGTTTCGGTTTTTGTGGTGTAGCGCACGCTAATGCTTGTGGCATAGCGCACGCTACGGCGTTGGGGTTAGCGCACGCTACCGGATGTGTAGCGCACGCTAATCGGCGATCCAGAACTACCGGATCGATCGGCTTTGTTAGCGCACGCTAAGGTCGATAACTAGCGCCGCTATCGATCGCTTAGCGACGCTCTTCCTTCTTTCTAGCGCGCCGCTCGGTAAGTACAGATCTGTCTGTGGGCCACCGGGCCGACCGTGACTCGTTAGCGCACGCTACACTCATGGGCTAGCGACGCCAACAGTGTTATATGCGGAATGTTCGGCGTTGACCTCGTTAGCGCGCTAATGCGGTCTAGTTAGCGCACGCTAATCGGCCCAAAGATAAATACCGGGCAGTGCTTCACTTCGTCATTTCTCTCCCTTCTTCATCCTTTCCGACGGAGTGAGCTCCAGAGGTGATTTTCACGATCTTCTTCGTCAAGCTTCATTTTGAACGGATTTGTAGGTGTTTAACAACACCAAATCATCTTCTTGATCCAAATCAAGGTAATCTCTTCTTAGAACCCTAGTTCTTGAATTTTGGGGGTTTCTCCTTAGTTCTTCGATTTAATCCGAGGATGATGAATCGATGGTGAAATTATTGTTGTCTTGGCCATGATCTTCGGATTTTGAACTCATTCATGATTTTATATCACGCGAACATAGTTCTTGATTTCTTGGAGACACACTTAGATCCTTGTTGTTTTAGGATCGATTCGGATTCCGTTTAGTGTTATTGACTCGTGTTAGTGTTATTTTCGTAGTTCTCGTGGAGTTGTCGAGTTCTTGGTCGGTTTTGGAAGTTCGAGGGTCGCCAACCTCATCCGCTCGTTGTCCGGTGTTTCGTGGTATCGAGGCCTTGTGATTCGTCGTATTTGTTCGCCATGGATTTGAGGCAAGTATCTTGCCTATACACTTCATATTTCGTAGTGGTTATAGTCGGTAATTGACTAGGTGTGCAATTGAATTATTTTTAATGAACTTATAAAAGAATCGGTATATTCTCGATAAAGGTTTTCTATAAAATCTACTTATGTGTTTGTGAACGATTGTGTGGTGCTGAGGATATATACTAGTGGTGTGCTTTGGAATATCTTCTTTACGTTGGGTATCGTTGTGCGTGATTATGTTGATAGTGGACTTAAGGTTATGTCTTTCTGACAAGAAGTGTGTATATATGTGTGGACGTGTGTACTATTGATGAGTTTGTGATGATGTGTGATGTGAGTATGTGTCGGGTGTCGTGGCCATTCTTAGCAAGTACCTTGATTTACAGTTGAAGTACTTCGGGGGAATATGTTTTTGAATCGTGATTTTGTGAAAGTGGTAATTTCAGAAAATGTGGTTTGTGTCATGTGGTTACTGAGAGTGTGTGAACCGAGTAAAACCAGTGAGGGTCCCCTGGGGTCCGTGAGCTGCGTATCCCTACGGATCACTCGGTGGGCTATACACTGTGGAGGGCTGACGAGGTGTCTCAGGGTGTGTATCTTGCCGAGAGGTACAGGCCGTATAGCTCGGGAGGTTGTTTTGTGATATGGCACGATGTTGTTTTCGATAATTGTGATATGTCCGAGTATCACATATGCAAATTCCCAAAGTGAGATACATCATATGTAAGGTCTTGGTACTTGGCTAAAATGGCACCAGATAAGCGTCGTACATTATTTGCTTCATGGTTGCGATATTTTTGGCATAAGGATACGGGCCCCGTGATTGTTTCCGTACATTGTGGTTTGGTTATGTATCGAGTGTGACCGCTTGTGTTATTTACTCGAGTATGGGATATGGATGTTTTGGGTCGTGGACCTGTGTTTGTGACAGTTGGTATCTTTGAGTAAAAACAATTCTTTGGCCCGTGTCCCTATGTGGTTTGTCGAGTTAAAGATTTATTAGCCCGTAAATGTCTTTCTAAAACTCCCGAGACTTTTAAATGCTTTTCAAAGAGCCTGCGTGTCTCATTCCAATTTTTCATGGTTTGAACTATTTTATTCAATGAAATATCTCGGGAAATTTTCATTGGGTTGAATTGTGGAATTAATCAAGTTTTTATATTCTTGGAATATGTTGTGTATAGCTCGTATTTGCACTTTATACTTGCACTAGCAAAACAGTGGAGTTTTGCTAACCCCCGAGTATTCGGGGGGTGGATGTCTGTATTGCGTCCAGGTACTTGCAGGTTGCTGGGGAGCGAACCACAGGATCGGTACGAAGGATGATGGAAGACGACGATGCTAATCACATGAAGGTCGTGTTGGGTATTTGGTGAAGTCTTATTGTTTTGTCTTTTTGTTGGGGTATTGTCTAATTTTCGGGAAGTATTAATGTATCCTAACCCCTGCGTGGGTACGAGTTAGAAAAAGGAGTTTCGTATGTTCGATGTAAGAATTTTTGGTATAAGACCAAATCGGTCTAAGGGTTCATTACTTAGCCATATCGACTATCAATGTGAAGTATTGTTTTCGTATTTAGCCTGGTAGATCCTCATGGAGAGGGTCTGCGGCGCTGTAATATTCCCAAGTGGTTTGGGGGTGTTACAACTGGTATTGGTTTGTTGGTGCAATATTGGTCGGTATCGCCGTTTGGAGATAGAGTTATAAAACTCTTTTGCGTTGCGGAAGCGATTTAAATAAAGGTGCGGAAATTAAATCGACACAGGATTTATAGAGGTTCGGCCAAACGTGCCTACGTCCTCTCTTCGGTATCTTTTTCTATAGGCTAAAGATAAACCTCTGCACCTCTCTTCTATCGATCGAGGGATAACCGTTACAAACTCGTCTTCTATCGGTCCGAGTAAACCGTTCAATCACTTGTCTTTATGTCGGTCCAAGTTAAACCGTTTTCCTTTTCTATTGGACAATAAATCAACGAATCTAGCTTTCTATGGGTACTAGATAAACCTCACGTAGATATTAATTGCGATTCTGACAATGGCGGATCATGGATCTTAATAACACCAAATCCAATCGTATCCTTTATTTTCCTCTCTTGTATGATTTCGTGTATAACACTCAATCACTAAACAATATAAGCTCAAATACAACAACTAGAATGATTACAATGATATCTCAAGTATGAATGCTTTGCTCAATGTTGTTTTGTTTGATACCAAGTGGTTTGGTATTTATAGCCATTTTCCTCCAACTAGCCGTTACTGTCAGCCTTCTCTAGCGTGCGCTAATATTCTTCCTTAGCGTGCGCTATCGCCTGTTGCGTACTTTAATATGTCCTGATTACGTACGTTATCTGCTTGCAACTTCAGTCCAGTGGCTACTGCCTCTATCCGTTAGCGTGCGCTAACATCTCTTGTTAGTGTGCGCTAATAACACGTCATTGCTTGCGTCATATATCCGTTTGGATCATTTGACTTCTGACTTTTCCACCGAATCTCCCAACGGGTTGATTATCTTGAATTCAAACACTTTATCGTGCACTATTCCTCAATCGTAGCGTGCGCTATGATTTCGTCACTGCATATGTCATTCTGTGTTTGAAAGTCTTCACAACGGTCATATTCCTTCGATAGCGTGCGTTAGTCTTCAACTGTAGCGTGCGCTATTCTCAGCATGTAGCGTGCGCTATTTTCATCTTGTAGCGTGCGCTATTCCATCAGGTAAGTGCTTCAGGTGACATTATAACTCGTCTGTTCTGCAGACAGGTATCGTTAGCGTGTGCTAACCTCATTACTAGCGTGCGCTAGCTTTGCAGTTTGATCAGCTTTTTGCGTCTTCGATTCCTTCGTTGTTTTATTTGCTTCTTTGTCTAAGAACTTAATCATCAAAACTCTATAATGAATATTTGGAATAAAATATTCCAACATGGTTCACAGACAAATAAAGTATATGAAAAATGAGGTTAGTTGCTAAGTAAATTTTAATTCTTGGCTTTTCATCGCTTATTGCTATTCTTATTCTCAAATGTCATAAATTTGCAGGATCCGAAAATATACAACATATAGAATCTTCACGAACATGTGATTGTGTATTTTCCCTATTTGAAAATTATTTTTAATAAGATATGGCAAAGATATCTCAAATCTAAGCAAAAGAGGAAAAAAAATAATAGTACTAGAACGATGCGGGGAACGAGTAGTAGTGGTAAAAGGATGTCAATGAGTGACACATCTGGATCCATGAAGAAATCCAAACCCAAACTCTCTATCACAACTGTCATGAATGAGTATGAAGGACTTTCTCCGGAGTTGGATCGTTTGAATGATAGGATACATAGTTTTTATAACACGGATAATATAGTTACAATGGATATCTTCAATAAAATATTATGAAAATATTTTAGTAATAACAAAAATTTATGTGATGAATTTATGCTTTATGATGATGCAACATTTAGAGAAAAAATGTTGATGCTACAGAATACATTGTAATTCAAACACTTTTGTAGCTTGATTTTATATTACTATCATAACAAGTATTGAATGTTTATTTATGTTACACTATGTTTATAATCACCATCTGTAACTAAATTCATTCTTTATTTGGTGGATCTTATGATTTATATGTTTCGAGTACATTCTTTTTTGATTAATATTAATAATTTAACCAATATTACTTTTTTGATTAATAATTTAACCAATATTACTTTTTTGACAGATAATTTAACCAATATTACTTTTTTGACAAATAATTTAACCAATATATAAATGTATAAATATTTATACATTTATATATTGGTTAAATTATCTGTCAAAAAAGTTATTATTTATACAAATATAAATATTATTTATGTTTTTGACAGATAATTTAACCAATATTACTTTTTTGACAGATAATTTAACCAATATAAATGTATAAATAATATATTTATACATTTATATATTGGTTAAATTATCTGTCAAAAAAGTTATTATTTATACAAATATAAATATTATTTATGCATTTATATATTGATTAAATTATTAATCAAAAAAGTAATATTGGTTAAATTATTAATATTAATAAAAAAAGAATGTACTCGAAACATATAAATTATAAGATCCACCAAATAAAGAATGAATTTAGTTACAGATGGTGATAATAAACATAGTGTAACATAAATAAACATTCAATACTTGTTATGATAGTAATATAAAATCAAGCTACAAAAGTGTTTGAATTACAATGTATTCTGTAGCATCAGCATTTTTTCTCTAAATGTTGCATCATCATAAAGCATAAATTCATCACATAAACTTTTGTTATTACTAAAATATTTTAATAATATTTTATTGAGGATATCCATTGTAACTATAATATCCGTGTTATATAAACTATGTATCCTATCATTCAAAGGATCCAACTCCGGAGAAAGTCCTTCATACTCATTCATGACAGTTGTGATAGAGAGTTTGGGTTTGGATTTCTTCATGGATCCAGATGTGTCACTCATTGACATCATTTTACCACTACTACTCGTTCTCCGCATCGTTCTAGTACTATTATTTTTTTCCCTCTTTAGCTTAGATTTGAGATATCTTTGCCATATCTAATTAAAAATAATTTTCAAAGAGTGAAAATACACAATCACATGTTCGTGAAGATTCTCTATGTTGTATATTTTCAGATCCTGCAAATTTATGACATTTGAGAATAAGAATAACAATAAGCGATGAAAAGCCAAGAATTAAAATTTACTTAGCAACTAACCTCATTTTCCATATACTTTATTTCTCTGTACCAGTTTCATAATCAACCTTCATACCCTTCACCCATCGTTGCATCAAAAGGCAATAGTCTTGAAATTTGATATCGAACAAGTTCAATATATTCTTAACCTACAAAGAAATACAAAGTTTATACGATTGAAGTAAAAGATATATATTTTTCATATATAATAATAGATTATTATATACACACACAAGATGATGGACCAAATTATGCAAATAAATATAGTATATACTTGTACCTCATCGCCTTTCACCTCTAATCTCTATTGAATACAATTTCATTATCTGTTCCGCCAAATATTCACCTTCCAATCTTGTAAAGAAACCCTGACTTTCTCTGTTACTGTTCGTAACAGCCACTTGAAGAATATATGGTACATTCGAATGATCTAAATTGGGCTTATTTGCTCTAGAAGCAAATAACATTTTGGCATTTGGATTCATGACGTGCAAAATGAACACCACTCTGCTATAGCTAGTTCTTCCAAATCAGCTCTTTGTTGTTTACTTTTACTACTTAATGGCTTGCTTAATTGTCAGATTCTTGGGGAATAAAGTTTAAAAAAAAAAGAACAAATTTGTTAAGAATAATACTTAATGGTAAAGTCAGGAATATGGCAAAGAACAAGTTCCACATATCAAACGACGTCATCTATACACATATATCTACACAATGCATTATTCATGTCATCCTTTCAACTATTCTCATGTTTATAAGGGATATAAAGATAGGATTAAAAGGTAGGCATCGGAAAGAAAAATAGGGGATAAAAACCATCTTGTAATCAATTCATTCGATCATAATAAAAAGACAAACAAGGGACCATCCGTTTCTTGGGAGTTTGGTATTTTTGTTTCCTGACATTGTGAGGAGTATACTTCAGTTAGGTAAAGAGTTGGTTCAACAAGTACGAGTTAAAGCACGTAAATCCAAATCAAAAATATAATTACTCCATAAATTTCCAGTGACAGCGTGTCCAGCTTTTGTATTCTCGCCAGTTCTTGAGAGTCTTGTACTTGTATTTCTCGACATTGTGAATCCAAGTTAGAAATATAACTACTCTATCAAATCCACAGTATCAAGAAGTTTGTTTCTTTCGAACATCTAACAACAATATGCAAAATAGAATACAATGTTAAGGCTGGGAGTCTAGTACTTGTGTTTCCTGAATTGTGAATTAAAATTAGAAATATAACTACTCTATAAATTATACTTACTTTAGAAGATCCAGCAACATCAAGAAGTTTGTTTCTATTACATCGATGCTCAAAGTATCTATTTCGTTATGCTTAATAATAAGTGTACTGTTTCACAATATCTATTTTAGCAGTCAAATAGAAAACATAGATACAATATTCAATAGTCTAACCACCGGGTGTCTTACCATTCAAAGCTACAAAAATACTAAGTTGTTGATAAAAGTCAAATGAATGGTCAAATAAGACTTATTCCCTTAATTGTCTTTATATAAACATTCACATCAGTGGAAAAAAAAGGGAAAAAAACACACATGTGCTCCTAGGAATCGAAATGCTTAGGCCTTATATATAAGATCAGATCATTTTGCAATCAATTCATTCAATCATAATAACAAAATAGATTTTACTTGAGATATTCAAAACCATGAGTCATATTGGTGGCTTCTCTAATTTCCTATTTTTATCTTTTCTTTTATGCATTTTTTTTATTTCTCCATTAACTATGTACACTATAATTGCAAACAGAATTACCTGCAGTCTATGAGACGGTTCTGCATCGGCACAGTCGGGGACATCTGGATTAACCTGCAAAATGAATTAATTTGATTATGCTTATGAGGACAAAACTTAATTGAGATTTTAGGACACATTTCTCATGCTTATGTAGGTGGGTAATTACTAAAATAAGAGACAAAAAGGTAGGATTAAAATACATGCATCGAAAAGAAAAATAAGTGATAAAAACCACACATGCATTTGGTAAAATTGATTTTAATCCTAAACCCTAAAGGAAGGTGCAGGCATGTACGTAGATAAATTATACTTACTTTAGAAGATCCATCAATATCAAGAAGTTTATTTCTATTACATCGATGCTCAAAGTATCTATTTCGTTATGCTTAATAATAACTGTGCTCTTTCACAATATCTATTTTAGCAGTCAAATAGAAAACATAGATACAATATTCAATAGTCTAACCACCGGGTGTCATACCATTCAAAGCTACAAATATAGTAAGTTGTCGATAAAAGTCAAATGAATGGTCAAATAAGACTTATTCTCTTAATTGTCTTTATACAAACATTCACATCAGTGGAAAAAAAAGGAAAAGAACACACATGTGCTCCCAGGAACCGAAATGCTTAGGCCTTATATATAAGATGAGATCATTTTGCAATCAATTCATTCAATCATATAATAACAAAATAGATTTTACTTGAAATATTCAAAACCATGAGTCATATGGGTGACTTCTCTAATTTCCTATTTTTATCATTTCTTTTATGCATTTTTTTTATTTCTCCATTAACTATGTACACTATAATTGCAAACAGAATCACCTGCATTCTTGAGACAGTTCTGCATCAGCACAGTCGGGGACATCTGGATTAGCCTGCAAAATGAATTAATTTGATTATGCTTATGAGGACAAAACTTAACTGAGATTTTAGGACACATTTCTCATGCTTATATATGTGGGTAATTACTAAAATAAGAGACAAAAAGGTAGGATTGAAATACATGCATCGAAAAGAAAAATAAGTGATAAAAACCACATATGCATTTGGTAAAATTGATTTTTATCCTAAACCCTAACATGCACGTAGATAAATTATTCTTACTTTAGAAGATCCAGCAATATCAAGAAGTTTGTTTCTATTACATCGATGCTGAAAATATCTATTTCGTTATGCTTAATAATAAGTGTACTCTTTCACAATATCTATTTTAGCAGTCAAATAGAAAACATAGATATAACATTCAATAGTCTAACCACCTTGTGTCATACCATTCAAAGCTACAAATATAGTAAGTTGTTGGTAAAAGTCAAATGAATGGTCAAATAAGACTTATTCCCTTAATTGTCTTTATACAAACATTCACATCAGCGGAAAAAAAGGGAAAAGAACACACATGTGCTCCCAGGAACCGAAATGCTTAGGCCTTATATATAAGATCAGGTCATTTTGCAATCAATTCATTCAATCATAATAAAAAACAGATTTTACTTGAGATATTCAAAACCATGAGTCATATTGGTGGCTTCTCTAATTTCCTATTTTTATCTTTTCTTTTATGCATTTTTTTATTTCTCCATTAACTATGTACACTATAATTGCAAACAGAATCACCTGCAGTCTATGAGACGGTTCTGCATCAGCACAGTCGGGGACATCTGGATTAGCCTGCAAAATGAATTAATTTGATTATGCTTATGAGGACAAAACTTAATTGAGATTTTAGGACACATTTCTCATGCTTATATATGTGGGTAATTACTAAAATAAGAGACAAAAAGGTAGGCTTAAAATACATGCATCGTAAAGAAAAATAAGTGATAAAAACCACATATGCATTTGGTAAAATTGGGATTCCAATAACTGTATTTAGTTTTTGTGTTCCAATTACTTGTGAATCTAATACTTCGGTTTCCTAACATTGTGAGGAGTATGCTTCGGTTAGTTAAAGAGTTAGTTTAACAAGCAAGAGTTAAAGCATTGTAAATCCAAATTAGAAATATAATTACTCTATAAATTATACTTACTTCAAAAGATCCAGACACAATACCTCCAGAAGATCCAACGATACTTTTATTTCTTTTCGACACCTAACAATAACAGCAAAACAAAACAGATAACAAGGTTAAAACAATAACAATATTAAAAATTGAGGGAAAACTAGCCTCAGCTCATCATGTATATTACAAACCGATGTTTGTTCAAAGGTATGCATTAAAAAACTTGTCCCCCAAAATTATTACAAAACGATGTTTGTTCAAAGGTATGCATTAAAAAACTTGTCTCTCAAAATTATTCATCTCGCCAATCACAAGGTTGAGAAAGGGTCTATGTGCACGCATTCCTTTTATCAATTCGTCAAACACAGCTTCTAGATCCATTTTTACGGAAGAAGAGTCCTGCTACACAATGTCTTCAACCCACAGTAAACTTCATTCACTCAAAAGAAACACAATTTCTATATCTTCAGGACCAATCAATAATCTAAAACCCAAAATCAAGACAAATTGAATCCCTTAAACTGAACAAAAATCATAGCTACAAATGCACGGACAATTGCAAAGCTAAAAACAAACTACTTCACCAACAAAAACAAAACAAACAAAACGTGATGAGAGAAACCAGCATGAAACGAGGCATTCACAGTAAATCACACAAAAAGAGACCTAAAACACAACAGCTCGATTAATTCATATTGGATTAATCAACCATATCCTTCTTAAACTCAATTGAAGAAACCCTAAGCAAATAAATTTGTGGTAAAAATAAGCTTATTATTAAACAACAAATAACTCTCAAAATAACTCATCAAACAATTACCAAAGCTGGCTTTTCCCAACTTGGAATTAGATATCAATCAAACTGCTAGAGACTTCATAAAAAGAGAGTATAAATTTTAGTAACCAAAAGATAGGAACAAGAATAGTACCAAATTGAATTGTCACCTTAAATGGTTGTTGAGAGGTCATATAATGTTGGGTCGTAGAAAGAGCTTCATTCGGGTCTTCACCTTCTTGTCGAGTGCGTTTTTTGTTCGTTTCTTCCCCTTCTGCATGTGGGAAATTATTGGAGCCACAGGACTCAGACATATCCTCCTAATAACACAGTTGTATGAACTATTCACAAATGACTACAAAGTTCTCAAAATGGTACAGTATCATGAGAAAAATAGAAACTTGGCTATTTTCAAAACAACCAAATGAAACACATAAACATGCATATTTTTCCAAACATCATAATTTTCAATTCGAATATGCCATATACGGTGACCACATAACAGCACGGGATTCCAGCCAACAAAGATACAGCACCTAAAACCATAAACTATCATCATCTGATGATAGAAAATTAACCCAAAAACTCCACACATATATACTCATCACACTAGAAAATATATTGCATACTATATATTCACAACAAACGACAGATTTAGACAATTTGAACTATTCCTTTGGGATGGCTAAAATTCCAAGACACATAAAAACTGGTCCAACTCTATTTTCTTCACTTATAGATTACGAAAATCCCAAAAGTTTGATTTGTTTGTTACCCCAAGTTAGATTATAAATTCCTTTAATTAAGCATCAAAACCTCATCTTTAAGAAGTGGAATTGTTAAAAAAAATAAAAGATCCTTAGAAAAAACCCAACTATATCCAATACTGTTTGGTTGTTATTAGTGGGGGAAAACAGTCCCTTTCTCAGAGCAAATCCATTAACTCAACCACCAAAGGAGACTCCAAGGAAACAAATCAAATTTAACCATATAAACACTTTAACAAGCTCTATTTGATATGTGCAGTGTCATCAGTATAACTAGCAATTGTAAACAAAAGGAAGTCAGCCTAAATTTCAAACACCAAATTTCCTAATGCAGGTGAACAAAGATTTGATTTACCTGAACAAAGACGGTGCCGCTGAAATTGGACCGGTGGAAATTGATGCTGGTCGACCCGCCGGTGGAATCGGACCGGAGGTGCGCAGTGAAGTCGCGGCGGTGGGCAGGGATTTAGGCAGGGGCGAGAACCTTCTGGTTTTGATGGGGAAGAGTCGGAGAAGAAGACCGCGACGACGGCGATGCTGGTCGAATCGCCGGTGGAATCGGACCGGAGGTGCGCAGTGAAGTCGCGGCGGTGGGCAGGGATTTAGGCGGGGGCGAGAACCTTCTGGTTTTGATGGGGAAGAGTCGGAGAAGAAGACCGCAACGAAGGCGATGCTAGTCGAATCGCCGGTGGAATCGGACCGGAGGTGCGCAGTGAAGTCGCGGCGGTGGGCAGGGTGTTAGGCAGGGGCGATAACCTTCTGGTTTTGCCGTTCACAAAAGGGGAAAGAGATAATGGTCTGGTCCTGCTTTGTTTTAACTCTAAGTAGGCCCGTTTTTTTATTTTATGAAATAAGCCCAATATGAAGGTTGGGCCAGGATTGATTAATTAGCGCTAAGAAATATTTCTTTTCTTGGCCGTGTAGCACTAACTTATCTGGTGTTGCCTTATAAAGTTCAGGATATTGACTAAAAAAACTCATTTAGTAAACGACTAACTTCTCAAATGAGTTAGCTTATCAACTACTCCCTCCATTTTTCTTTAGATGTCGTTTGACTTTTTGACATATATTTTTAAGTGCTTTGACCGTATAGTTAAAATTATTATTTTTAAATAATTTTTTTGTGAATTAAAATTTAGATTGTATATTTTTATTCAAAAAAATAAAATTTAAAAAATGATAAATTTGACTACCCGGTCAAAGCACCTAAAAATGTGTGTCAAAAAGTCAAACGATATCTAAAAAAAAGTGGAGGGAGTAGCTTATAAGCTAGCTAATTGATAAGTGTTTCAGGAGAAAGTAAAAAGACTGTAAATAGAGTCAATCAATTGTATTCATAACACTGATAGAGGGGCTCTTATATAGGCATTACAATGAGAGTCCTTCCATACATAGGATTCCTAGATAAGGTAAGACATCTAATAGGATCCTACTACCTCTAGAAGGATCTAGAACCTTCCATCTATGTATCTACAATCAGTATTAGGTAAGACACATCACGGGAATAATAATTCCCGGAACACTCTCCCTGTGTCGAGCACTAATACAACAATGGTGCAGAAGATGTTGCATTCGTAAAAACCTATTCCAAGCCAAAACAAAACCCCATGGGAAAAATAAAGGCTTGATGAGGAAAAGATTGCAACGCACCAACATAACATGTCATGTATACTCCCCCTGATGTATACATAATGACTCACCCTGATGAGTAACTCAAATCATAGGAGTCAGATGCCAAGTTGCCCTCACAAATATACCAAGGAAAAACCCAGTGGGAAAAATACCTCCTGGTCTAAGTTGAACAGAAGTACAACGCATCATTGTATGGATGTTCTCATAGGTCGCCTCGTTAAAAACCTTACCAAGTGAAAACCCAATGGGAAAAAACAAACCTTGGTCTAAGGACAAAAAGAGCGCGACACATCCAAAGTGCAGAGTCGTTAAAGACTTATCAAGTTTTCTAAAGTCTTGACCTCCATGCACTAAATCAGTCATAACTTCTTCGATTCAATAGGTATCAACGAAACTGTAAGAACTTATGAAAACTAGACACCCATAGCTTTTCATTCACATACAGTACGTAACCTAGATCGACCTGAGCAGATCACAAAGCTCTATAAAAGTTGACTCAGCAAATTACCGGACATATCTTGTCCTACTTTGCAACAATAGTCATATGTCACTCAACATGATGGATGTGATCAAATGGTTGGTTTCCTTGGAAAGTAGACACAAACTTTTCCAATGGCACCAATTTCACCATTTTCCATCAAGTGAGCTGCCCTGTAGGTCATATGGGAGATAGACCAACACATTCTGGGCAGATTTGGGTATCGATATTCAAGTGTCCTTTTATCGAGATAGAGCGAGCTTCAAGCTTCTTGTCAATCACAGACATTGCATGAGCGCATCATAGGCCATCATCACAGTGGCTTTACCGGATTATTACGAATGAGTACATCGAGTCAAACATGAGTACATAATACCGTACTTTTCTCTTAAGACTGCATCATCACTTAAGTGAGCCAAGTCTTATGATGACTTCGACTAATCATTGGGAATCATATAGGTATTACTTTATCATCTCTTAGGGAAACCGTCCCTTAGATTGCCTTAAACCGATTGATGAATACGCATCATCAAGTGTCCCCAAGATCCTTTCATTCTTAACTTTGGATTTAGCGGAATCTCTTAGTCTCACAAGAGTACATCACTATAAACCCTTAGTTTTACACGCAAAAGCTTCATATCTCTTCCAAATCAAGTATATACTTAGTATGCGTTCCCGACAATCACTTGTCGACGCGCTCCGTGGTCAGGAGCCACTTGATTTGAGTCTGATCCACCACGAGATCCTTTATATCACTTAACTTAGTTCCCCACTAAGATAAGATTTAACCACAAGCTGCACGTCAGTTTTTGGGAAACTATCTAACTGAAAAGATAGTGGATGCTATAACATCCATTACGATAGCACAACTAAGTTTCGTGTCATCGTAGTCGATTCCAATGCGTTCATGAGAAACCTCGCGCCATGAGGTGAGTTTAACTCTTTCTCTCACTCGCTTTAACAAAGTATACGGATAGATCTTATCTTTGGAGTGTCGGTACCACTTCAACAAAGGGCTATCACTTTGTTTATACTGGAGTTGCATATGTTTCCATTTTAGGCCAATGCTACAACGTTGTAGATTTTCAACGAAGTATGGTTCGATTAAACTCACATTACACGTCTTCATGTATCGGCTTTATTCATAAAGTACTCTTTATGGATTGGCATTCATCGAGGCGTCCCCCAATGATGACTATAATCCAGAATCACATGAGACGGATGAGCTCATTTGATCATATGATCAAGTTTCATGTACCAAACTCGCATACATTCTTAGCGAGAGAATTTATCGAACCAAGTGGTATCCCGATACTCTATGAGATCCACGGCCTAGTAACACCATCTACCACAATTTGTGGTGTTACCATATCACCATTCATAGGTGACGAACGTCCATGATCGGACACAATCCTTGCAGACATGTTTGCAGCATGTATTTAATTTCGTCACTTTAGGGAACTTAGTGAGGCACAGTAGGGACAAACTACGATAATTCCAAGTCGTTCTACTCGAACATGATCGTTCGCATCTCCCCCTAACGACGGGAAGACTGGCTCATCAAAGTGACTTACGAGATCGTCTGCCAAAGTATATTTTAAGCGGACTATGAGTGAAAGCGCATGTCATATTCATCATTTATAACCCGTCATAATGCGTTGTGGTGACGCACTTTGGCACATGAATATGTGGACGATAAAGGTTTTCATTGTTAACATAATCCAGTTAACAAAATGCATATTGTTACACTCGTAACTAAGCATTTGAATGATGATAGGTATAGGTGAATATGACATGTTGACCTATGCTACATAGTCGTAGCTACTGGTCTTGAGAATTCAACAAAACCGCCACCATGCACCACCGGGATCGAACATGAAGAAACGATTGAACCGATGATAGGTCGTTGGTTTTATCAAACCTCTAGTGCTTTCTTGAAGAGTTCACTCCCTTCACCAGCCCCAAACACCTCAAAATTTCGTGAGCATGTATAAACGGGTGTTTAGGATTCCAAAACCATCAACCTTGTGGTCAAAAACTGATCGAAATGATATCGAACTGGTTGTTGGGATGGCTGGTGGTATGTGAAAACTTCATTTAAGTGGTTCACCTCCTTCCAAGTCTCCAAATGGCACCAAAATTTGTGAGAAGGTAGCCTTGGATGTTAGGAAGTATTTGTTAAAATTTCACTTTAAGACTTGGTCTAAAAGTGGGTGAACCGACCTTTACAATGACTGGTCCGCAAGTTGGACAACCATAAACTCAGGTTTCATCAACTTATCAATCATTGTCAAAGGAACCACATAACATATAATGTTATTACTTGAGTACGACCATTTGTGAACACCATCATAGCATCACAAGCCACCCAGACTAATACTTATGATCATGTATGTATAAGGACTCGGTGAAAAGGGAGGACTCAACACCATGCTTATGCGAGTCGCTACATTATTCTCTTTATCATAGGAGGGTGTCATCTCCTAATCGTGCCAAAGAATAGGCTTAAATCAATGAACATGGCTAAGAAGGATCATCGGGGGGTCTTTGGCGTCACACATGCTTATGAAAGCAAGACGCGGATGACATAAATATCATCATCGATCATGAGCCCTGCTCATGACTCCACCAATGTACTTTGATGTCTTTGATCCAACTAGTTTCTTTGTTCAAAGAAAATGATGTCCATGATAATACCGTATCATATGGATCATCAAATTGTCCAAACTCCGGACTATTAAAGCCTAAATGTGTCAATGTCCCAATACATCTTCTGGTTACAAAAACCGATGCAAGCCGGACCATATTGACTCATGAATATTTTTCCTTTTCACATATCCAATACAAGTGATGCATAAGATTTTATTATCACAAATCACAATGAGATGCTATGAGTGATACACTTTGGCATACGTATCATCGAGTCATAACATGGTTCAATTGTTACGGAACATATGTGACTAGAAAACGCCATTCGGCACTCAACAACTTGAGCATTATACCGCTCATTGATTGTGATGATCTATTCATCATAGTCACAATGAATTTATAAACCGAAATCCAAAAATATCGTGTTCGTTGAAAATAGATTAATACGCACTCAATTTCGCTTGCAAAATTTTACAAACACGACCATAGCGAACACTCTAACAACACAGAGATTTTGTACCAGATACGATCAAAATGATCTGTCATATTGAGTGCATAACATGGCAAGCTATGTTGCACAGGTGCGGGGGGGCGGGTGCGGGTGCGGGCAGATACGGGTGCGGGGATACGGTTTTTTGAAAATGTTAGGGTGCGATACGGCAATGATACGTCTGTTTATTTTATATTTTATTATATATAACACTTGTTAAATATAAAAAACAACAATTCAAATATCACCATAAAATCAATTCAAATACATAAAACAAGTCATACAAAAAACAATTCAAAATGGCTTTGAGCAGCGGAGCTTTCTAATGTTGTCCGTGAACACTGCTAAAGGTAAAAGTAATTACTTATTAAATGATTTACTTTTTTGTATTTTAATTTATTTGATTTACTTTTTAAAAATTATAAAAATCTAAAAAAAAAAAAAAATCGACTCGCGTATCCCAGCACGGGATACGTATCGTGTGCCGTGATACGCGAGTCCGAATTTTTTTTTTTGGTCGCCACGTGGCGAATCCCGTCTGAATCCCACGAATCGCTTTTCGCACCCATGCGATGTCCGATCTGCATCGCCCATTTTGAAGAATCCGTGCATTATAGATGGCAAGCTTATATGCCTAAGGGGCAAAATTACGACACAAGTATGGTGTAACACTACCATGCACATGCTCGACCTTCTTATAAGGGTGCGTATTTTGGGTTTCCCCAAGGAAACTGTTTTTCAACATTTGAAAGATGATATTTTAGCGTACAATGCATACCAAAAATTACATCATCTATGGCAAATTCGGCCAAAAAAAGGTTGAAAAACATGTGTCATAAGACCACTTGCAAATTAAAGATGGGAACCAAGTTGGTTGGGACAAAAGTTAGCACAATCGCTAGAAAATAAAATTCCGCGCAGCTTGACCTTTGTTCACTAAAACAGCGATAACTCTCTTGTCAGGAAGGCTATGGATGAACAGTAAGATGTTCTGGAAACTAGACTTCTGTATCTTTTTATCCATATATTGTGCACCACACAGATCATTAAACTCAGATCACAGTGCATGTTTTAATTGGCTGTTTAGTATTTCCCTAGTTTAGTGAGAAAACAAGGTTGATACCATATCCAATGGCATAAGTGTTGATGCAAAAACATGGCAATGACAGCCATATGTGCGTTTAGACGCAGCAGGGTATTCTATTTTTTATCTCGACTAATGATCCTTTCGGCAACTCCAACTTGGTAGACTTGCAGAGAAAGTAGGAATGTCGGTACAGCTAAGGCTGTTTAAAAACCACTGATTCCGTTTGAACTTTCAAAGCATAAACAAATACCAAGGAGGATGCGCCTAGTCATGATCAAAGTGTAGACAAAATCCACCAAAGTACATCAAATCAACCAAGTATTTTAATTCTCAATTTGCAAGTATACGTCATAATAGCCATGTTATATGGATGCAACGCGGTGCATCAATATTAAGCATTTTGAACCATGAGACATAATGAATATACCATAACCAACTTGTCTTGACCATCCAATAAGATCGACTAAATATAGTCAAATGTATAAGGCACATGCCTTTACAAATACTCGGAAAAGTATTCGGACCTATAGTCCCACGAACTATAATCGAGGTCAACGAATTCATGTACTTAACGTAATATGCCATTCCTTTACATGTTAAAATTCATGAGAATTACTCGTACATTCTTTCATATATCATATTGCAAGGAGACGGTACATGACGACACCCACATGTAATATTTTATTTTAATAAGATGAAAGATGGAGTTTTCCAAGTATGGGATTGGGTCAAGACCAACATGGTGGTCGCTCAATTCATCGTGACAAATCCGTCACAAACCGATTTTAACCACAACATATTCGTCGCAATCGATGTTTGTCCCATTTGTACGTCACAAATCCGTGACTAATCATGAACAAGTCATAACTTTACCGTTACCGACAATATTCATTTTTTTTTAATTGTTGGTTTAAAATCGACAAAACGGCGACGTCAAATCGCACCCAAAATGTGGTGTATGCAACAACCACAATTATCGACTTTCAACAATTATCCGTGACTCCCCCAGGACCGTCACACAGTTTACTTCGACATACGAGAGTGATACCACCTCTCATAGTCTCATCCACTGCAAAGTAGCGTGGGAGATAAAGAACCCAAATACCCAATTCCCCAAAAAAAATTCCCAAAAGATCTTGGTTCCATATTTGCTTTGGTCCTTGAACGGGAGCTTCTCTCCATATGAGCAACATATTTCCGTGGGTACTCCGTTCTATATTTACTTTGATTCTTGAACGGGATAATAAATATGGCTTCTCTCCATAGCGTGCACATCATTATGAGCAACGTATTTTCCTATATGCATGTAAAACATAAACATGGTAAGATTCATAAGTGTACAAATCAATAAACAAATGAATCATTAATTAGGAAAAGATGGAGAGTTGAGAAACGCCCGGATAGGGATACTGGGCTCGATAATTCCGCCAAAAAAGGACTCGAGCGCGGCGATGCAGCAACTCGGTATTGGATGAGGTCGGATCTCTAAATTTCCTCATAAAAATCTGCTTCTGTTCGGCGACAGATTCAGTAACCAATATTTCTCAGAATCCGATCTTCACCGTTGAATATACAGATATTTGTGTTATGAAGTTGTTTTCAAAATTTCACACCGATCCGACGGTTAACGAATCGGAAAACATGTTTTTAGTACGACTGCGCTGTGCAAAAAATTTACGCGCGGAAATTCTCGTCTCTCGTTTTTGGTCCAAGGTTCTGAACCGGGTCGGACTTGGCTGGGCTGGAGCTGGCCGGTGGCGGCGGAGGCATACGACGGCGGTGGCGGTGGGCGGCTGCTGTGGTCCGGCGGCGGCGGCGACGGCGGGCTGGGCTGGCCGATTTTTTTTTCTTTTTTTTTTTTTCTTTGAGCTACGTGCTGATAACGTGTTTCAGGAGAAAGTAAAAAGACTGTAAATAGAGTCAATCAATTGTATTCATAACACTGATAGAGGGGCCTTTATATAGGCATTACAATGAGAGTCCTTCCATACATAGGATTCCTAGATAAGGTAAGACATCTAATAGGATCCTACTACCTCTAGAAGGATCTAGAACCTTCCATCGATGTATCAACAATCAGTATTAGGTAAGACACATCACGGGAATAATAATTCCCGGAACAATAAGCTAATTTTTCAACCTTATGAAAAAAAAAGCTAGCTTCTCATCTTTATATATTCCATATATGTCTATAACCTAAATAAAACATAGGGTTTTTTACATAAACACCCTCGGAGTAATTAACATATTACAAATAAACCCACCATTCTTAACTTTCCAGGAAAAATTAAGGCTTCAGATGAGTGGTGGATGCCAAAAATTATGGTTAGTCTGATCATCACTCTATTACATTTGCTAATGAATTACTTTGTTATAAATATAATACAATAACTTTGTGTTCGATTTATCTTTTATATTTTACGGAATTTTTTTGATACCTATTGTTATGAACTTGTTCGTAACTAAAATTATACACACAAGTCCTATTCAGCGGCAATTTTAGTAATGGATTTATTTTGATTTGTCATTTTAAAGCACAACTATATCGACTGTAAATCACATTTTAGTAATGGATTTATTTTTCTATAGAAGAATGTAATTGCCACTGCTTGACTTTAATTTGTGGCATGTGATTGCCAGTGCGTTCATCACATAAAGGATCGCATGAACTTTGACTAGACATGTCCCGGACAACATTATGTTCATGACAATAAAGAGAAGTTGAACCTCGAGTCGAGCTCATGATGAAATAAAAATGTGTAATTTCTTGGACCAAAGAGATTCATTTATAGAAAAACTAGGGATCAAAGAGGTGAAAAAGTAAATGCAGACAGAAAATTAAAGAAAAGTAAAAAAAATACCATTCTCCAAGGTGCAGTAGAGTAGTTCAAGGGTGGTGTTATTAACACCATTCCTTAGTGAAAATACATAGAGATTTATGTACAATTCCCATCAAACAATCATCTTAGTGCAATAGTATTATTATTTTAGAGAATGCTTTCCCCCCTCAAGACAGCTGTCTCCCCCGCCCTCACTTTTTCTTTTTTTTTTTCTAATTTTATCCTTTGTATTTTGGTTTTGTTAGTTTTTTTTTGGCATTCTTTATTTATTTCTTATGAAATTAAATTTAGTTGTTCTTTTTTTTTGAATTTTTATTTTACTTTATATATATATTTATTTATACACACACACATATATATATATATATATATAAGTTGAGGAGGGAAAAAAAGGACATTTTGCACTTTTATGTCAAGAGGGTGGGGGAGTAAAAGAAGTGAGGAATTAGCAAAGCCCTTATTTTATAATAAAAATAGTACACAATTAAAACATTGTACTTCCAAAGTACAATGCTTAAAAAGAAAAAAAATTAAATTGAAAACATGAAATAGAACTCAAAGTAATATGCCATATTAGACATAAAAATGAATTGCTATTTATCGAAGTTAGACCATGATTTGGCTAAATGCAAGGAATAGCAATTTATTTTCATTTTTATGTCGAAAATATTAATATATCATCATGCTTAAATTGTTGTTTTCTATTTTTTTTCAGCTTTTTTTTTTCATAAGATTGTTATAAAAAATTTCCAATTCCTTTTTACCTGGATTAATTTACTTTGAACAGATGTCATTAACAATGCTTCTTTCGTTTATTTTTTTAGCATCCTACTAATGCAAAAAATGATGATTCAGCAAGTATTGTGTTGTAACCGGAAGAAAATGAAAGTAGGTTACTGTAATGTCACTTTACACAAAAAATAAATAAAAAAAGTCAAATACTAGGTGCAGTAGAGTATTGAATACTAGGCTGTAGGTGCAGTAGTATTTTTTTCAAGGGTGTTGTTATTGGTTTTGTCTACCCTACCCCACAGGGCAACATTTCAGTTTATATAATTTTTATTATAAAATAATAAAAA
Source organism: Orobanche coerulescens (assembly GCA_033398695.1). NCBI lineage: Eukaryota > Viridiplantae > Streptophyta > Magnoliopsida > Lamiales > Orobanchaceae > Orobanche > Orobanche coerulescens. Next base: position 15,954,677 of record CM065804.1, read on the forward strand.
TACTAGATATAATCATTGTTATTAACACGATTCTTGTAAAATAAGTCCCATTAATTGGGAGATACAAGAATGTAAAATATCAAGTCAATTTGTTTGTACTTTTTCCTGCCGGAAGAAAATAGTGTTGGGCCTTATCTTTATTTCGTTCAACTTTCTAATCATCAACGTATGCCAATAAATTGATGTTGGGTGTTGGGATGACAATAACCCTGTATCGATGCTGTTTGAATAAACAGTCCCTGTATCGATAGTATTGTCAGAATGTTTTGACAAATATACCAAATCCTGGGTACTGCCTCTAGCTGTATCAAAAAGCTGATCAAGTATCAAACCATGTATCGAAGACCTCTCGCAGTCTCATCCATACAACATATTGATCATACAGCAAAGAGTCCCGCAAAGCTAAAGTATGGAAGCTGTCTCGAATATCAAATACAATGATCCTTCCATACAGCTCTCAACAGGACAAGAAGGAATCTTCAGTATACGCTAGAAGTCAAGTCCCGTTGATAAAGAAGTATTTAAATACTAAAGGATAAAATATTTAAATACTGTAAGTCAGAAGATCTTCAAAATCCCGCAATATCCGGATCTCAGTCAAATGTCTGTTGTCACAGAATCTTGCCCAACGGATATATTTCAGAGACTATATATATCTCAGTCCTTGAAGATCAAACCACCCACGAACGAACAACGAACTACTTACGACTTACAACGATCAAAGCAAATCATATACATCTGAACAAGATATCTCAAAGCATACTGCTATTCAAACGAAGAGATACAAGTGTTCTAACCTTGAACAACACATCATCAGTTGAAAGCCCAGAAAGTCATTAGCTGTTGTTCAAACCCTGTTCTATCTTTGAACAAACCCATATCAGCCCTGTGTGGACTGAGGAATCCTTGCTTCTCCCGAACTGTGTGTGACGGACTTGCATTGAAGAAGACGAAGCTTCAGAACTGTGTGTGAAGAAGCCAGTTAAGTGTTAGCTCAAACCAATCTGTGTGAACGGTTGAAAGCTAAGATCTTTATATCAGTCTGTGTGAACGATATATTGATTGAGTGTTGTTATAATTACGTAGTTGTGTATGCAGTAATTATAATAAACTTTTTACTCCTGTGTGGAGGACCAGTGGACGTATAGGGGTTTACCTCGAACCACTTTAAATATTGTGTTATTTACCTTATGCCTTTATTGTTTTAAAAACTTTGATTATTTAGGTATACTCTGCATATCGAGTTGTTGTATCCTCAACAACTTACTGTATTTAAGACTTCCGCTATGCACTTAAATTTAAAACCGTACAGCTTGTAGTTTAAAACACTTTCCAAGCTGTATCCAGTATACTTAATGGCCAACAAGTGGTATCAGAGAGGTTAATTCTAAAAAGAATCAGTCGTATTTTTAACCGAATCAGATCCAAAATCACTTATTTTATAAAACAGTATTTTTCATTCCTACATTCTCATATGGATACATCAATGATCAACAAAGTTCCTATGTTCTCTATTGATGATTGGAGAATCAGGATGGAGGCTCATCTTGCAGCAATACACGAAGAGATGATTTTTGTTATGCAGGATGGCCCCATCAAGATAATGAAGGTAAATACGGATGCAAGGATTGAAGGTCAAGCCCATGCTGAGATGCTCGAGAAGGAGCGCGAGCAATGGACCACAGATGAAAGAAAGCGCGCCAACCTCGACAATATTGCGAAGAATGCGTTGTTTGTCACCCTCGACAAAGGCACATTCTCTAAGGTAAAGAGCTGTAAAACAGCCAAGGAAATCTGGGATAAACTCAAGTTGATTTGTGAGGGAATTGAGCTCTCAAAAGAAAATAAAATTTCAAAACTAACTCAGCAATTTGAATCTTTTGAAATGAAACCAACTGAAACACTTGAGTAACTTGACCTCAGATTCACTAGAATTGTTGGTGAACTTGAAGCTTTGGGCAAAATTTATACCCAAAGGTTTAATATCCGGTATTTTTCTTTCCCTTGTATTTTCATTTTTTTGGTATATTTCTCGGTCATAGTGACCCTCGTGTACCTTTCAGTGTGTCCTTCCTGCCAACTGTTGAACTGTATTCTCGTTATTGTAGTGCGGAACCGCCGTTTCGGGGTTGCCGTGGATCCATTTCGTGTTATTGGTCCTCAAATATTGATTCCTATCGTTTCATTCTCTTTCCGGATCATTTTTATCATTTTGGGACCCAAAAAGGGGTGTGGGCCGCGGCACAAGGTGCGTGCGCCGCGGCACACAAATTTCTCCAAATGTTGGTCGAGCGATCTGTACTGTGTGCCGCGGCACACCCATCCGGTGCCGCGGCATAGTGCCAGGCCAGTGCCGCGGCACACTCGTGTGTCTTCTGCGACCAAAACCCAATCAGTGTGCAGCCTGCGGCTATCTTGGCACAATGCCGAAACACAGGAGTAAATTTTGGCCTGTGCGCGACACACTTTAGGCTGCCGCGGCACACGGCGGTCATGCAGCTCGTCTTTATTAGACGAAATCGGCCATTTCCACCTCCATTTTCACCTGCGCGAGAGAAGGAGATCCAATGGGGAGAGAACTTCTCAAGCAATCTTCATCCGGGGGTCGATTTTCATCATTTCCCTTCGGTCGTGAGGCTCGGGCAATCAATCTAACGCGTGTTCTACGGATCTTAGTTCTTGAATCTCCAAAGGTAACATCTCTAGAACCCTATTTTCGATTAAATTGGGGGTTTTGGGTTTTTCTTCCGATTCGTTCCGTTTTGTTGATGGATTCATGATGAATACGATTAATATTGTTAGTATCTTTAGTTTTCCTACGGATTCATAGATATTTTGTGGATTTTTACGGAATCGAAAGGGTTTGGTTGTGGTCCGCCCTCGTTGTTATTTTTGGTATGAATATACATGAATCGTAGGCGGGTTTCCGGGTGTATTCCATTTCCGTAATCGTCTAGAGTTGGTTGTGATTGTGTTATTCGAATCGTTAGGTTCATTCGTCAGTTCCTCACGGTTGTGCTTGATTCTTCCGTTCCGTTCGTGTCATCGTCTATTTAATCGAGGCAAGTATCCTTATGAACTTACAATCTTGACATAGTAGTTTTGTATGAGAAATTGTGTGTGTGTGTATGCTCACTACGGGTTAGATCCGACGGGGTCTCGGTAGGGGTCCACGGAGGTGTGGATCGACGAGCTTTGCTTTTAACCACTACGGGTTAGATCCGACGGGGTCTCGGTAGGGGTCCACGGAGGTGTGGATCGACGGTTAATTGTGGTGCATTTTACAAATGTGACTTATTTATGGCATTTCCGGAAATGAGTGTTTCGAACGGTTTTCTTTATTGCATGCATTTACTATATGTGTAAGATGTAAGTTGTTCATCTGGTTACTTGTACTAGCGTAATTGCTAACCCCTCTGGGGACCCGTTTTGGGGAAATTCGTTTTATGAATTTCAGGTCAGGTTCATCGGGACGAGCGGGCGCTGGACCAGTACACGGATGATGGCCATGCGTGATGATTGTGCATAAGTGACGTCTTAATGTCTTTTTGTCTTTCCATCTTTTGTGGCTTTTGGAACTAATAGTTGTACTCGAGTACTTAAGAGTTCTTGTTCGTCCGGATTGTATTGTTGCCTTTATGTTTGTGTTGATTGATGACGTTATGTTTGACCGGTTGAACCGGGTGGATTATTCTGTTTTGCGTCTTTACGATATGGTATTGTTCTGTCGTTTATGTGAGTCGATGAGTATGATACTGTCCAGCCTGGTGGGTCCCATATAGGGATTCACGGCGCTGTAATATACCTCGAATATCTTGAGGGTGTTACAGAAAATGGTATCAGAGCTCTAGGTTTATGGATACCTAGGCTTGTCGGTTTATTGGGTATTGTGGTGTTTGGTTTTGGCACATCATCGTCACGCTGCCATGATTCCGGTACTACCAGTGTCCGTAAGTTTTCTTTCCTCTGTTCATTAATTCCTTGTATCGTACCTTTGATTCTCGACTTGTGACTGTTCTTTTCTCGTACTGATCCTCATATGGCTTTTGCTACTTATTTAACTCCAGTATGGATGCTGGAAGAGGTCGTGGTCGCGGTCGTGGTCGTGGACGCTGCCGGGGACGTGGGGCAGCCGGTGGGGCGGCCACGTCACAGTCTTCGAGGCCGCAGCGGCGACCGTCATAGCCATGCTTCTTCTCGGGAGCGTGCCGACCTCGGTATTGCGGCCGTTATGCGGCAAATGGTGAACCAAATGGCGGCAATAGCTCAGGCGGTTCGTAACCCGGATCGTGCCCATGCTAATCGGGCGGAGCGGACCGTTGGCTCCAAGATGTCATCAAGATGCATCCTCCTCGGTTTCGGGAGCTTCAGACCCGATTGGCTGGGAAGGGTGGATCAAGGAGATATCTAAGGTCTTCGTTGCCACTAACTGTCCCGAGGAACGTAGAGTCCCTATTGCTCAATACTTTCTCACAGGGGACGCCACGGACTGGTGGGAGGCCGTTGGGCCCAAAGATCATGCTGCTTCGTGGGCTGAGTTTCAAGAGTTGATGGAGACTGAATATTGCCCGTGGCCAGTCAGACAGGCTCGGGTACATGCTTTTTATGATGCTCAACCGCGGGATATCCCCGTATCTCAAGCTATTGCTGATTTTAACAAGGAGTTGGGTTATGTGAAGACCCAAGTTGTCGAGGAGAGTGACAAGATTTTCCATTTCTCCAGACGGATGAAGTTGCCGATTCGGGACTATATGTCGGGGCTCGTATGCACTACATTGAAAGATTACCAGAGCAGGGCCCTTGCTTATGATATGTCTGTGACGGCGAGTGAGGCGGCCCGCGAGAGTAAGAAGCAGAAGTCCGCTGGGAACTTTTCGGGCCACAAGAGTGGGGGTCAGCAGAGATCCCAATCTGCTAACTTCCCGGCGGTGGTCCACTCGTTCACTGGGGTCCTCGTGGAACTACCGGTGCTCCTTTTCGTGATGTGAAGTGTTTCAATTGTGGTCGACAGCCACATTAGTCGTACTTGTTTGAGCCCTTTCTTTGACGTGTAATCAGTGTGGCCACCGGCCACAAAGTCAGTTCTGTCCGAGAGGGAGAAAATTCTTGGTGCCCGGGCTTCCATTCCAGCGCCTAGGGAACCAAGTGTGAATCGAGATCGCTTGCTCCTCAATCCCCGCAGAGTGCTAGTCGGGGAGAGGTCGGGTCGACCCTCTAAGGGGAGTTTCCAGTGTCGGCTCACCACCCGCGTGTCTATGAGATGCGGAAAGCCGATGATCCAATGGCTACCGTGGCGGCAGTACCGTTTATATTCTTTCTCATCCTGTCGGTGTGCTTTTCGATTAGGTGCTACGCGTTCGTTCATATCTTTGGATTGTGTACGCCGTTTGAGTCTCATTGTTTGATGCCGTGTGAACCCTTCATCGTTAAGCTTCCTAGCGGTGATAGGATCGTTGGTGATCAGGAGGTTCGAGACTGTTCTGTACTTATTTGTGAGAGGACTTGGCCCTCTAATCTTATTGTTGTGAATATTGAGGGTGAGGATTTGATTCTCGGGGATGATTGGCTCGAGCGGCATGGTGCAATCATGAACTACCGCACGAGGATCATCACCATGTTAGCCGAGGATGGCACCGAGCACTCTTTCGCCGGGCGAAAGAGGGGGAACCAGAAATTCGTTATTAACGCCTTGAAGGCGATGAGACTCCTGCGAAAGGGGTGTACCGGCTATTGGTGCTACGCCTTGAAGGCGGAGAGTGGTGGAGTCGAGCTTTCGTCGATTCCAATCGTTAACGAGTTTCCTGATGTTTTTCCTAACGAGTTACCGGGATTGCCACCAGATCGTGAGGTCGAGTTCGCTATAGAGTTAGAGCCGGGTGCGGCTCCTATTTCGAAGGCGCCCTATCGCATGGCACCTTCAGGGATGTCCGAGTTGAAGAAGCAGTTGAGTGAGCTTCTTGAGTCGGGGTATGTTCGGCCAAAGTGCCTCGCCTTGGGCGCACCGGTCTGTTTGTGCGGAAGAAGGATGGCTCACTACGTTTATGTATCGACTATCGCGAACTAAACAAGGTGACCATCAAGAACAAGTATCCTTTGCCGAGAATTGACGACTTATTCGACCGATTGCGAGAGCTGCAGATTCTCGAAGATTGATTTGAAATCGGGATACTATCACTCCGGTGAGAGAGTCCGATGTGCCAAGACAGCTTTTCGGACGAGGTACGGACATTATGAGTTCGTAGTCATGCCTTTCGGGTTAACTAATGCGCCGGCGGTGTTCATGCGATTAATGAACAAAGTTTTTATCGAGTATTTGGATAAGTGTGTCGTCGTCTTCATTGACGATATTCTTATCTATTCGAGGAACGAGGAAGAGCATGCCCATCATTTGCGGATAGTGTTAGACATTTTGAGGGCCGAGCAACTCTATGCGAAGTTCTCGAAATGTGAGTTCGTGAAGGAAGTGATGTTTTGGGCCACGTGATTTCAAATGTAGGGGTTCGTGTAGATCCGCAGAAGATCGAGGCGGTGTTGGATTGGGCACCGCCCAAAATGTGAAGGAGGTCCGTAGTTTCTTGGGTTTGGTAGCTACTATCGTAGGTTCGTCGAGAGTTTCTCGGCGGCTCGACCACTTACACGCTTGCTCCAATCAGAAGTTAAATGCGGAATGACGAGAGGCGATCGAGTTTTGAGGAACCGAAGAAGCGTTTGACTTCAGCCCCGGTTTTGGCGTTGCCATGTGGCAACGAGGGTTTTGCCGTTTATAGCGATGCTTCGGGTCGTGGTCTTGGGTGCGTATTGATGCGGACGGCAAGACCATTGCCTACGCGTCGAGACAATTGAGGCCGTATGAGTTGAACTACCCTACTCATGATTTGGAGTTAGCGGCAATGCTTTTGCGCTCAAGATTTGGCGTCACTATCTTTTCGGCTCTGCATGTCGATTTTTACCGATCATAAAAGTCTGAAATACATATTTACTCAATGGAGTTGAATATGAGGCGGAGGAGGTGGTTAGAGTTGATTAAGGATTATGACCTCGAAATCCTTTATCATCCGGCAAGGCGACGTCGTGGCCGACGGCGAGTCGGAAACCGATTGCATTGCGATCGCTTGAGATCCTTACGTCTCGTCAGAGCTTGGCGAGCTTTAATCGAGTTAGATGTTGAGGTTACATTGCAGGAACCGTCTGATTTCGTGCTTTGGAAATTTCGCTGCCTTTGATCGATGAGATTAAGTCAAGCATCGGAGGATCCGATGATTACTCAAATCCGAGAGAATGTTCTTAAGGGAAAGTCTCCTGGGTTTGTGATTCACGAGGATGGTATTTTGAGATTTCGTAGTCGGCTTTGTGTGCGAGCGACCCGGAGTTGAGACAGAGTATTTTGCGGGAGGCCCATGTTACACCCTATTCCGTTCATCCTGGTTCGAGTAAGATGTACAAGGACACGAGAAGAAATTTCGTGGAATGATATGAAGGATGAGGTCGCACACTTTGTAGCGAGATGTTTGACTTGTCAGCAGTCAAGATCGAGCATCGGCCGACTACAGGTTATTGCGATCACTTCCGTTCGAATGGAAATGGGAAGATATATCGATGGATTTCGTTACGAGTTTGCCGAGATCGAGGTCGGGCATGAATATGGTATGGGTGATTGTTGATCGCGACCAAGTCGGCACATTTTGGGCATCAAAGTCACTTGGGGCCGGAGAAGTTAGCTCGTGTGTTTATCGCGCGATCGTGAGACTTCATGGTACCCAAGTCTATTGTTTGGATCGTGACGGCCGTTTTGTATCGCACTCGCGGGCGGTGTATAAGGCGTTGGGTACCGGTTGCGTTTGAGTACCTCTTTTCATCCCAGACGGATGGGCAGTCGGAACGCACTATCCAGACGCTCGAGGACTTGTTGCGTGCACGTGCTCTCGATTGGAGTAGTAGTGGGAGGAACATTTGCCGATCGAATTCACGTATAACAATAGTTGGCACGCGTCGATTCGGATGGCACCGTCGAGGCACTTTATGGCGGCGATGTCGATCACCGATTTGTTGGAATGAGGCGTCCGATTTGGTCGGGACCGAGCCGGATGTCGTTTTAGAGACGAGGCGGAAGATAGAATTAATTCGGGAACGGATGTTGGCGCCAGTCGGCGAGTCGTATCTGCGACGTCCGTCGTCGACCTTTGGAATTCGAGGTGGGAGACCACGTTTTGCTAAAGGTGTCGCCGACGAAGGGAGTTTTTCGTTTTGGGAAGAAAGGGAAGTTGAGTCCGAGATTTATCGGCCCCTTTGAGATCCTCGAGCGAGTAGGTGGGTTGGCATACCGTTTGGCGTTACCTCCGGCCTTGAGTCATGTTCATAGCATTTTCCATGTTTCCCAGTTGAGGAAATATGTCCCGGATCGTAGTCACGTCATCGATTATGGCGAGATTGATATTGCTGAAGATATTACTTTTGAGGAGCGTCCTTTGAAGATTTTGGGGCATCGTGAGAAAAGACTGAGGCATAAAACCATCCCTTTGGTCAAAGTGCATTGGTCGAGACACGGTGTCGAGGAAGCAACTTGGGAAACCGAGGACAGCATGCGTGCTAAGTACCCGGAGTTGTTTGTTTCTTAAGTTTCGGGACGAAACTTATTTTTAGAGGGGTAGAATGTAATATCCGGTATTTTTCTTTCCCTTGTATTTTCATTTTTTTGGTATATTTCTCGGTCATAGTGACCCTCGTGTACCTTTCAGTGTGTCCTTCCTGCCAACTGTTGAACTGTATTCTCGTTATTGTGGTGCGGAACCGCCGTTTTGGGGTTGTCGTGGATCCATTTCGTGTTATTGGTCCTCAAATATTGATTCCTATCGTTTCATTCTCTTTCCGGATCATTTTTATCATTTTGGGACCCAAAAAGGGGTGTGGGCCGCGGCACAAGGTGCGTGCGCCGCGGCACACAAATTTCTCCAAATGTTGGTCGAGCGATCTGTACTGTGTGCCGCGGCACACCCATCCGGTGCCGCGGCATAGTGCCGAGGCCGTGCGCACACTGTCCGGTGCCGCGGCACACTCGTGTGTCTTCTGCGACCAAAACCCAATCAGACAGTGTGCCGCGGCACACGCGGGCTGTCTTGCGCACAATGCCGAAACACAGAGTAAATTTTTGGCTCCTCGCGGCACTTTGGGCTGCTGCACACGGTTAGCCAATCAGGCAAATCGTCTTTATTAGACGAAATCGGCCATTTCCACCTCCATTTTCACCTGCGCGAGAGAAGGAGATCCAAGGGGGAAAGAACTTCTCAAGCAATCTTCATCCGGGGGTCGATTTTCATCATTTCCCTTCGGTCGTGAGGCTCGGGCAATCAATCTAACGCGTGTTCTACGGATCTTAGTTCTTGAATCTCCAAAGGTAACATCTCTAGAACCCTATTTTCGATTAAATTGGGGGTTTTGGGTTTTTCTTCCGATTCGTTCCGTTTTGTTGATGGATCCATGATGAATACGATTAATATTGTTAGTATCTTTAGTTTTCCTACGGATTCATGGATATTTTGTGGATTTTTACGGAATCGAAAGGGTTTGGTTGTGGTCCGCCCTCGTTGTTATTTTTGGTATGAATATACATGAATCGTAGGCGGGTTTCCGGGTGTATTCCATTTCCGTAATCGTCTAGAGTTGGTTGTGATTGTGTTATTCGAATCGTTAGGTTCATTCGTCAGTTCCTCACGGTTGTGCTTGATTCTTCCGTTCCGTTCGTGTCATCGTCTATTTAATCGAGGCAAGTATCCTTATGAACTTACAATCTTGACATAGTAGTTTTGTATGAGAAATTGTGTGTGTGTGTATGCTCACTACGGGTTAGATCCGACGGGGTCTCGGTAGGGGTCCACGGAGGTGTGGATCGACGAGCTTTGCTTTTAACCACTACGGGTTAGATCCGACGGGGTCTCGGTAGGGGTCCACGGAGGTGTGGATCGACGGTTAATTGTGGTGCATTTTACAAATGTGACTTATTTATGGCATTTCCGGAAATGAGTGTTTCGAACGGTTTTCTTTATTGCATGCATTTACTATATGTGTAAGATGTAAGTTGTTCATCTGGTTACTTGTACTAGCGTAATTGCTAACCCCTCTGGGGACCCGTTTTGGGGAAATTCGTTTTATGAATTTCAGGTCAGGTTCATCGGGACGAGCGGGCGCTGGACCAGTACACGGATGATGGACATGCGTGATGATTGTGCATAAGTGACGTCTTAATGTCTTTTTGTCTTTCCATCTTTTGTGGCTTTTGGAACTAATAGTTGTACTCGAGTACTTAAGAGTTCTTGTTCGTCCGGATTGTATTGTTGCCTTTATGTTTGTGTTGATTGATGACGTTATGTTTGACCGGTTGAACCGGGTGGATTATTCTGTTTTGCGTCTTTACGACATGGTATTGTTCTGTCGTTTATGTGAGTCGATGAGTATGATACTGTCCAGCCTGGTGGGTCCCATATAGGGATTCACGGCGCTGTAATATACCTCGAATATCTTGAGGGTGTTACAAAAGGGAGAAAAACTTAAAGATTTTCAGATATCTCCCTGCCCGATGGGACATTAAGACCACAGCTATGCGTGTGTCATGTAACCTTAGCGAAATATCTACCTTTGATCTCTTTTCTGACCTCAAAGCTTTTGAGTATGATATAGACAAGAGAGAGAAAGCTGGAGAATCTCCCGCCAGGACTACAACCTTAGCCGCTGTATCCAACCGTCGACACAGCATGCCCAGCCCATCAAAGCCAAATTATAAGAATGCTGACAGCGACGACGATATCCTGTCACAAGATGAAATGGCGCTCCTCATGCACAAATTCAAAAAGTTCATCAAGCAGTCTGGAAAGACTCCCTACAGGCCCAAGCCTGTTCACAAGGTAAGTACTGAAACTTTCTCTGGTGACGCTAACCTGTGCTATAATTGCAGGAAACCAGGACATTATGCAAACAAATGTCCTCATCCCAAAGTTCCAAGGTTGCCAGAAGCCGAGCAACAAGAGAGGGATGAACGAAGACGTGCTTGGAAAAACAAGCTCAAGACACTGATAGGAGAATCAGAAGCCTCCCTCACACCATCCAAATCCGAAGAATGTCTTCAGATAGTCACTGAAAGTGATTCATCTGACGATGAGTTCGAAGATAAGGCATATATGTGCTTTATGGCAAATGACATCCCGGAAGAAGAAGATAGCGATGATGAGGTAAGCTCAACCTCAATTATACCAGTAAATGCATCGCATACTTTCGAAAACATGATGAATGAATTTAAAAATATTCAAAAAGCCCACGAGACTTTGAAAAATGAAAACATTCAGCTTCAACTTTCCAACATAGAGCTGAAAGAAGAAAATGATTTGCTAAAAATAAATTATGAAAATATGTATATTGATTGTGAAAACAGCAAGGCCGAGCATGAAAAACTCGTGGAGAGCAATCATCAACTTGCTCATGAACTAAGTGAGACTAAGTCTCAAAATGGATGCAAGACAAATGATTTTGTTCTACTTCAATCTAAATTTAATACTCTCTAGAAACGAGAAAGCGAACTTGAGACCATTCTGAAATCTTTCGATAAATCATCCAAACGAATGGAAGAAATTCTAAGCACTGGGCAACATGCTCATGATAAAAGTGCCTTAGGATACAGCTCATTTTCCAACAAAGGGAAAACTAGTACTGTGTTCGTCAAGAGTGTGGAACACATTCCTGTATCGGAAGATACTCCTAGTCCTGTGAAGGAACCTGCTGCACCGCGAAAAGCAAAGGCTGCCATTCCGCCCCCACAATCCTATTCAAGGCAGCGAAATCATAAGCCATTTCAACCTGTAAGGTGCACGCAACAGCATGCTCCCCGAGCATATCAACAGTGCCAACAGCCGTTCAGAAAGAAGGCTGTATCCAAATACCAAAGGCCCGCACGGCAGTACTTTCAGTACAACACGCCTAGGTATTGGATACAGGAGCCTCGTCATTCATCGAGACAGCAAGTTTCCACACAGTATCAATAACAGCATTGGGAATCTAACTAGAGACCCAGAAGGCAAGCTGTAAGGCCAAAGAAAATGGCTCCACCTCCGAGACGGCATACGTACTGGATTAATAATAATAACCCTGATTTTTACATACATAATGATTATCATGGACATCGTAACTACGTACATGCCCCACGTAGATACCGCAAATCTGTACCAAACGTAACCTACAGTAAACCAATTGCTGTCAAGAAAATTTGGGTACCAAAAGGCACTAACATTCACGGACCCAGCAATCAAAGGGGACCTAAATCTACATAATTTATGTGCTACAGGACATTTTGGAGAAGGACATATGGTACTTCGACAGCGGTTGCTCCCGGCACATGACAGGAGATAGGAACAAGCTATCAGATTTCGTAGAAGGTTGCGGTCCAAAAGTGCGCTTCGGTGATAAATCTAAAGGAAGAACAAGAGGAAAAGGAAACCTTCTTGTCGGAAAATTCAAAGTCACCGATGTAGCTCATGTTGAAGGCTTACAATACAATCTACTTAGTATTAGCCAGTTTTGTAACAAACAGTTCTCGGTGAAATTCTATGTAGATCACTGTAGAGTCAAGAACATCCTAACCAAAGAAGTCGTGCTCACAGGAAGCAGATCAGGTAATATGTATATTGCTGACTGGATGCCTACGAGCTCCACAATTCCTTGTTTAGTTGCCAAAGGCACTGCAGATCTAAGCTGGCTATGACATAAGAGGATGTCTCACATCAACTTCAAGACGATCAACAAGCTCTCAAGACAGGGACCGGTTAGAGGATTGCCGAATGTATCATTCCAAAAAGACAGTGTCTGTGGACCATGTCAAAAAGGCAAGCAAATCAAGTCCACCCTGAAGAGAAAATCCTACTTTTCAACCCACATAGTGTTGGAAATGCTACACATGGATCTCTATGGTCCTGTAGACCCGGTAAGTTTGGGAGGTAAGAAATACTGTCTTGTTGTTGTTGATGATTACTCTCCAGGTATGCTTGGACAATTTTCTTAAGCAAGAAGAAGGAAACAACATCAAAGCTGCCCGAGCTCCTGAGAAAGCTTCAAAATGAAAAGGGATCGAGTATCGTGTCCATCCGTTCCGACAGAGGTACAAAATTTACTAACTGCTTTATAGAGCAATACTGTTCGGAAAATGGGGTACAGCACGAATACTCAGCTGCCCGTACACCTCAACAAAATGGTGTTGCCGAGTGAAAGAATAGGACGCTGAAGGAAGCAACAAGGACAATGATTGCCGCAAGCAAGTTGCCACAGCGTTTCTGGGGTGAAACAACCAATACAACATGCTACACTCAAAACCGCTGTATCTTCAACAAGCACCACAACAAAACAACATACGAGGTATGGAACAACAAAACTCCATTAGTTTCGTATTTTCACATTTTTGAAAGCAGGTGCTATGTGTTGAACAATGGGAAGGATCAACTTAGAACCTTTGATGAGAAGTCAGATGAAGGAATATTTGTAGGATATTCCTCCGTCAGCAAAGCTTACAGGATCTTTAATAAAAGGAAGCTGACGATCGAGGAATCAGTTCATGTAGTGTTCGACGAACCTCACCATGACCCTACAGGAGTAGAAGCTGTTACTCAGAACATCCAACAACTTTCCATCTTAGATCCACCAACTCCCATAGAACCTGTTGTTGACCTATAAATCAACCCCGCAACTGTAAGAATCGACATAGATGAAGTCGATCTTTGTAAGCTGAAGTCAGTATCTCTGAGAACTCAAGATACAGTACGGGACCCTGAATTAGAACCCGACCGAAGATGGTTGAGAGATCACCCGCAAGAGCTGATCATCAGAAACATTAATGCTGGTGTTTCTACCCGTAGGAGAATACAAAGTACATAAGGAAATGTACTGTGTGCACAAGAAGAACCAGATACTGATATATCACCATTCCCTGAATGGAAATCTCAATCCGAGCTTAGAAGACTCAATATGTGCACTATTGCTGTATTCTTAGCCCAGTCCGAACCTGTTTCTACCATAGAAGCTCTAACTAATTCCCATTGGATAACATCTATGGAAGAAGAGCTTAACGGTTTCGAAAGAAACAATGTATGGTATCTTGTACCCAGACTTACGCATCAATCAGTTATTGGAATCAAATGGGTATTTCGAAACAAGAAGGATCGAAATGGACTAATTATAAGGAATAAATCCAGACTAGTCGCACAAGGCTATAGACAGGAAGAAGACATAGACTACGATGAAACGTTTGCCCCTGTAGCCAGACTAGAGGCCATTAGGGTATTTTTAGCATTTGCCGCCCATAAGAGCTTCATCGTATACCAAATGGACGTCAAAAGTGCATTCCTAAATGGAGACCTTGCCGAAGAAGTTTATGTTGAACAACCACCAGTGTTTGCCAACACAGATGGCATAGATCTAGTATACAGGCTAAGGAAAGCACTGTATGGACTTAAGCAAGCCCCTAGAGCATGGTATGAGACGACCCTGTCCCACTATCTAACCGATAATGGATTTGAGAAAGGAGTTGTGGACAAAACCTTGTTCAAAATACAGGAAGGCGATGACCTTCTAATGGTTCAAATCTATGTAGATGACATTATATTTGGTTCAACTAACCTTGCTTTATGTCAAAGGTTCTCTCATCTCATGCAAAGTAAATTTGAAATGAGTATGATGGGAGAACTTAGTTATTTCCTAGGTTTGCAGGTAAAGCAGTTGCCTATAGGGATCTTCATCAACCAGGAAAAATACAGCAATGAGCTTCTCAAAAAATTTGGAATGAACACTTCCAAATCATCGTCAACCCCCATGAGCACTTCCATGCAAATTAGTGCTGATGAAGCCGGAAAGCCGGTTAACCAATCACTCTACAGGAAGCTTATTGGCTCGCTCTTGTACCTAACGGCTAGCAGGCTCGATATCCAGTTTGCTGTAGGAGTGTGTGCGAGATATCAAGTAGCACCCAAAGAAACACACTTCAATACAGCTAAACGAATCCTGAAGTATATTAAAGGAACAGTCGATGTAGGACTGTGGTATCCTAAAGAAGGCGGATTCGATTTAGTTGGCTACAACGACTCGGATCTCGGAGGTTGCAAGATAGATAGGAAGAGTACAAGTGGAACTTGTCACTTTCTTGGACCTAGACTTGTTTCTTGGTTCAGTAAGAAGCAATTGGCAAACTCACTTTCCACTGCTGAATCAGAGTACTATGCTGCTGGTAGTTGCTGTATGCAGATCCTTTGGATGCAGCAATAGTTGTCAGATTATAGGATTGAAGCCAAGGAAACGCCAATCATGTGCGATAGCACGAGTGCAATTGCAGTAACGCACAACCATGTATTGCACTCGCGCACTAAGCATATCAACATGAAGCATCACTTCATAAGGGATCATGTCGAGAATAAGGATGTTCAGCTGGAAAAAGTTCATACAGATATTCAGTTAGCCGACATCTTCACCAAGCCTCTCGATACAGCAAGATTCAACATGCTTCGACAAGAATTGGGATTGCTACAGCTTGACTCCCTGTAAGTATTTACTGTTTTTACTCAATAATTGAGGGGGAATGCTGTAAGACCCAAGAATAAAGTATCCACCATTAATTATCTATACACTCAGAGCCTTCAATACAGCACTATAGGGAACAAAGCAATATGAATCATCCTACAGCTGACGTGTGCAATAATTAAGGGGGAATACAGTATGACCCATGAATACAACATTAATCCAAAAGTTGTTGTATGGAATTGAAACCTATATGTACCTTTTAAGGGGGAACGTTGTATCGTCGCGGATACAACACTTACTATGGGAATTCGATTCATTATATATATTATAATATTTCATTTTAAAAATAATTTTTGTCCACGTGCCCTGTTTTCATGTTAAACGTCATTTACATTAAA
Source organism: Orobanche coerulescens (assembly GCA_033398695.1). Taxonomy (NCBI): domain Eukaryota; kingdom Viridiplantae; phylum Streptophyta; class Magnoliopsida; order Lamiales; family Orobanchaceae; genus Orobanche; species Orobanche coerulescens. The sequence goes on from CM065804.1 coordinate 15,970,615, forward strand.
TGCCTTACACGATATCTGGACAATTGAATCTCAAAAGCCGCAATGTTTTCAAATTGTTTAATATTTAATACCGCCATTTCAGGCATTAAGGGTAATAAAAATGTCAGAAGTGGGACCCGTTCCTATTTTAAAAATCAATGGATAAGTGTACCAGTTACACTCAGTCCATCGAGACCGTTTATTTTAAACACCGGTTCCCATCCCTTAAATATGACCATTCGTTCTCTGAAAACCCTTCTTCGCCGCCCACTATAAAAGGACTGTAAATGCCATTTGAGACTCTTTACGCCTTCTGCATATTTTAAGAGCACTCAAGCAATTCAGCCTACAAGTTTTTGTGTTTACTGCATATTCTTCTTGAATCTTTTTCATCTTTTCTTGAGAATCATCAATGGCTTCCACTCAGACATATTCCACATCCCTCAAGAAGTCTCTGAACTTCATCGATGGATGGATCTTTTCCAGATCTGTCGTGATGTAATGCATTCACGCTGAAAGTGATGACGTCGATACCATGGAGGTCGTCACCACTAGAATCCGTCAACAAGGCCTCTACCGCCTTGGGAGCCACACCGCCAAAAATTATGACGTTCATCTGGTTGAGGAATTCTACCTCAACGCCGTGGTTCGTTTTCTGCCTCTGGCCCTAGGAGGACATGTTGCTGATATCACAGCAGTCATTCGCGGAGTGGAGATCCGCATTAACCAAGAGCTTCTCAAAAACATCTTCAGGCTACCCTCTGATGGCCTGACCATGGAAGAACTTGAGTTGGGTCTCAAGAGCTACTGACTCAATACTATGGCATGTTCACCGGTTTGGCAACGGTGGAAGTGGTTCACATCACATGCCATAAGAATAATTTTTGTTTACCGTTTGTTTATTTACATGATTTTTGCTGCCCCATTATTGAAAATCGTACAGGTGCATTTGAGATGTGCACAAATCTCAGATTCAGGATGATGGTCGCCATAATAACCTGTGAGAAGGTCAACTGGTGTCAGGTTATCCTTAAACGTTTACAGGAAGAGGTGTTCAAACCTGCTACTCAGAAGAAATCATTTGGTTTATTCATAAACCATGTTTTGACGAAGTGTGGACTTCAGCAAACCGCAGATGCAAAGAAGATAAGTTTGCGGATATTCTTAGGAGGCGTCAGGCCCACTGCCTTCAATCAGAGCATCCTGATTGTAAACAGGCCTTTTATCCGGAACTTGCCGCTATCTGAAGATCCAAAGGACGTTTCTTCTAAGTCCTAAAGTGTCGAATCGTCAAAGAAGCGAAAAAGATCTCACAGCACGACACCAGTTGCTGTTGAGAAGCCGGAAAGGAAGCTAAGGAGGCTTACTAAAGTTAAAGCTACAGAAACCTCCGAGGATGCTCCTGTCGTGGCACAACTCACTGATCAACTACCCCAGGCCCCAACCCCTGTGGAAGAGATGCCCGCTACTGTATCGACAGTAGATCCCGAGCCCTTGGTGGCAACGACGGATACGAGGACATCTGCCAACTCAAAAGACTCTGGCGAGTCGGCTGCCTATTTGGAGCCAACAACTACCTCTCCTATACGGGATTCCACACTCGTTTAGGATCCACCTTCCTTCGGGGTACCATCCCCTGTAAGGAATCCCTCTCCAATACAAGATCCCACACCTGTAGAGGAACCCCTTCCTACAGCAAACCCAGAAGCTGTACGGAGTCCCTCCCCGGACATAATAATTTCCAAGACCCTGCTTTCCATGCAGATTGAACAGTCATTCGAGCGGTTTCTCAAATGGAAGAGCTTTAGACTTGCTCCATACGAAACCTTGTACAACTGGAGTGAGTGGTGTAGCGAAGAGAAGTTCGTTTTGGAAGTGATGGACACCCAAAAAATTGCTGTCCTGATCCAATGGGACAACTTATTCGTCAAGGATCTAATTGAGAGTCATCTGCTTGATAAGGCTGAAGCTAGAAGGAAAGGAAAATCTTCGTCAATGGAAACTCCCGACAGTCCAAATTCTGATCCTGATTCCTACGATTATGATGACGCACTCTAGGCTAGTTTGCGGATGAGTCGAGAGGAAGCCCAAGCCAAGAAAGATGAAAGGACATCTACCCATCAATCGTCCCCTTCGCCACAACAAGACAATATTCCTAACAATGAGGTTTCAGTCCCTCATGTCGAGGAGGAAGAAGAAAATGTTTCGGAACAGGCACCCGAGCCTGCTGTCGCCGCCGAAGAAAAAGAATCACGCGCCTTCCAGCAAGAGAAATCAGTCCCTCTGCCGGAACAGGCGGATGCTGAGAGACACCAGGAGGAATCAGTCCCTCCTATATCCATGTATATGGAAATCCCTTCGACACAAGAGGATGCCGCACCCCCTGCTGCCGAACCCGAAACAGCTGCTCCCGCCCCATCAACCACCTTGGAATCCGACGACGGTACTATACCTGAGGATGTCCAACTCACTTCACGTCCTGACGTGAATTTGAGAAGGTTAAATAGAGTCGAGGACTTCGCCCAACCAGATTCTCCCCGCACTGAAACAAGAAAAGAGCGCTTACGTGCTCTTGGCCTCCAAACTGTATTCATTCAGGACGCAGTCAATGCTCTACACTCAGTAGAAAAGGCTCTTGATTGGCTTCACACATATGCTGTTGAAGAAATGACTGGATTAAAGCATGAAGTCTCTCGAGTAGTCGAAGCCTTCACTGTCTTGCCAGAAGTCTTCAAGAAAGGCCTGAGCAATCTGCAAGAGAAGCAAGAAAGGATCCTGAGGGAAAAGCAATCGAAACTCCGCGTATCTGAGGCCAAGACTGCGTCTGCCCTAATCGAATCCGGTTCCCAACTGCGAAACCATGACAAGAACATTATGGATATGTCGCAGGTGCTCTCCTACCTTGTTGAGAGAATGTCAAATATTGAGACGTAACAGGATGCCGCTCTGGAGATCCTGGAACGTCTTGATGAAAAGGTATCATACCTTGATGATGATAAAAAGGGGGAAGAAGCACGGGAAGCCGCCAGGAGAACGAGGTTGGAGCAAGAAAAAGAGTTGTTAGCTCCATTTGAGGACTCCATCACTGCTGACATAGCCCGTATCTCAACGCCGAACGTGAGGATATAGGGAGACAGACTAGAATTACAGGATCCCAAGTATCCTTGGAAAATCCTAGTCTGAAATCCGCAATCTATGAACCTCCCGGCAGACCGACAACCTACCGCTGCAGAGATCGAAGAATGGAGGAGAAATAAACTGTTAAGATACTTTGTTGTACTTATCAGGGAATCCACTTTATTCAATAGATGCAGAACGGTATAGGAATCCGCAGAGGAATTCAAGACGAAGCTATAAGAAGGATCTCTCCCGCTACAGCAGCAGATGAAGTCAAAGCATCAAAAAAGGCGATTTGGTGACCCATCCAGAAGACTGGATCCTAGTCTTTGATAAATCTTATGAAGGATGTGCAACTTATCAGAATCGAGACAGGGACGCTCACCAGAACTGGTGGCGAAACACCAAGAATGACCCTTCCAAGCGACCATGGAGACACTCTGACTTTAGAAGCTGAATACCTTAGTGTATTATTCGATTGTAATTTCACTTTCAAAACAACAATCTTTGTACTCTATTTCAGTATCAATAAAATTTTTGCCTGTCTTGAAAGATTACAACTCGTAATCTACTGTGTTCTTATATGTTTACAATCACTTTATTTATTCTTACTGTATTCATATGTTGAAACCTATCTCATACACAAGCTGTAAGGAACTTTTTTTTTTTAAAAAATTTATAAATTAAATGGACCAGAAATGTGGGGGGGACGAGGCCCACTACACGCCCAAAGAGATTGAGGGAGGACGAGCCCCTCTACACGCCCCAATTAACGACAATAACAGCCGAGCAGATTATTTAAACCTAACATATGGAAAATTATTTTTATCGAGCCTAATCAAGCCATGAATCTTTCCGGGCAGATCAGACGGGCTATAAAGCTGAAAATTTCTGAACTTATATCCTTCATTAGCCAGGTGGTCCGCAATGGTGTTCCCTTCCCGATAAATGTGAGAGAATGAGATATCCATGACAAGCTGTAAGGAACTTGTCTGCGAACAGTTCATAGTTTAAGTTGTATGCATCTAGAAAACAATGTAAGATTGTGCCTACGCGCCAATCATAAGTTTTCAATGTAACTTTATTTTGATAAAAACTGAACTAGTCTGTGAGCAGTTCTTAGTGTTAAGCCCGAATACCGAACGCCAGAACATTCGAAAGAAGACCAAGAAGTCTGCCCTACTTCAAACCGCTAAGTGTCAAAGTTTTGGAATCATCAAGGAAGTTTGGATAACATCATAAGGTTTTAAAAGAAAGACACGGAAGGACTTGGCAAATTATCAAAAAGGGGGAAATTGTTGGGATAACAATAACCCTCAGATCGATGTCGTTTGAATAAATACCAGACGATAAGATCGCTGAATGTTTTGACAAATATGCCAAATCCTGGATACCGCCTCTAGCTGTATCGAAAAGCTGATCAAGTATCAAACCATGTATTGAAGACCTCTCGCAGTCTCATCCATACAGCATATTGATCATACAGCAAAGAGTCCCGCAAAGCTAAAGTATAGAAGCTGTCTCGAATATCAAATACAATGATCCTTCCATACAGCTCTCAACTCGACAAGAAGGAATCTTCAGTATACGCTAGAAGTCAAGTCCCGTTGATAAATAAGTATTTAAATACTAAAGGATAAAGTATTTAAATACTGTAAGTCAGATATCTGTTGTCGCAGAATCTTGCCCAACAGATATATTTCAAACGGATATATTTCAAAGACTATATATATCTCAGTCCTTGAAGATCAAACCACCCACGAACGAACAACGAACTACTTATGACTTACAACGATCAAAGCAAATCATATACATCTGAACAAGATATCTCAAAGTATACTGCTATTCAAACGAAGAGATACAAGTGTTCTAACCTTGAACAACACATCATCAGTTGAAAGCCCAGAAAGTCATTAGCTGTTGTTCAAACCCTGTTCTATCTTTGAACAAACCCATATCAGCCCTGTGTGGACTGAGGAATCCTTGCTTCTCCCGAACTGTGTGTGACGGACTTGCATTGAAGAAGACAAAGCTTCAAAACTGTGTGTGAAGAATTCAGTCAAGTGTTAGCTCAAACCAATCTGTGTGAACGGTTGAAAGCTAAGATCTTTATATCAATCTGTGTCAACGATATATTGATTGAGTGTTGTTATAATTACGTAGTTGTGTACGCAGTAATTATAATAAACTTTTTACTCCTGTGTAGAGGACCAGTGGACGTAGAGGGGTTTACCTCGAACCACTTTAAATATTGTGTTATTTACCTTCTGCCTTTATTGTTTTAATAGCTGTTATTATTTAAGTATACTCTGCATATCGAGTTGCTGTATCCTCAACAACTTACTTTATTTAAGACTTCCGCTACGTACTCAGATTTAAAACCGTACAGCTTGTAGTTTAAAACACTTTCCAAGCTGTATCCAGTATACTTAGTGGCCAACATTGGACCGTAAGTTGGGCCCCAATTTAAATATGCTAATATATAACATTTACCTGTCGTCAGAAAATAGTGTAAAACATTATGTCAGTTTGTCGTACTAGTTCATGCCGGCAGGAAATGGTGTAAAATATCAAGTCAGATTGTCGTACAAGTTCCTGCCGACGACAAATAATGTAAAATATCAAGTCAATTTGTTGTACTTTTTCCTGCCGGGAGAAAGTACCACTTGGTACTAAATATGGGCGAAGAAAACAAAAATTAAGATATAAAATATAATAATAATAATAATAATAATAAGCATGCCCCATTCAAAATATTATAATAAGCTTTAATTTTCCCCCAAGTTTGTGGAAAAATTGAACAAATTTTAAAAGATGGTGAATTTACAGAAATTTTTCAAAGATCGTGTGCAAAATGAAATATTGATTATTTTAACCTTTTTTTATTAAAAATTTTAATTATTGATATCGATTTGACATTTTTCTAATTTTTCAAGTCATATCAAAATAGTATCTTATCAGTATAGATATCATATGCCAAATTATTTTTATATAAAATTCATTTGTTACACAATCTATAAACAATGCACACTATTTGTTATCTTTTGCACCACCAATTTAATTTGATCAATTAATTAATAGTCAATTTTTTATTGAAAATTTTAGTAATTATTAATATGGATCGCACATTTTTCGAAGTTATCAAAGGAAGACCCATTTTGGGAAGACGTTGATGTCAATCTTTAGAATACGCTTTATATTTACAGTTTTTCAATACATTCCAGGATTGGTAGATCCCCTTTCAGGGATTTGTAGCTTATCTTTGATTTTGTAAAAAAACATGTTTCTATATAATTGAAATAAAAAAAATTCAACCTATGAGATTCATACTTTGGACCAAAAATTCATTCAATAAGCTACAATTTCACCAAATATCTTCACAATTTAAATGATGAAAATAGTTGGTATTAAGCATAATGGTCCTTGACAGACCATATCTCAACACATTATTTTTGAAATATTAATAGACACGTAAAGATATCCGAACTTAATTTAATACCTATAAAGATAATTGTATGAAAAAAAAACATATATTAATAAGTACATATAATACCGGAATGGATACAATATTTTTGTGCCCATTGGGCAAAACAAGTACATCTTCTAAAGTCAAAACAAAGCCGGATTCTAAACCCAAAAGAAGTGATCCTATGTCGTGTAACACCCCCAAGATATTCGAGGTGTATTACAGCGCCGTGGACCCCTACATGGGATCCACCAGGCTAACACAAGAAAACACCTCTCGACTACCCGTCTCGGTTAGCAAGGAAACAATTGTTAACAACAAGAACATAAAACAACACGTCCGGCACAACCGGCACAATAAACATCAACCGATAAATACAGTAACTCCAACGAAGTCCAAACACAATCCGAAAGGAAAAGCCTAAGTACTTGCGAGTACAATCTATAAGTTTATAAATATAGGAAACAACCATATCGAATTAGACAAAGGAAATAAGACGACCCAAATGCACATGTCAACGACCCTAACCGACATCCTCGTACTGTCCCGGTGCTCGCTCGTCCGGATAATCATAACCTGAAATCCATAACAAGAATTTCCCCGAAACGGGTCCCCCAAAGGGGTTAGCAATTATGCTAGTACAAGTAATCAAGGCAAACCAATCGCTTACACATTTCATAGTACATGCACCAATATCATTTCAAAAACCAAAACCAGACATGTCTTTTCCGGAAATAAACAGTCAAACAATTTGCCTTGGGAACAGAGTCATATCATAAATTCCCGCACGAGGCCTCTATGGACCCTCCCGCACTGGCTATATTATAAAGCAAAACACGCACATGCATCGCCTTGGGAACAGAGTCATATCATAAATTCCCGCATGAGGCCTCTAAGGACCCTCCCGCACTGGCTAGCTAAACAAACTCATGAATCCGGGACGAAAACCTTTGGATTCCCTCCTTGATCCCGTCGGACCAACACGAGGTGAGCAAATCACACACAAAATACATTACCATTCCACGTTAAGCATAAAGGTTTCCAAAATACTTGCCTTGAATTATTGACGACGCAATGAACGGAGAGGAGAGTCACCGACGAACGCTAGGAACCAATGAAACCGAACCTAACGATTCGAAGAATACAATCACCACCATTTCTAAATGAATACGGAATTGGAATACACCCGAAAACCCGCCTACGATTCATGTATATTCGTATATAAACAACAACGAGGGCGGACCACAACCAAACCCTCTCGATTCCGTAAAAACCACGAAATATACCATGAATCCGTAGGGAAACTAAGCATACCAACAAGATTAATCATATTCATCATGAATCCATCAACAAAACGGAACGGATCGGAAGAAAATCCCAAAACCCCCAATTTATCGAAAAGTAGGGTTCTAAGAGATTTACCTTGGATTGATGATGAAGAACACAAGTAGGTGTTGTTAATCTACTTCAAAAACTCAAGGTAGAGGATGCCTGAAATAATCGAAGGGAAGAATCGCTCGAAAATCGCCTTGAGGAGCTCGCGTCGCGGAGAGGAAACAAAATGAAACTAATCGCTCATTCGGGTCAACTCCTGGTTTATATAGCCGAGGAGTGTTAGCGCCGCTAATCCTCAAGGTTAGCGTGCGCTAACGGATAAAATTACAGCCAAAATAGTTAGCGTCGATCCGGTAGCGGACTCGCCGTTAGCGTGCGCTTACTCCAAGCGTAGCGTGCGCTAATAACCTATCGATAGCGCGCGCTTATCGACCCAATAGCGTGCGCTACAGGCATCGATCGAGTCCTGACAAACCGCCCGTAACTCACGATCCGCTAGCGTGCGCTAACGCACGAGCGTAGCGTGCGCTACTCGCACTGACCGACTTCGAGAAAATCGTCTAAGATCTTGTACACTCACGCTAGCGCACGCTACCAGGTATCATCAGCGTGCGCTAGCCTCCCGACATTAGCGTGCGCTAGTCTACGTAGCGTACGCTAATACGCCAGTGCAGAAGGCTGGAAAATAGCACTGCCACTCCCAGGGCTTGCCCTCTAGCGCGCGCTACGAAACGGTCGTAGCGTGCGCTAGCAAGCGACCCCTAGCGTGCACTATGCCGAAAATATAGCGTGCGCTAGGTACGAGATATAGACGGTCCAAAACACCGGAATATGAACGAAACGTTAAACGGAACATCTCAACAGGCATCATAATGTAGAATGGATCCACGGCAACCCCGAAACGGCGGTTCCGCACAACAATAACGGGAATCAAATCAATAGATAGTAGGAAAGATACGCTGAAAGATACACGAGGGTCACTACTATCGTGAAATATGCCGAAAAAGAAAATACAAGGGGGAAGAAAAATGCGGATATTACATTCTACCCCTCTAAAAACAAGTTTCGTCCCGAAACTTAAGAAACAAACAACTCAGGGTACCTAGCACGCATGCTATCCTCGGTTTCCCAAGTTGCCTCCTCGACACCATGTCTCGACCACTGTACCTTGACCAAAGGGATGGTCTTATGCCTCAGTTGTTTCTCCCGATGCTCTAAAATCTTCAAAGGACGCTCCTCAAAAGTAATATCCTCGGCGACATCGATCTCCCCATAATCGATGACGTGACTAGGATCTGGGACATATTTCCTCAGCTGGGAAACATGAAAAACGCTATGAACATGACTCAAGGCCGGGGGTAACGCCAAATGGTATGCTAACCCACCGACTCGCTCGAGAATCTCGAAGGGTCCAATAAATCTCGGACTCAACTTCCCCTTCTTTCTGAAATGGAAAACTCCTCTCGTCGGCGACACCTTCAGCAAAACGTGGTCTCCCACCTCGAATTCTAAAGGTCGACGACGGACATCGGCATATGACTTCTGTCGACTCTGGGCAGTCAACATTCGTTCCCGAATTAATTCTATCTTCCACCTCGTCTCTAAAACGACATCCGGCTCGGTCCCGACTAAATCGGACGCCTCATTCCAACAAATCGGTGATCGACATCGCCACCCATAAAGTGCCTCATACAGTGCCATCCGAATCGACGCGTGCCAACTATTGTTGTACGTGAATTCGATCAATGGCAAATGCTCCTCCCAGTCACTACTCCAGTCGAGAGCACAAGCACGCAACATGTCCTCGAATGTCTGGATAGTGCGTTCCGACTGTCCATCTGACTGGGGATGAAAAGAGGTACTCAAATGCAAACGGGTACCCAATGCCTTATGCACCGCCTGCCAAAAGTGCGATACAAAACGGCCATCACGATCCGAAACAATAGACTTCGGAGTACCGTGAAGTCTCACAATCTGCGCGATAAACACACGAGCCAACTTCTCCGGGCCCCAAGTGTCCTTGATGCCCAGAAAATGTGCCGACTTGGTCAGACGATCAACAACCACCCATACCATATTCATCCCCGACCTCGATCTCGGTAAACTCGTAACGAAATCCATCGATATATCTTCCCATTTCCATTCCTAACGGAAGTGATCGCAATAACTCCTAGGCTGATGCTCGATTTTGACCTGCTGGCAAGTCAAACATCTCGCTACAAACTGTGCGACCTCCTCCTTCATATCATTCCACCAGAAATTCCTCCTCAGGTCCTTGTACATCTTACTCGAACCAGGATGAACGGAATAGGGTGTAGAATGGGCCTCACGCAAAATACTCTGTCGCAACTCTGGATCGTTCGGCACACAAAGCCGACTCTGGAATCTCAAAACACCATCCTCGTGAATCACAAACCCAGGAGACTTTCCCTTAAGAACGTTCTCTCGGATTTGAGTAATCATCGGATCCTCTAATTGCTTCAGCTTAATTTCATCGATCAAAGACGACGAAATCTCTAAAGCACAAAGTTGCCCGACAGCTCCAGGCAACAAAACCTCGACATCTAACTCGATCAAAGCCCGCCGAAGTTCAGACTGAGGTGTAAGGACCTTAAGCGTTCGCAACGCAATCGGTTTCCGACTCAAGGCGTCGGCCACGACGTTCGCCTTGCCCGGATGATAAAGGATTTTGAGGTCATAATCCCTAATCAGTTCTAACCATCTCCTCTGCCTCATATTCAGCTCCCGCTGAGTAAATATGTATTTCAGACTTTTATGATCGGTAAAAATCTGACATGCAGAGCCGAAAAGATAGTGACGCCAAATCTTGAGCGTAAAAACAACTGCCGCTAACTCCAAATCGTGAGTAGGGTAGTTCAGCTCATACGGCCTCAACTGCCTCGACGCAAAGGCAATGGTCTTGCCGTGCTGCATCAATACGCACCCAAGACCCTGACCCGAAGCATCGCTATAAACGGCGAATCCCTCGTTGCCACATGGCAACGCCAAAACCGAGTCAAGTCAAACGCTTCTTCAATTCCTCAAAACTCGATCGCCTCTCGTCCTTCCGCATTTAACTTCTGATTTTTGGAGCAATCGTGTAAGTGGCCGAGCTAGTTTTGAGAAACCTCGGCGAACCTACGGTAGTAGCCACCAAACCCAAGAAACTACGGACCTCCTTCACATTTGTGGCGGTGCCCAATCCAACACCGCCTCAATTTTCTCGCGGATCCACACGGACTCCTCTACCAAATCACGTGACCCAAAAACATCACTTCCTTCAGCCAGAACTCACATTTCGAGAACTTCGCATAGAGTTGCTCGGTCCTCAAAATGTCTAACACTATCCGCAGATGATGGGCATTCTCTTCCTCATTCCTCGAATAGATAAGAATATCGTCAATGAAGACGACGACACACTTATCCAAGTACTCGATAAAGACTTTGTTCATCAATTGCATGAACACCGCCGGCGCATTAGTTAACCCGAAAGGCATAACTACGAACTCGTAATGTCCGTATCTCGTCCGAAAAGCTGTTTTCGGTACTTCGGACTCTCTCACCCGAAGCTGATAGTACCCTGATTTCAAATCAATCTTCGAGAATACCGCAGCTCCCTGCAACTAGTCAAACAAGTCATCGATTCTCGGCAAAGGATACTTGTTCTTGATGGTCACCTTGTTTAGTTCGCGATAGTCGATACACAAACGTAGTGAACCATCCTTCTTCCGCACAAACAGGACCGGTGCGCCCCAAGGCGAGGCGCTCGGCCGAACGTACCCCGAATCAAGAAGCTCGCTCAACTGCTTCTTCAACTCAGACATCTCTGAAGGTGCCATGCGATACGACGCCTTCGAAATCGGAGCCGCACCCGGCTCTAACTCTATAGCAAACTCAACCTCACGATCCGGTGGCAATCCCGGTAACTCGTCAGGAAAAACATCAGGAAACTCACTAACGACTGGAATCGACGAAAGCTCGACTCCACCATTCTCCGCCTTCAAGGCATAGCACCAATAACCAGTACACCCCTTTCGTAGGAGTCTCATCGCCTTCAAGGCGTTAATAACAAACTTCTGATTTCCCCTCCTTCGCCCCGCGAAGGAGTGCTCGGTGCCATCCTCGGCTAACATGGTGATGATCCTCGTGCGGTAGTTCATGATTGCGCCATGCCGCTCGAGCCAATCATCCCCGAGAATCAAATCCTCACCCTCGACATTAACGACAATAAGGTTAGAGAGCCAAGCTCTCTCACAAATAAACACAGAGCCGTCTCGGACCTCTCGATCACCGACAATTCTATCACCGCTAGGAAGTTTAACGATGAAAGGCTCGCAAGGTGACAAACAGTCGAGACTCAAATGACGTACACACTCTAGAGAAATGAATGAATGCGTAGCACCCGAATCGAAAAGCACACTGACGGGATGGGAATGAATATGAACGGTACTTGTCGCCACAGTAGCTGCTGGATCATCGGCCCTCCTCATCTCATAGATACGCGATTGGGCAGAGCCGACACTGGAAGCTCCTCCCCTAGCGGGCTGACCCCGACCCCTACCTCGGCCGGCACTCGGTGGAGGCAGCGGAGTAAATGAGCCCTGGTTCACACTCGGCTCCAACGGTACTGGTTGAGAAGAACGGGCGCCGCGAAGCTGTTTGATCTGCTCACAAAAAGGGGCCTTGTGGCCCAGCTGTCCACAAGTATGACAAGTAAACTTCGGACGAGAACACTGCCGGCTCCTATGGCCCTGCACACCACACTTAAAACATGTGGGTTCACGAGCGGAGGTTCCGGCGGCACCCCGAAAGCTCCCAGAGAAACGAGCCGAACCGCCCGTAGAAATATTTGCAGCTTGAGATTTCTGCTGGCCTCCACTCTTGGGACCAGAAAAATTTCCGACCGACTTCTGTTTCTTGCTTTCACGAGCCAAATCACTAGCCGTCACTGACATATCATAAGCGAGGGCCCTACTCTGATAATCCTTCAAGGTAGTGCAGACGAGTCCAGACATGTAGTCCCGAATGGACAGTTTCATCCTCCTGGAAAAATGGAAAATTTTGTCGCTCTCAGCGACAACTTGGGTCTTCACATAACCCAACTCCTTGTTAAATTCGGCAATAGCTTGGGATACGGGAATATCCCGTGGTTGAGCATCATAGAAAGCATGCACTCGAGCCTGTCTGACCGGCCACGGACAATATTCGGTCTCCATCAATTCTTGAAATTCGGCCCACGAAGCAACATGATCTTTGGGACCAACGGCCTCCCACCAATCTGTAGCATCTCCCGTGAGAAAGTATTGAGCAATAGGGACCTTACGGTCCTCGGGGCAGTTGGTAGCAGTGAAGACTTTGGATATCTCCTTGATCCACCCTTCCCAGCCGATCGGGTCCGAAGCTCCCGAAAACTGAGGAGGATGCATATTGATGACATCCTGAAGCCAGCGATCCGCTCCGCCCCGATTAGCATGGGCCTGATCGGGGTTCTGGACCACCTGAGCTATAACCGCCATTTGGTTAACCATTTGCTGCATAACAGCCGCAATACCAAGATAGGCGCGCTCCCGAGAAGAAGCATGACTGTGACGGTCGCCGGTACTGCCGGCTCCTGAAGAGTGCGACGTGGCTGCCCCACCGGCTGCCGCACGTCCTCGGCCGCGTCCACGGCCACGACCACGACCACGGTTTCCTCCGGCATCCATACTGGTGTTAAGAGGTAACAGAAGTATATCGAGGATGAGTAAGGAAGGAAAAAGCAACCACGATGATAAGCAAAGGAGGGAGAATAACCATAGTTCAGGAAACGGAATACAGTACGAATAGAGGTGCCCAAAACGACCCAACCCGCCGGGTCGACCCGCCGACCCGCCGACCCGGACCCGGCTGACCCGTGCAAGACCCGGACCCGGCCGACCCGTGCGACCCGCCGACCCGGACCCATGGTATACACGGGTGGGGTCCGGGTCGAGCTTCTCCCAACCCGTCGACCCGCCGGGTCCGACCCGTCGACCCGGCGGAAATAAAAAAAAACTAAAAAATTCAAAAATGGCGTTGGACCCGGCTGGCCGGACCGACGGGTCGGACCCGTGACCCGGCGGGTCTAACGGCTAGTCCGATTTTTTCCGACCCGACGGGTCTAACGGCTAGTCAGATTTTAAAAAAAAAAAAAAAAATTTCCTACCTATAAATACCCTCCTCCCCAACACAATTTTTCCACACCTTCAATACTATGTATCTCTCAAACTCTCATTGTTAATTGCTATACTACTTAATCTCTCTCTTTTTTTCGCATTTTATCATTATGTCGAGTTCTGACAAGGGAAAGGGTATTGCTACATCTCCCAAAAAATCCAAAATGTCCATTGGGAAAGGGCATTTTATCATTGGGATGAAACTAAAGATTTAATAAAACTATTAAGGGTTTTTGAAAATGCAACTAAAGATTTAAGTGGTTGTTATTATCCCACGTCTCCTAAAGTTTTATTTCATTGTTGTTTTATTGTATCTGAAATGGATGCTTGTAGTAAATCCGAAAGATTATCGAATGCTATTTACAATATGTGTTTAAAATGGCTAAAATACTTTAATCGTATTCATGATGTTTTCTTGATTAGTGCTGTTTTATCTCCCGATTTGAATTTAGCTCAAGTAGAACAATTACTTGAAATATATTATAATATTCTTAAAAATTTGGGTTTTCCTAATATTGAGGATAGTGTTGAAAGTCAAACTTTATTTGAAAATATTCCTGACGTTGAACAAGTAAATATTGATTTGAAAAATAGTTTAGAAACTGTTTTTTCTGAATATTCTTCTAAATATGGTGATAAGATTGAAACTCAAAAAACAAGAACTAAGACTACAAATACATTTAACATGGAATTCGACAGAACTCCCACTAACCCATTTCAACAACAACTCTATAATATAGCAAGAAATAGGGGTGGTAGTAACGTCGGTCAAAGAAATGACCTTAGTAGATATTATGCAACTAGTTTTGTGCCGGAGGATGACAATGCAGGTACCTTTGATCTGTTGGATTGGTGGAAAAGAAGGGGAACCGAATTTCCCATACTTTCCATTATGGCACAAGAAATTCTTGCAGTGCCTGCATCCACAGTCCCCGTTGAGAGTGCTTTTAGTGAAGGAGGCTATATGTTGGACGAGCGGAGATCCCGAATAACGCCAAAAAATCTCGAGGCTCAAATGATACTTAAAGACGCAACAAAAGCCGAGTTACGAGATCAAGAAAATAAATGGGATGACCTATTAGCGGACCAAGATGCCTATCAAGAAGGCACTACCGAAGGAGAGTCTAGTCAAATGAGTCAAACCGATGATCAAGACGACGACGACATCGACTTCGACTAAAGGTAAGTAAGGTAAGTCAGGTAAGTAAAGAACTACGTAGGGCTTTGATTCCTCACGAGGATACGTAGGCGATTTAATTTTAAGTGAAAACTTAAAATTAAATACAAGCCCATTTTTTTAACTCTTCTCAAGTAAAAGAACTACGTGGAGCTTTGATTCCTCACGGGATACGTAGGCAATTTAATTTTAAGTAAAAACTTAAAATTAAATACAAGCTAATTTTTTCAAATGATTTCCTTTTTCACTTATAGTTATTTTTCGTGTATAAAATGATAACAAATAAAAGTTTTATATACATTTAAAAAAAAAAATATATATATATATACGGGTCGACCCGTGAACCGTGAGTCGGACCGGACCGGACCGTGGCCGACCGTCGACCCGCCAACCCGTACATTTCATATGTACGGGTGGGGTTCGGTCTGTCCTGCCGACCGGCGACGGCTGTCCGACCGGACCCGGACCCGTGGTTGGGCACCTCTAAGTACGAAAAAAATAAAGAATCGAGTAAGGGAACTTACGAACACTGGGAGTACTGAGATGCCGGCAGCGGTGTGACAATGTGCAAAACAAAACACGACTAGACCCAAATAACCGACAAGCCTAGGTATCCATAAACCTAGTGCTCTGATACCATTTTCTGTAACACCCCCAAGATATTCGAGGTGTATTACAGCGCCGTGGACCCCTACATGGGATCCACCAGGCTAACACAAGAAAACACCTCTCGACTAACCGTCTCGGTTAGCAAGGAAACAATTGTTAACAACAAGAACATAAAACAACACGTCCGGTACAACCGGCACAATAAACATCAACCGACAAATACAGTAACTCCAACGAAGTCCAAACACAATCCGAAAGGAAAAGCCTAAGTACTCGCGAGTACAATCTATAAGTTTATAAATATAGGAAACAACCATATCGAATTAGACAAAGGAAATAAGACGACCCAAATGCACATGTCAACGACCCTGGCCGACATCCTCGTACTGTCCCGGTGCTCGCTCGTCCGGATAATCATAACCTGAAATCCATAACAAGAATTTCCCCGAAACGGGTCCCCCAAAGGGGTTAGCAATTACGCTAGTACAAGTAATCAAGGCAAACCAATCGCTTACACATTTCATAGTACATGCACCAATATCATTTCAAAAACCAAAACCAGACATGTCTTTTCCGGAAATAAACAGTCAAACAATTTGCCTTGGGAACAGAGTCATATCATAAATTCCCGCACGAGGCCTCTATGGACCCTCCCGCACTGGCTATATTATAAAGCAAAACACGCACATGCATCGCCTTGGGAACAGAGTCATATCATAAATTCCCGCACGAGGCCTCTAAGGACCCTCCCGCACTGGCTAGCTAAACAAACTCATGAATCCGGGACGAAAACCTTTGGATTCCCTCCTTGATCCCGTCGGACCAACACGAGGTGAGCAAATCACACACAAAATACATTACCATTCCACGTTAAGCATAAAGGTTTCCAAAAATACTTGCCTTGAATTATTGACGACGCAATGAACGGAAAGGAGAGTCACCGACGAACGCTAGGAACCAATGAAACCGAACCTAACGATTCGAAGAATACAATCACCACCATTTCTAAATGAATACGGAATTGGAATACACCCGAAAACCCGCCTACGATTCATGTATATTCGTATATAAACAACAACGAGGGCGGACCACAACCAAACCCTCCCGATTCCGTAAAAACCACAAAATATATCATGAATCCGTAGGGAAACTAAGAATACCAACAAGATTAATCATATTCATCATGAATCCATCAACAAAACGGAACGGATCGGAAGAAAATCCCAAAACCCCCAATTTATCGAAAAGTAGGGTTCTAAGAGATTTACCTTGGATTGATGATGAAGAACACAAGTAGGTGTTGTTAATCTACTTCAAAAACTCAAGGTAGAGGATGCCTGAAATAATCGAAGGGAAGAATCGCTGAAATCGCCTTGAGGAGCTCTGCGTCATGAGAGGAAACGAAATGAAACTAATCGCTTATCTGGTCAACTCCCTGGTTTATATAGCGGGGAATGTTAGCGCCGCTAATCCTCAAGGTTAGCGTGCGCTAACGGATAAAATTACAGCCAAAATAGTTAGCGTCGATCCAAGAGCTTGATTTCGGCCATTAGCGTGCGCTTACTCCAAGCGTAGCGGCGCTAATAACCTATCGGTAGCGCGCGCTATCGACCAATAGCGCGTCGCTACTGGCATCGCCGAGTCCAGGTGACAAACCTGCCCGTAACTCACTGATCCGCTAGCGTGCGCTAACGCACGAGCGTAGCGTGCGCTACCGCACTGACCGAGTTCGAGAAAACTGGCCCAAGATCGACACTCACGCTAGCGCACGCTACCAGGTATCATCAGCGTGCGCTAGCCTCCCGACATTAGCGTGCGCTAGTCTACGTAGCGTACGCTAATACGCCAATCCAGAAGGCTGGAAAATAGCACTGCCACTCCCAGGGCTTGCCCTCTAGCGCGCGCTACGAAACGGTCGTAGGGTGCGCTACCAAGCGACCCCTAGCGTGCGCTATGCTGAAAATATAGCGTGCGCTAGGTACGAGATATAGACGGTCCAAAACACCGGAATATGAACGAAACATTAAACGGAACATCTCAACAGGCATCATAACGTAGAATGGATCCACGGCAACCCCGAAACGGCGGTTCCGCACAACAATAACGGGAATCAAATCAATAGATAGTAGGAAAGATACGCTGAAAGATACACGAGGGTCACTACTATCGTGAAATATGCCGAAAAAGAAAATACAAGGGGGAAGAAAAATGCGGATATTACATGTCGGTCGCCTCGACACTATGCCCGCTTCCGACTGTGATCATAACTTCTCCAGCTCCAAGCTTCCTACTTTGTTCCAGATCCTGATTCATGGTACAAATATGAGAACTAGCACCAGAATCCAGTATCCAGGAAGTAGAAAATACAGTAGCAGAACAATTTGTTTCCAAAACTAAAAGTTCTGTACCTGAAGTGCCATGAAGAATCGGACAGTCTCTAGCCCAGTGGCCCAGCTCACCGCACTTGAGACAAGTATCCTTCTTCTTCTTGTTCTTCGGAACCATCGGGGCCTTGCCCTTACCCTTAAGGTCCTTAACTTGTGGTCCAGTTTGCTTCTTGGTCTTTTTCTTCTTGTTCTTAGACCTCCGAGGTCCAGAAGAAATCACAAGAGCAGACTCCTTCATCCGCGGAGTCTTCATCTGAGACTGAGCGGTCACAAGTTTGTTCATTAGCCCAGCTAAATTACATGCAATCTCATTGCAGTTGAAGTTCATAACAAACTATGAGAAGGAATCAGGGAGAGACTGTAGGATAAGGTCGGTTTGGAGAGAAGTATCCATTTTAAAATCAAGAGCCTCCAATCTCTCGATCATGGATATCATTTTGAGGACGTGTTCCCCAACCTTCTCACCTTCCTTCATCCTTGCACCGAACAGTTGCTTGGATATCTCATATCTTGCGATTCACTGTGCTCACCATAAAGCTCGGTTAAGTGAGATAGAATCGCCTGCGTAAGTCATTTTCTCATGAGCTCTCAAGCTCATTAGACATGGAAGCCATCATATAAGCACGGACTTTCACGTCATCCTTAACCCACTTTTCGTGGTTTTCAATCTCTTCCCGATTGGCTCGGTCCGCATAGAGGCGCCTAATGTCCGTCTCCAAGACGTATCCAGTGCCTTTATACCGAGGACAATCATCGATTATGGAGCCAATCCACAAAGTTAGGTCCCATTAAGGTGTTCTTTTCGAGTAGAATTGCGAGTGGATTCATTGTCATATTGAGATTTGTCTGCATTAAGTATAACAGATTAATTAGTGACTTGTTATATTATGATCTGAGTATAGAATTAAGGTCTTTTCTATTCTTGTTACCCGGCTCCCACTATTTTTATCGGAACAACACACTCCCATGTGAAATCCTAAGTATCGTCGCTCTACTTCATAGTGGTGATCGAGTTCTTTATAAATCTTAATAGAGGGCAACCGAATGTGTTTCTAGTCTATTAATTTTCATAAAGTGGTGTCCAACACCAACCCATCTAATGGATGATTCGATCTTCTTTTTCCCCTTGTTCACTCCCCTCAACCTATACGGTTTCTATGGTTCGTGAACAAGTTAAGTTTATACCATCGACGCAAATTAGTTTCACAATTGAATCTTATCCGGCAACCTATCAGGTTTCTAGGGATAAAATTTGCTCCAACAGAAGGCATCAATGCGCTCTGTAATTTATCCGTCCTCCCGAACGACTACCCCGATAACTCGGAAGCATAGCACATCCGGTTTGGATTTCAATTTCCCGAAAGCTCGATGGAGGGAAGGAAAACCTTGAAACCTTATAAACTTAATTATTTGTTGTGGGAGAATTATCGCGATTAATGTTACACTTTGCACATTAATTCATTTAAGCGCGTTTGTGGCATTCATACAATATGAAACAATCATTCACAACCTAGTTGCTACCAACATGTGGTTCATGGACCGTTCCTAGAAAACAAAAACTCCGTAATCTAATTACAAGTCTTCGTCTTGAATCTTCGTCTTCTCGAAATGGATCTTCCTCCGGTCTTCGTCATTACATATAAATTTTACATTGAAAAATTTCATCCTAGATACAAATAATTCTAGTAAAATAAATAGGCTCAAAACGGCCTTTACAACCCAATCGAATAAAACCGAACGATTCAAAACTAAGTCCATGAACTACATTCCCATTCAAAAGCATTCATCCAATAAATACTAAATAAATGGACTACACATTAAATATATTGATCCAACCAATATAAAAAATAACCATCTATTAGAATTAATCCAATTAATTCACAAACATGGTAGTTTTAATTCGTTCGTATAAACCGGATGATAAATATTTCACAATAATAAATTTCCTCAAAATAAAACACCAAGTATTTTATTTAGTCAAATTAAATCCAATTTAATTTCCGGAAATTATTATAACGAAACATAAACATAAAACGGAATCGAAATAAAATCGCCTGCCTAGCTCGTGGTCCGGCATCACAATGGTCCTTAGCCGAGGGGCTGATTTGCCCAAAGGCAGAAACAAGCCGCCTTACAGGGTCCAAGACTGGGCACTGGCACTGGCAGGCCCGGCAGCCTCTGGCAAAGCGATTTTCCGACTCTTTTTTGTCCCGATTTCAAAAATTATATTTTTCTAATTTAATATTACCCATATAATTCAATTTTAATAAATAAAACCGATTTATATAGTAACATAAAAACATGAAAAAATTAAATTTTCGACGAACAATTAAAACAACGAATTAAACGGTTGTGATTCCAAATCACTAATCATTTAATCAAGCATTCCAAATGCAATATATCGTATATACAATTGCAAGACCTACGCTCCGATACCACTATTGGGATTCGGTGCCTAAAACGAAGGCCCAGCAGAAGTGGTAAAACGAAAATTAATTCGATCTGAATCCCTACGAGGATCGATCGAGCTACGTATATACGAATATATAAACGAAAAGCAAGAGTCGTAAGAAACTAACCCTCGAAGTCCGTTGATTAAATGGTAACCTTCCCTTGAGCTATTCCCCAAGCTTTTGTTTGATCTCTACGAGTTCAATCCGCTCCAAGCCCTTGAACGATCCAACGCCGAAAGCACCGCGTCTCTACTTGCCACGCACCGGAAAAACGACCGGAATAACAATACTTGATTAACCTCTAAGGTTACGGCTAGAATCAAGTGATGAAGCTTTTATTATTATTACACTCTAAGTGTATAATCTTGTTCTCTCTATTTTTTCTCAATCTTTCTCTAAGAAAGTTGAACAAGATGAAGATGAAGTTGAAGACTAAAATGAAAACTATATTCTCTCTCCCTTCTATAACCTCACGGCTGGAATCTCAAGTGGGAAGTGAGAGTTTTTAAAGTCTTCAATATTATCTCATTTCAACCACCTCAAATCACCTTTCTATATAAAATGAGATATGATATCTCAAAATGTCTTTAGTCATTAACCTACCAAGGATGAGACCAAGACCATGAGGGAAAAGTATGAGGTGGGGCAGCCTCTAGAAGGAATTAGACAAATTCGGTCCGTTTCGGACTCCCGTGAGTCCAAACAAATAAACTTCGATTCCGTTCCGATGCATTTATATCGATTAATTAATCTAATTAATTAATCATCAAATACATAATGACATAATTAATATCTCCAAGAAATAATTATATTCATGAATTAAATTAATCACCCAGTAATATATTTAATTCATTAGGCCGTAAATTAATTTATCCAATAAATCAATTTAGACATCCAATATCCCAAAATCAATTAGACATCCAATGTCCAATAAATTAGATATCCAATATCTAATATTTATAATGAGAAAACAATCTCAATTCATTCCGTCGTCAATCCTAATGCGCGACTCGGTAAGTCCGTCTCAGTCAGCAATGGGAGGAACCAAAGAGTAGTAGCACCACCTAGCTAGCCTGGCGGCCTACACTGTACCCCGACTGAGAACGAATGATTGGGATCATTCAAGAACCATTCTGTCGTGAATACCAGTATACGTATAAACCCTTCTTCCAAATGTCCCGATCAAGTTATGGGGTCACCTACCAAACCCAATCTGTACTTGACACTATGCATGCGTTAATGCAAATCGAGATCATCAAGCTGTCGTGTATCTAATACAACTAGCTCCAATGCTTTGGCCAAAGACTTATGATCTCATCTGCCAATAACCGCATAGGACATATAACCCGCTCACTAACGGGAGAAAGAATTCCATCTTGGTATTCAATAGGACCTGCTACTTGCCCGTCAAGATGCACGTCGAGGTTGACCCCCGCCTTCCGGTTTACAGGGTCGAACTACTCTAATGAAAATCTTGACGTCATAAGCACATCCCTACTAAATCCTCAAGTCGAAGATTCACGAATACCTATCACAACCTTTCGATTCCGTCATTGACTGTCCCGGAGTGAAATCCGTGTGACGAATCGAGGGTGAGTCGGTTCGAGTATACTAATCCAATTAGCATACCTATAACGTGTGCTCCTACTAACCATTAGCGTTCGACATGCACTCTCCATGTCAAAGAACACGTCATACAAGTCTTCGCATAAACTTAACGCCCAGTCAAGTTTCATCGACTTTCGAACGATTACGTATTTGAGCTATAACCTTTCCAGTACCGACCCCCTTATCCAATAAGGAGTGGAACGTTTTGCTCTCAAATACACGGACTAGTTTCTATATGTTTATTTACGAGTTAGGAATGTCAGTAACTACCAGTAAATAAAGAAACATTCATTTGCCTTATATAAATGATTTACATAATTACAAGTGCAATGCCCTCACTCAATATCCTCTGAGTGGCATTCGAGGGCATACTCCTAACAGTATTTATCATAGAATATTACTTTAAATCTCTCCCACGTCAACCCTTCCAAGTTGACTGCAAGTTTGGCTCCTTCCCACCAAGTTCTGGCATCCTTTTTGAGTTGAAAGATCGCACAAAATATCTTCTCAGCATCGTCGATGTGCATGTAGTCAAAGATAACATCAAGTGATTTGACCCATTCTTCCGCAACCATAGGATCAGCTCCACCATGAAAATCAGGAGGTTCCATCTTCCTGAATTTTTCATACACTGCTGGTCCATTATTGTTTCTTGGTGGAGGTTGTCGGTTTTGTTCTTCGTTTCTTTGTTGCATGTTCAGCAATTGTTGCATTTGTTCACCATACATCCTTGTCTGTTGTTGCATCAGCTCAGCCAAATTCTCAAGAAGGTTATGGTTTAAATTTGGATCATCTCTTGCCTTTCTTTTGGGTGCCATCACATCCGTTGTACTGCCCAATCTTACCCATTCATAAGCCAATAATGATCACATAACGATGATGATGACAACTAATATATTGTAATCTATTAAACACAATACTTAATAGATAAAAGTTGACCATATCCTTCAGTCGAGAATGTCCATATGCCATCTTCTGTCTGCAGGAAAGATTTAAACCTTCGCTCCGATACCACAACTGTAACACCCCCTAACCTAGCAGCTGAACCGCAAAGGGGTCCATGCTACTATGTTGGGGAGTCTCACGCTTTTAAACTTTGAAAACCAATAAAAAGTAGATTTGGTAATGCGAGTACTCAAGGAAATAATGCAAACCGGTATTATTTATTCAAAACATTACACAACCTTAAGTTTAATACATAACAAAACCATAAGAGAGTGATCTTATTAAAAACAAAGCATAGTCTTCTAGCATAGGGGCGAAATAGCTGGGAATGGCATATGGACAAGTCTCCGGCTGTCAACACTGAAGAAGATAGTCAACTCCTAAACATGAGCATCATCACCTGTATCATAAGAATCTAATGAGCTAATGGCTCAGTAAGATGAGACTTCTGTAATAGCAAAGTATCACGTATCACATTTATCAACAAATAACTACTATATATATAGTCATGTTCTTGTAAAATCCTTTCTTCGGGTACCCTTGAAGTGTGGTACTCGACTGATAGTGATAGGCCATGGTTTTCGGAACCTGTTCATATAATTGCCCAATAAAAGATGTATACGGGGGTTCCCATACTGGTTTTTCAACCAATGGTATTAGCCGTATTCAACCTTTTTCATTCAGTGTGGGTTTCCTTGACCGACTTTCAGCCGCAAGTATTTGCCACCATGTGTTGGGTCCGCCGGTCCCCCGCGTCCCGTGCCTACCCGCCATCAATCAAGTACCATACTTCCTGTTCTTAAACATTATTTTACATACACATGTTATGCATGATCATTCAATAACAGTCACGTATGAAAATATCAATCAATATATGATCCTTATGATACATCAAGGAAAAGCATCATCTTACTTCCGGTCTTGTGCCTGTTGATGTGAAAAGATCACTTTCTATAGATGGATGTGCTAAAATCCTTGAAGAAAATTTGAAACCTCTTTGGGGACTTTTATCAAACACCTTTGAAAAACTGTCAGATTTGAGCTATCTATTTGATCGGGATTTTTGTGGCTCTTATAATTTTTGGAAGGAAAATATGTTTCGGGCGTTTTAAAGTATAGGTTCACAGCTTCAAAATGATATATGATATGTACAAAAACACATCCGGGAACATGTATAAATAAGTGCTCAAAGTCGGTTGAAAATCAACCTTACCGGGACAGCTGGAAGCCCTATCCGGAAAGCTGGCCGAGAAGCTTCTGTCGGTCGTGACCGACCTTATCCGGACAGCTGGACAGCCTTATCCGGATAGTGGTCGAGAAGCTTCTGTCGGTCGTGACCGACCTTATCCGGACAAATGGATGCCTTTATCCGGATAGTGGCCTAGAAGCTTCTGCCGCCATGACCGTGATTGTCGATCGGCGTGTCCGTGTGGCCGCAAATGTCCGTCAACTTGGCTCAGCCGGTTGGACCCCTTCCCGATGTCCAAATTCGATTTTCCGACCTATTCCAGACTCGTCTGAGTTAAATCTTCGATATGCTCGGAAATGATTTTCGATAATATTAAAATAATAATTTAATATTATTTTTGCAGTATAAGTGTTCTGTAATGAAAATTTTATCGTATCAATTCGTCGAAAATTTTCGAAATTACTTTCGTAAATTCTAAAATAATCCTTATAATTTATTTTGAAATATTTTCTTTTTAAATCCTTCATTTTATGTTGGAAACATATCGGTCAAAGTATTGGACAACTTGTAAATATCGAAATCCATGACCATTAGCAAAATAAATAGCATTTAATTAAGTCTTTGAATTTTCTAGGGTATTACAATTATTATTTTATAATCGTTTAGCACATCGATCTCCTTACTGAGAAACTAAGCTCCTCACTGCAACAAAACATCTCACAATGACCTTTATCATGTTAGAGGAGATAATTAACATGTCGTATAAAACGTAATGCGAATGGACATAGCAGTTATTCATGCTCATAAAATGTCTACTTGTATGCCATGCTTCCATAATGCATATTATGTAAATGCATTTAGGTATTAAATGGTTATTGGCTTAGGGGATAACCGGGCATTACATTATAGCACTAGTATTATCACATAATATAGGGGTATTTTCAAAATAAATGCCGTAGTCGCGGAGTTGATTTTAATCCATAGTACCTGAGCACAGGCGCTCACTGCAGCAACGTATTCGGCCTCAGCTGTAGACAATGCTACACTGGTTTGCTTTTTACTTCCCCAAGATATTAAGCATGAACCGATGAAATGACATGTACCAGTAGTACTCATTTTATCAATTTTGCCTCCGCCGAAGTCGGCGTCACTATATGCAATCAAATTAAAGTCCAAGCAAGAGGGATACCATAGGCCATAGTCCGATGGTCCCTTTCAAGTAACGAAAAATGCATTTACAAGCAATTAAATGTGATTCCTTGGAATTAGCTTAGAATCGAGCACATAAACAAGTAGCAAATATTATGTCTGGCCTAGAAGCAGTCAAATATAATAGAGATCCGATCATACCTCGATATAATTTTTGATCTACTGATTTGCCATTTTCATCTTTTTCAAGCTTTAATGAAGAGGACATTGGCGTTGAAATCACCTTGCTACTTTCCATTTTGAATTTCTTTAGGAGGTCGTTTGATTACTTTGTTTGATGGATAAAGATTCCATCTTCGCATTGCTTGATTTGAAGCCCGAGGAAGAATGTTAATTCTCCCATTATACTCATCTCGAACTCTCCTTTCATAAGATTAGAGAAATCTTGGCACAATGATTCGTTAGTAGCTCCAAATACAATGTCATCAACATAGATTTGACAAACAAGTATATCATTATTCAATATTTTCACAAACAAGGTATTATCGACTTTACCTCTTTTATAATCATTTGCAATTAAAAATTGACTTAAACGATCATACCATGCTCGGGGTGCTTGCTTCAACCCGTAGAGTGCCTTGTTGAGCTTGTAGACGTGATCCGGAAATTGATGATCTTCAAAACCGGGAGGTTGCTTGACATAGACCTCTTCTTGAATGTAGCCATTCAAGAATGCACTTTTCACATCCATTTGAAATAGTTTGATCTTTTTGTGAGCGGAAAATGCACATAACAATCGGATGGATTTGAGTCGAGCCACGGGAGCAAAACTTTCTTCGTAATCAAGGCCTTCCTCTTGATTATACCCTTGAGCGACCAAACGAGATTTATTTCGAATTGGGTAACCGTCTTCGTCACTCTTTATTTTGTGCACCCATTTAGTTCCGATAATTGATTTATCTTTAGGAGCGGGAACTAAATTCCATACATTATTGTGCATGAATTTTACAAGTTCCTCTTCATTGCCATTACCCAACTTTCATCATCAAGAGCCTCGGATATATTCTTGGGAACTATTTCGAATACGAAAGCACAATGAGCCATATATTCGGTGGTTGTCCTTCGGGTTTGAACACCATCTTCAATGTTTCCAATCACAAGATCCTTTGGATGATCTTAGATGTGCTTCCAATCTTTCGGTAAATCAACGATTGTGTTCGTTTGAATTTCCAAAATTTTCTTCACTTCGGTTGAGGGATCCGAAAAAGTACCAGCATCATCAAAATATTCTACCTTTCTCGGGGGTGAGATCATATCATTGAATTTAACATGAATGGATTCTTCAACTTTATTGGTTCTAATGTTATAAACGCGATATGCTTTGCTATTTGTACAATAACCAAGAAATATTCCGGAGTCGGATTTAGCATCAAACTTGCCCAAGTTATCCTTACCATTGTTTAAAATAAATATATTGCAACCAAAAGGATGAAAATAAGCTATATTTGGCTTTTTGCCCTTCCATAATTCATACGGAGTTTTAATATGAGTTCTACGAACATGAACCCGGTTAATCACATAACATGCCGTAAAGATTGCTTCGGCCCAAAAGTATCGTGGAAGAGAGTATTCATTAAGCATAGTCCTTGACATTTCTTCCAAAGATCGATTTTTCCTTTCAACAACCCCATTTTGTTGAGGCGTTCTAGGAGCCGAAAAATTATGATTAATACCGTATTTGTCACATAGAAGTTCAAATGGAGTGCAATCAAATTCACCTCCGTGATCGATACTGATAGAGATTATGGGGAGATTTTTCTCATTTGATACCAAACGACACCATTTAGAAAACTAGGAAAATGCATCATTCTTATGAGCTAAAAATCTAACCCAAGTAAATCGAGAGAAATCATCAACAATAACCAAAGTGTAAAGCTTGCCATTTAAACTAACATATCTAGATGGTCCAATCAAATCCATATGCACAAGTTCAAGAACGCGACTAGTGGAAACCTCGAATTTTGGTTTAAAAGATTCTCGAGTATGTTTCCCTTTTATGCAAGATTCACACAAGTGTTTTCTATCAAACTTGAGTTTAGGCAATCCACGAACAAGGTCGTGTCTAGATAAAATAGAGATGATAGGTAAAGATGTATGCCCCAATTTTCGATGCCATAAATATGTATTATCATCCAAAGTAATAAGACATTTTTCATTGAATGAGCTTTTATCATTAAGATCAACAATATAAATGTTTCCACATCTCAAACCGATGAATGCAATTTTATTATTCCTAAATGACGTGCAATGCGTTTGCTCAAAAAGAATTTTAAAACCTTCATCGCAAAGTTGTGAAACGCTAAGTAGATTATGATGCAAACCTTCAACAAACAATACTTTGTTGATAGAGGGAGAAGGTTCCTTACCGACTTTGCCGATTCCCTTAATTTTTCCTTTTTGGTTGTCACCGAAGGTCACATGTCCTTGTTCTTGATATTCGAGGTCTTCAAACAAATCCTCGGAGCCGCACATGTGCCTTGAACATCCGCTATCAATGTACCACTTGCTTTTCTTTGGTGCCGGTACCTACAAAAATAGAATTTCTTGGTTGTTTCGGTACCCAAGCCCGTTTGGGTCCTCCAAAGTTAACTATACTTATAGCATTTGGAACAATTGTCCCTTTAGGAACCCATATTTGTTTAACCTTGATGGTTCTCAACTTTGAACGAACATTAACATCATGAACTCGTTGTTTGAAAGGGGCTTTTGAGTTCTCGGTTTTGGTTTTCTTTATTTTTTCAAGGTTGATAAGAGATTGTTCCCGTTTAAACGGATCGAAACCAAGACCGTGTTTTAGCAATGGGAATTTTTGAATAGATAAAAGCTTTTCGAATTTCTCTTTTCCGAGAGTAAATTTGTTCAAAATATATTTTAGCTTTTTTTGAGTTTTCGTCAACTCGATTTTCAAAATATTTTCCTTTTCAAGGCATAAGGTATGGTCGAGCTCAATAGTTTTGCCTTTGTTTTGAAGAGAGAAATTTTCGAGTTCTAGAGATTTTATTTTTCTCTTTAAAGATATATTTAATTTAACCATCTCGTCATACTCCATGTTCAAGGATTCAAATGCACTTAATAACTCATCGTCATGATGAACTTATTGTGAATCGCAAAAATCAAATGAATCATATTCGTCATCATTGAGTTTAGAACTTACCTCGATATTGCTTTCGGAGTCGAGTGCCATGAATGCGAGATTCGCGTCTAGAGATCTTTCAATATCCTCCTCGTCATCACTCCAAGAAGCAATTAGGACCTCCTTCTTTTTGAATCTTTCCATTTGAGGCTTTGAAGAGGATCCTCGACATTCTTTGGCATAGTGACCGGCTTGACCGAATTTCCGACAATTATTGTCGAACTTCTTTATAGGAGCATAGCCACTCTTCTTTTGCTCCGGCTTGCCATCCCGACCAAGGAAACTTCGCCTTTTTTGAATTAGGCTTTTATACCTTCTAAAATTCTTGGCGTAGAGAGCAAGTTCCTCGTCATCTTCATCTTCGGGAAGATCTTCCTCCACATCGCTATCAACATTGAATGCGACTACTTTTTCCCGAGGTTTTGGTTTAGTACCTATAGACTTGAGAACGATCTCATAGTTGATAAGTGACCCGATGAGGGCACTAAACTCAAATTTGTTGAGATCCTTGGACTCCATGATCGCGGTAACCGTAGCATCCCATTCTCGTGGCAACGAGCGAAGAATTTTCTTGGCTTTGTCGCTACTCGATATAGGCTTTCCTAAAGGTGCAAGTTCATTGGTTATAGCCAAAAATCGATCCAACATATTTGTGATCGTTTCCTCGTCTTTCATGGAGAAGAGTTCGTAGTCATGAAGTAGCATGTTGATTTTAGTCTCCTTGACTTGAGTGGTTCCTTCATGAGTAACTTCGAGGATTTCCCAAATTTTCTTTGCGCTTTCGTAGGAGGATATCCTATTGAGTTCTTCGAGATTAAGGGCGCAATAGAGAAGTTGAGTAGCACGTGAGTTGACGTGTGTGTTCTTCCAATCCTCGTCATTGAATTCGTCGAACTTTTTCAACGATCCATCCTCTTTCTTTGCAAGTTTCGGACCAAGGGCAATAACTTTCCAAATTTCAATATCGTAGTCTTGAATGAAGATAGCCATTTTCTTTTTCCATGTCATGAAATTGGAACCGTCAAAGAAAGGAGGGCGGTTGAGAGCATTTCCTTCGATTTGGCCAAGAAGTGCCATTTGCGGATCTTTTTCCCTTAGGTGGTTAAACCTTTAAAAAGAGATCCGCTCCAATACCAACTGAAGATATAAATTCATCACTAGAAGGGGGGGTTGAATAGTGGTAATGCGGAATATTGAACTTTCTCGCGAATAAAAGAAAATAGTGCGGAAAGTAAAAGACTCAAAGATTTATAGAGGTTCGGCAACTTGCCTACGTCCTCTCTCCGACTTCTTTTTCTATTGGATAAAGAACAACCACACACTTGACTCGTCTTCGACCGGTCCGAGTACAACAACCGTTACAACTGCTTGTCTTCTATTGGTCCAAGCTCAACCACTCTCAAAATAAACTTTGTTTATCTTGTGTTCTATCGAAACTAGATAATCCTCACTTTACGAATATTGGAGTGTAATCCTAACAATGCCGGATCAAAGATCCTAATAACACCGGATTAGTGACTCTAAATTCGTTTCTCTAAAGCTCTCGTATGAGTGATGCAACACTCACAACCAAATGAAAGAATACAAAGTATAATAAATATTACAAGGTGTTTCACTCTTTGTATCTTTCTTCTCACAACTTAGAATGTAGTAATAAATAGAGATTTGAGCTCAAGAATGCTTTGATTGCTTGTATGCTTGAATGCTTGAATTTGTGTTTGAGATACCCAAATGATATGGGTATTTATAGGTGACAGCCCTTCTTCGAATTCTGATATTTGTATTATTAGCGTGCGCTAATAATACCTCTATAGCGTGCGCAATCGATCTCTGACTTGGCCTATCTGAACGGTCACAAAACTGTTCCAATGGTAAAATTACATGTCTAGCGTGCGCTAGTCATATGTTCGTAGCATGCGCTAACGGTTGGTCAACAGGTCTTCAATCTTGACTTTGAAATGTGTTGGTTTGTCTCCCCAACATCTCTTTTCCAACGGCTAAAAATTGTACTTAGCGTGCGCTAGCAATTATGCATAGCGTGCGCTAGTATTATTTAATATCAGCTATTCCAGATTTTACGGATCTTCTTTGACTTCTTCGTTCCAACGGATAGAATATCCAATGGTAGAATTTTGACTGATTTAGCGTGCGCTAATGTGTATAATGTAGCGTGCGCTAACAAACTTCCAGATAACGTATGCTAGCCTGAGTAACATACGTAAGGGCTTCTTTATTTTGAGT
Organism: Orobanche coerulescens; assembly: GCA_033398695.1. Lineage (NCBI taxonomy): Eukaryota > Viridiplantae > Streptophyta > Magnoliopsida > Lamiales > Orobanchaceae > Orobanche > Orobanche coerulescens. The sequence goes on from CM065804.1 coordinate 16,001,657, forward strand.
CCAGTGGCTACTGGACTACTAAACTTGTTATCCGATAGCGTGTGCAAGACTTGAAATGTAACGTACGCTAAGACCTCATAGTAGCGTACGTAAATGAACGTCTGTAGCGTGCGCAAATTCTTTTCCTTTTTCTTTCCAGACCTTACTGTCCTCTGACTTGAGATGCGATAGCGTGCGTTAATAATGTGGTATAGCGTGCGCTAATATTAGTATTTTAGCGTATGTAAATACTGAAGCTTTTGTGTGCGCTATCCATCAGGTAGGTTCCGACTAGACTGCAACTGAGTTGACTTGTCTGTATATATGCCTCGATAGCATGCGCTACTCTGAAACATGTAGCGTGCTCTAAGACCAGTTTTCTCCTTCAATATAACAGCTTACTAAGATCGATTTTATTAAATGTTTTGAATACGATCATCATCAAAATACTTTGAGTCAACACTTCTAAGGAATGAATCGAGTAGAACTTTAATGTTCTTAGAATAAGGCTTCTATTCATCGAATAAGTCTCCTGCCAAACCTCGGTAACTACGATGATTGGGTCCTCCCAACTCATCAAAGGGTGAGGTAATGCTCAATTTTTGATGCCTAAATGGCACTAAATTACAATTTACCGATCCTATGTATGTACCTAGAGCCTTTCGAACCTTACTTAGATTCAACAACATACGTAGCAATGGTTTCCAGATTGAAACCCACTGTGAGAATGGAATAGAGTTTCTTTTATTAATTCTAATGAATGTGGACGTAAACACATTTTAGAATAACTGATGAGTCGATCTAGTGGATGTACCTCACTATTATTAGGTTTTTAAAATCCTATGTTGTCACCAACAATATACTTTGGGACATAGACTCACATAGGCTTTGGCACGATAGACTAGGTAATCCTAGTCGAAGTATAATGATCCGTATACTAAAGAACATGTGCGAACATCATTACTTTTCGAGCGAAAATGTGGCAACAACTCAACATAAAGAACAATATGGATGTTAATCGTATTATATCATCCAAAGAACCGGATGCATATCAAATGCCCACCACTTAGTGTTGCAAAGCCTGCTCTTTAGCCAAAGTAGGAGCGAGACCTTCCTACGCTAAAGAAACAAAAGCCAACATTCTATTCTTAGGCTGAATATTAGGAGATATTAGTGGATCCATCCACCTAATATGCGGACCATTTATGTATTTATAGTTTTGATGGATTCTCCTGTAATGCCCGGATAATTATTGTTTATTTATCCTGTATTCGATCTTGTAAGACTCGAATTTGTGATGTTATTAATCGAAGATTGGTTTCTCGTATTCATACCCTTACGTATTCGTATCTCTAACATTTTGCATGCATGGTTCTGCACGTCATAACGTACGCTAGATGATGATCTTAGCGTACGCTACGACTACAATATAACATACGTTATCTGTAAAGCGTAACATATGTAAGCTCAGTCAACTCGAGGTCCGACAAGGGTTGGCGTGTGGGGGCCAGTGAAGATTTGTGAGATGCTCTGCGTGAACCTGGATGGCTTTCCAGCTAATCAAGTCAACGGACTTAACGTACGCTAAGGGGGATTTTTAACGTACGCTAAGGTCCTAGCGATTACGTACGTAAACCTATATGCTAACGTACGTAAGCCAATGCCAGAAACAGGTCAGTGAGCTCTGGCCAGATGTTAACGTACGCTAATCTTTGAGCATAGAGCATGCTAAGGTTGTTAAGTACGTAATGTATTGTGTTTAGCGTACGTAATGGTTAGATTTCTATTTATAGACCTCAACCCCCATTTCATTTCTTCCTCACACCTTAGCTGATTTTCGTAATATGGAGACTATCCATCATCATTTATCCATCATATCATCGTCCTAGCTTGATTTTGAAGATCATAGACCCTTGTGGATTGGTGTTCAAGCCCACAGTGTTGAGTTTCTTCAAGTTTTTCGTTGTTCGTCACTATATTGAGGTAGGTGAACCTTCACCAACTGGTTTAACATCTTCTTAGTGATGTTTTGGACCTGCTTTAAGTTTACCTAATCAGTTATATTCGTGAGGAGTCTTACATCATGGTTTTAGAAGATTAAATTCGGTGATACTTCGGTTCCTTTTGGTTGTTGAACATGTTGAATGAACCTTATAGTGATTAGATTCTTGAATAGCATCCTGAGATCATGAACCCAATTATAACAAGTTTTCGGAGATTATCTATGTTCTTAGGAATGGTATGATCGAGCATTTCATTGGAGAAATTAATGGATTGAGCTTAAGATTAATTCCTAGAAGGAGATGATAATCAACATGAACCTAGTGAATAAATCCTTATGATGATTCGTCGAGGTTTTCCGATATCTTGTTATTGAAGAACATGATTAGAATCCTTCTAAGATGAATTTCATTTCATATTGTATCATTCGACCGAAGAAATGTGTTTGAACTTGGATAGTATTCTATGAGATTGTTGCCCAGCCGAATAGCGTAGTGTCGGCTCAACCGAATGAAGTAGGGCAGAATAGTTCCATCACCATAATAGAGTATATCATGCCTTGTGTTAATTCGTTTGATGATTAGAACGATCATCCGGAACCGTTAGTTATACCGGTATTATTGTTGGATGAAGGTTTGGATTTTGGTGAGCTGATTGAGTGAGAATTCTCCGAGCGGATTGAAGCCTATTCGTATTAGCAATTCTTATCGCCATTTCTGAGGCAAGTATCATGTTTTGAAATTGTTATTATTAGAATTTTTGATCATGCATACAGTTTATTCATGTTGTTGAACATGAGTTTAGTTCCTTTAAATTATCATGGTATTCGTTATTGATTTCTTGAATGTTCATGTGGATGGACATATCGATTTGGCATATGTATATGCATGGTTTGTGTTTGTGTATGTTGTCACGATCCAAAAGGATCGGGCGATCTATGATGAGGGCGCTGGATCGGATGTCCACCATGCGTTGGTCCGACGGGATCATCATGGGGATCTATGCTGAGGGCGCTGGATCATTGGACGGGTTTTCCACCATGCGTTGGTCCGATGGGATCATCATGGGGATCTATACTGAGGGTGATAGATCATTGGATTACCCTGTGTTGTGTTGATGGAATCACGTGGATTCGCATCGTTGGATTCCGGTGACGGAAGTCCGTTTTATATAATTTATGATGCATTGTGGTTGCATATCCGATTTATGTATTATGATACTTGTACTAGCATCGTTTTGCTAACCTCTTCGGGGGTGGACATTTATTTTGATATTCATGTAGCCGAGGAGCGGGGAAGCAACAACAGTACCGGCATGACGATGAAGTGGCTCAATGATGTAGATTGATGTTGTCTTGTTTTTCCAGTTATTTTTCAGTACTCGAGTACGCGTATTTTTGTTGGTGTTTGGAATGCTTGTAATAATGGACTCATTTGAATTTTTGATGTGGTTTTGAATTATAATCTTAATGGTACTTTGGTATTATTTTCTGTATTTGTCAAATTAGCCTTGTAAATTCTTATTTAAAGGATTTACGGCGCTGTAATTATTCCGAATATATCGGGGTGTTACAGAATATGGTATCGGAGCTAAGATTCATGGATATCTTGGTAGTGGGGTTTAGTTGGGTCTGTTTACATTATTTGATTTATGGGTCATTTGTAACATCACTGCTCAGCCTGCATCGTCATGTGGACCGCGGTTGTAAGTCTCCTAATCTCATATACTACCGTTTTATTTAATTTCTGTTTTGTGAATATTGACGGACTTTCTTTTAGAAAATTTTTCCCTATATATTGAGTATTTGTATTTACAGTATGTTGAGGGGAGGTCATGGATACGGACGCGGTCGTGGACGCAGACGTGGTAATGCAAGACAGGAGGACTCAGCGTCTACCCTAGAATTATTGGCTAGTCGAACCGATTCCCATTCTGGAGGACAATAGGGATCAGCGAATGATAACGCAAATCCTAACATGCCGGGGGTGCTTCAGCAGGTGGTCGCTCAGATGACCCAGTTCGCTCAGGTGATTGACCGCATGCAGACGACGATGGACCAGCAGCGCAATGAGGATAACCGAGGAGACAAGTGGCTTACGAAAGTGGTCAAGTTACACCCATCGAAATTCGATGGTTCTGCCGAGATGCCTACTTGGTATCACTGGCTGAAGGAGTTAGAAAAGATTTTTGTGGAGATTAATTGTCCCTATGACCGAAAAGTTCCGATCACCCAGTATTTTCTAACTGGGAAGGCTTTTGACTGGTGGAAGGCTGTTCGACCTGAGGATCATAATGCTGACTGGACGAAATTCAGATTAATGATGGAAGCACAATATTGTCCTCGTCCAGTTAGAGAGGCTAGAGTCCAAGAGTTTTTCTCCCCGCAGAGTTCGGAGGCATCTGTGACAGACATAATCAAGACCTTTAATCACCATCTGACCTGTGTGCGACACTTGGTCAGGACCTAGGCAGAAAAGATTTTCCATTTCGACATGCGGATGAAGCCGTAGATTCAGCAGTATATGTCCGGATTCGAATGTACTACTTTGCGACATTATCACTACACCAAAAACAGGATTTTGTGACATTGAGACTCCCTGGATTTGTGACTGTCAATGACAGTCACAACTTTATGACTGCCAATAACAATCACAAAGACCAAATAGTAATAAATCCAAATATCTGTGACTGTTAATGACTGTCATAAGTGTTGTGACTGTCTTGAATAGTCATAAACTTTTCAAAGTTAAACGATAATAACCATGGCTCTCCCCTCTGACCTGTAACCTCTCTCATCTCTCTCATTTCCTTCTTCCCGTTCGACTCTCTCTCTCTCTCTCTCTCTCTAAAAGCTCCGCGGTTTCCACTCTCTCCGACGGCACTCGATTTGAAAAGTAAGCACACAAGGAACTCCCACACACACTGAAACCCACATACACACATAGACACCCACGATTTCACATCAGATCACCCGTCGAGGATGGGTTCACGGCGGCAACGATCCAGGTAAGGATGTTTAAACTCGGTTGGTAGTTTTTATGGAAATTAATTATGGATTTGTTTGGTTAAATTTGATTTTGGGTTGGATGTTTGAAATCGAAAGAAGAAGGTGTTGCTACCCAAAATATTATCCAGAGATAGATATTGCTGGAATGGATGAGTAGCAAACAAAGTGCGAGAGCACGTCCGTGGGGAAAGTAAAAAACACAAGATTTGCCGGGGTTGTTAGTCCCAGGCTTGAATGCTCTCGCGAGATATTATTAATACAAATACTTTGGAGTACAAATATTAATGTTAGAGTACGATTACAATGAGTGTAAAGACCCTAGTTATCTTAGCTATTGAGCGTGAAGATTTCTGGAAGAACCAGAGTTGATGCTCTGTGAGTTCTTGTAACAACGATGGGGTGCTGTGACGACTGTGAGAAATCGACAATCTCTCACAGTGTGTATTAGCAGGTAGTCTGAGCTCCTGGACTTGCGAGTCTCTTCAAATTTGAACTGTGGGGAGTTCTTGCCTCTGCCGATCGTCTTCTGGTTGAGAGGTGCTGAGAGAGAAATCCTGAGATAGATTCAATAGAGGAAGCCGAGAGTCTGAAAGTGTGTATGTATGTCTGAACGTGGCTCCGAACCTTTTTCCAGTTGCTGGAGGTTCTCTATTTATAGGACTGGGAGTTGCTGGGCGATCGCCTCTACTGTATTATAATAAGCGGGCGATCGTCTTTAGCACATGGGTTGGTCTCCTCAAGGCCCGCAGGAGTTGCTGGCTGCCAGAAATGCGAACCAATGAGAGGCCAACACGCGTTCGTGTCACTGTCCTGGCCCACTTAGGACCTTTCGGCGGTTCTGTCGGTAGGTGAGGCCGTCCTTGTCATTGACAGCTGTTGATGGTCAACGATCCATGTTCTGCGGCGCCTTTCGCGGATCTGCACATGGGTGTTTGCTTCGTGATCCAGTCTTCACAGATTTTGACGGACGATGGCCTTGTACGTGGCACAGGTCGGTCGTCCTGGGTCGGGCACCATAGTCGATCGCTAGGTGCCATAAGGCGATCGTCTTGAGAGTCGATCGCTTGATACTCGACGGTGGACTGTTACCTTCGTTTTGACAAGTTCGCCGTAGCTCGTTTGGTTGTGGACTCGGTCTCTCGGCCTTGTTATCGATCGCCGTCGAGGCGTATGAATCGCCGCATAACAGAAGATTTCCGATTTCCTGGAGTTGTTCGATTTGATTAGCATACGGGAGTTGTTAGATGTTCACATAATGATTTTATTTTATGTTAGGAATATGTATGTGTGTATGTATGTATGCATATCCAAAAAGGTGTAGATGGTTTCCTGCTGGAATTCGTAACTTACAGAAGCTGAAAGTGTTTGATTTTCACTCAAATCAGCTGCAGAGGGATGTGCAGAAACTGATTCCGGAACTTAGGAATGTGGAATATTTGGATTTGAGCAGGAATAATTTTTTTGGGTCCATGGAATTTAGTGTGGAGAATGTTTCTAGTTTAGCGAATACTGTCAAATAAGTAAACTTGATTGGGAATAATGTAGGGGGTCAGCTTTGTGGTGGCGACACAATGAGGTTGTTTAGGAATTTGTAGGTTCTAGATTTGGGTGATAATTGGATAGTTGGTGAACTACCTGCATTTGGGCAGTTGCCGAATCTTCATACACTAAGGCTTGGAAATAATCAGCTTTCAGTGCATGCACTGGGAGTTCCGCAAGGCCGTCCCATTGGTGGAGTTGGATCTAAGTGTTAATGGATTTTTGGGTGAGGTGTTGTTAATTCTATATTATTGTTATTGTTTTGCTTCTTTTTTCTTGCTACTCGCTATTATCTTAGTTTTTGCTTTTAATGTTGCATGTGATTGGGGCTATCTTTTCACCGTATTAAATGCTCAAATGGGGCCGAAATTGAACAAAAGTTTTCTATACTTGGTTCTCAGAATTTTGAACCTAAATGTATCAATCATTGTGACAACAGTTTTCAACTATGGTAAATGCTTGAAGACTGGTTGAATTTATAGCTTGGAGTTCAAGCTTTTACATAGTGATTGAATTTAGCTTTCGGTCTTCTGTTCGACTCATTGATGTTGGCAGCCTGATATTTTCTTGCTAATGTGTTGTAGTCGAGAAAATGAAGAAGCAGAAGCTTAGTTTTGATTATTTTTGTTGTTGTAGTGCTCGGTGAATAGGAAATCATGGATTCTCAATTGGAATCAATGATGTTCAGCCTGGTGTTGAATTAAACAAGAAGAAGAAGGTGACAATTGACAAGGAGTATGCCCAATGTACAGAGTCTACAGACTACATCGAAAGTTATAAATAATAGTGGATTTATATGATTTTTAAAAAGATCCGTCGGGCCTGACCCGGTGTCCATCCAAATAGTGTTTAAAAATCAAAATTTGAAAAAAAAAAACTTAGAATAATATTCCTTTAAAAATAAGTTCTCTCAGCACATCCTGCTTTGTCATGCTGGCTCTGCCATTGCGTTTGTATAAAGTTTAATCTCTCACGCCCTTTGTTTTTCGCATTGGATCATACGGATATCATAAACTCAGGCTTGAATATGGGTTTGCATCTCTGTTTTGGACTGAAAATTTTAAATGTTTGTCTGTCAAGACAATAAAGAAGGGTATTGAGTTGTGGATGTGTGGAGGATATTTATGTGGTTTTAGCTAATATTAAAGAGCCATTTAGATGGTCGTCCATGATTATGGAAAGAGGAAAAAAAATCACACTTGTTCAGATTTTATAAATTATAACTTTATAAATGGAATTGATGTCGAAGGAAGCATTTGATTTTGTTTTCATATTTCTGAAGTTTATTTATGCTAAATGAATCGAAATGAATAAAATGTTTTTTGAGTCTTATGTTCTTTGCTCTTTGTTTTTTGTTCTATGTTCTTTGTTTGTGTATCATTATAAGTGGCCCGACTGTAAATTATAATTTGTTGTTGAGCGGTAGATTGATTTATTTTGTGTGAGTTGACCGATTATGATCATTGACTTTTTGCATTTTTGCTTTTGCGAACCAATGAGAGGCCAACACGCATTCGTGTCGCTGTCCTGGGAGGCCCCACTTAGGACCTTTCGGCGGGTATGTCTTTAGGTGAGGCCGTCCTTGTCATTGACAGTTGTTGATGGTCAATGATCCATGTTCTGCGGCGCCTTTCGCGGATTTGCACATGGGTGTTTGCTTCGTGATCCAGTCTTCGCAGACTTTGACGGACGATGGCCTTGTACGTGGCACAGGTCGGTCATCCTGGGTCGGGCACCATAGTCGATCGCTAGGTGCCATAAGGCGATCATCTTGAGAGTCGATCGCTTGATACTCGACGGTGGACTATTACCTTCATTTTGGCAAGTTCGCCGTAGCTCGTTTGGTTGTGGACTCAGTCTCTCGGCCTTGTTATCGATCGCCGTCGAGGCGTATGAATCGCCGCATAACAATTGCCCCCCAGCTCGCTCCGATGTTGGAAACGTGGGGTGAGGTGGTTCTACTGGCGATTGCTTAACTTTGACGAGTGACTCTTCATTTTACGGAACTGGCGATCGTCTTTGAGCGGAATGACTTTGAATTTGGACGACCTGGTCGGTCGCTGAAATGAGCGGGAAATGACAGCGGTCATGGAAAAGTCTCTGGGGCACGTGTCGGGTTCCTGTCGGGGGAGACCGACGGTTAGTTATGACTCCTCGTCTGGCGTGTCCTTGAAACGACGCGTACGCGAGTTTCAAAGGAGCATTAATTGCGACAGTTGCACTCCAGCTCCTGAGATTCTCCTTAATTGCATGGAAGCCCCTGCCATCTCCTATAAAAAGGCACTGGGTTACAGTGTTGAGAACCTTATGCGATTTCATCGGAGAAGAAGAATATAGCCGAGAGATTTTCTGAAACCTTTGACTGCCGATCGTCGACCGACTTCTTCCTTCGGTAAGAAAACACTCCTTTTCTCCTCTTCTTTTCGAAAATGTCTGGAATACCTTCATCGTCTGGAATGGGCACCTCCTCTGCCGCCGGGACTTCGACTGTCCGGGGAGGATCCTCCGCAGAATTCCATTTGGAGACGGCCGCCGAGGCTATCCACACCGGTATTGATCCCACGGAAGTCGAGGAACTATTTAACGAAGCCAACGCCGCGAGGGAGGCGGCGGTTGAGCAGAAACTAGGGCTGAGCAAAACCGGAAACCGGAAACCGAGAAACCGACAAAAACCGATGAAACCGGAACCGAAAAACCGAAACCAAAGAGAACCCATCGGTTTTGGGTTCATATTTTAGAAACCGAATTTTTCGGTTTCGGTTTCGGCTTGTACTTTAGAAACTGCACCGTGAAACCGACCCATTCTTACGAAACCGACCCAGGAACCGAGCCAAACCCATAAACCGGCCCATAATATATTTACATACCTGATTATTTAATATTTAATATATATTTTAAAAAATAAAAAACTAAAATGTGGAACCTAACCCTAATTATAATATTAAATATATATTTAATATATATTTTAATATATACATTTGCTGGAAAATGGGTTAAAACCCAAAACCCATGAGTTTAAACCCAAAATCCATGAGCGTATGGGTTGAACCCGAGAAACCAAAACCGAAACCAAAACCGAACAGAAACCGAACCCATTGGGTTCTAAAACCCAAAAACCGAAATTAGCGGTTTGGGTTCGGTTTTACCCCAAAACCGACCCAAACCGACCCATGCTCAGCCCTAGCAGAAACGTTCGCTGGCGGAGAAGGATTCGGTGGTGAGGGTGTATTGGGAGCAGCATAGTGCTTTTGGCCAAGCCTATTTGGCCTTTGCAGACATGATGGAGAGGTTGGCCGGTCCGTGCCCCAAGTTCGATTACCGGGAGTACTCGATCGCCTACCCCTACCAGTCGGCGAAGCGGTCGCGGTTTTGGGCCGCGCAGCGTTCTCCGTGGTCCCTCGGCCAAATCAGGAGCTCGGCAACCAGGAAGGACCTGGCCGTCTGGAGGGCGAGGTATCATGTCCCCTCAGGCGTGGATCTTTTCGCGCCGGCCGAGAACGAGCGGGCCGACCAACCCCCGGAGGGTATGGTCACCGTGAATGAGGCGATTATGGAGGTCGGGCTGCGGTTCCCTTTGTCGTTCGCCGTCTCCCATCTGCTGGTTGCTTGGAATGTGGTGCCACTTTAGCTAACGCCGAACGCCTGGTTCCAGATCGTCTGTGCTCTCACCTTGTTTGGCGGTCACCGACTGTACCGACTTCCTTCGCCATTGGAGATGAACCACTTGTTCAAGTTTATGGTTCAGAAGGGGTCGGTCGGGGGCTATCATATCCAAGGCCGTTCTGGTCGGGTGATCCTTGGGGTCCCGAACAAGGTGCGGGGCGATCCGGCGAAGTAGTTCTGGGTCGGCGGTGCATGGAAGGCATCTGCGAGCGACAATCCTATGGGCGAGCTGGACATTCCCACAGGCTTTCGGGAGAGGAATCCGAGTAAGGGTTTTGACTCTCCCTTTGTTCGGATATGTTTTGAACTGATCTAATTTGGTTTTCCTTTTGCAGGTTTCCATATTCCGGCAGCCGACGAGCTACCTTTCAGTTTTCTAGTCGTCTGGGAGCGGATACGAAGCCTTCTGGACGACGACTTAGACGCTCGCCGGATCAACAAGGAGAGCCGTTGGCTGTCTGCTCGGTTGTTCCGTTTCCCGAGACATCTTTCGGTCCCAGGTATGAATTTCTACGATCTCCTTTTGCTTGGCGATCGTCCTGTTTGAGGAATATGTCTAACTGTTGTTTGATTGTTCCTTCTTGCAGAGGTCCACTTTCTTCGTTTCTTGGAGCCTCCGCCGGAGATTGCTATGTCGAACCCCGGAGTTTTGAGTCGTCTGCGCCAGAAGAAGTCGTCTCTAGTTCCTCCGGTGGCGCTACCTCTTATTCTGGAGGTGAGGCCTAATGTAGAGCCGATCGTAGCGTAGGAGGAGGTTCGGGAGGAAGGGATCCGGTCGAACCGCAAGCGGCAGAGATCGGGGGAACCTCCAGTCTCTGCCCCAGCTGGTGAGGTGCCGATCGCCGCGCCTCCGCTCACCGCGGTCCCCCCGGTGGATGAGCCTACGCCTTTTGTGGTTTTCTTGCAGGAAATGGCGATCGCCGAAGCCGAGACCCCTCGCGGGAAACCGTACTTTGGTCGCGACCCCGAGAAGTCCGAGAGGTAGATTTTGCTTGTTTATGAGTTTCGTTACTTGCGTGGGAGATGTGCTAACTCTTTGTTGTTTGATGCAGGATCCGTAACACTAACCCAGCTTGCCCGCCGCTGGTATTGGATTTCCTGGCGAGCCGATCTCCTCGCCAGGCCTGTGATGTCCCGCTATACGTCAACCGGGCTGTTTCTGCTTGCCGAAGGCCTGGACGACCGACTTAGATGCTATCCGGGAACACGATGCAGGCTGCTTTCGCTCTCTCCCTCTAGGCAGCGACGATGGCTGCCCAGGCTGTGAAGGAATTCGAGGGGCGCCCTTCTACTTCTCGTCTGCAGGCGGACCTTGAGGCCACTCGGAAAGAGAACTCCAAGTTTGCCGACAGGATTGTGGCTATGGAGAAGGACTCCTTAGATGCAGCTAAGCGGGCGAGTCATGAACTTGAGCTGGCGAGACAGGAATCTGAGCGAGCCCGGGCGACGGTTGACCGACTTCGGGATCAGATGACAGACGCCCGTCGATCGTACGCGGCCGCTCAGAAGGAGGCTGATCAGCTGAAGGTGACTGTCGCTCGGCTGACTAGCGAGTTGGCATCGTCGAGGGGAGAGACGGCCACTAAAGAGTCCGAGCTCCAGGGTGCGCAACAGGCGGTCACGGAGTTGAAAGGGAAGCTGGAGGCAACCGAGGCCGATCCTTTCTCAACGTGGAGTTCGTCAGCGAGTTTGCCTATTACATGGCGTTCGCTGACTCGCTCCGTGCTTCTAATAAGGGAGGGCTGGAGGTCGGCCCTCTTGCTGAAAACTTCAAGGCATATGCGTTGGAGCATCCTCTTCATTCTGCTTTCTCCGTGCCGATCTTGGATCTCTCGAAAATCGGCGTAGACCTGAGCTGGTACCCGACTCCCGAAAACCTTGTTCATCCAAACGCCTCGGAGGACGGGGAGGCAGCTCCAGAAGCTGGCGAAGGGTCGCGGGCCTATCCATTGGTTGAAGGCGAAGGCCAGGCAGGGGCCTGAGGCTCTACGTCCTTATTGTTTTAGCTTTTTGCCTTGTAATTTTTGTAGATTTCCATTGTAGTACTTAGGCCTTCGGGCGACTGTGTATGTACTTTGATATCCCAGGTAATGAAATGAAAGTTTGCTTCTTCAATTTATTACTTGAATGATTGCTTTTCTAAGTCTTTGCATGACTTTGTACAAGTGCGTGAGGAGAGATTGTTGTGTGTATAACTCCAAATGAATTGATAAACTCACATAGATAACTTTTACAACAAATTCGATCGCTGCACGTACATCTGAAAAATGCCGATCTCCATATGTAATTGAATAGGGACGATCGTCGTATAATTAGCTCCGCCCTTCCCCCTTATTTTTGTTCACTTAGTGAAAGTAAGGGGACGAAAATAAATCGTTGAGTGAGGGGTCTTCAATTTTGCAGATTCTTCGAGGAAGGCCGTCCATCTCGGTCTTGAGGAACCGTGCACGATCGCAGAGTTCGATGGACCGATCTCCACGACCGTGTCTTGTGCGTGAGCGACATTCCGTCTGATGGCTAAGTTCTCGCGACTCACTTAATTGTTAGGGTCCTCCGTAGGCTGCGCCTCGCCTCGTATTTAAACGAAGGGCGTGCGGTCTTGGTCTGGAGGATTCCTTACGCAGGGCATCGTCGGATTAATAGACTCCACGACCGCGGCTTGTTAGCACTTTTCTACCTCGGGCCGCCATTAAGATGGCGACCCTCGACGGTATACGTTGTGATGGGGGGAGGGACGCGTTGCATTGTCCGGGAAGGACCCACCATGTTAAGTGATGGACCTTTGAGGGCGGGCGAACATGTCCACAGATCTGTTTTGGAGGGCCCTCAGACTACGCCCGCCTCGTATTTAAACGAAGGGCAAGCGATCATGGCCCAAAGGGACCTTGCATGGGCACAGAGAACGGTTCCATCGTCCTACACAACCATGTCGACACTCTTCTACCTCGGACCATCATGTCAGATGACGATCCTCGATGGTATACGTTGTGTAAGGGGAGGAGATCGCCTGCCTAGGTTCTTCATGTTGATGACGAACTTTAGAGGGCGAGCGAGTAATCCTCTGATTTGTTTTGGAGAGTCCTTCGGCTATGCCCGCCTCGTATTTAAATGAAGGGCGAGCGATCGAAGCCCAAAGGAACCTTGCATGGACGGATCGTCAGTTTAATCGATTTTAGCGACCATGGCGGCACTTTTCTACCTCGGACCATCATGTCAGATGATGATCCTCGACGGTATACGTTGTGCTAGGGGAGGCGATCTCTGTCTAGGTCCATCATGTTGATGACGAACTTTAGAGGGCGAGCGAGTCATCCTCTTTTTCGAAGCATTTGCTCAGGCAGTAGTCTTTGGTTTAATGAGGCGGGAAATCGGGGAGAGACTTCCGAAGTTCCCTCCTCTTGATTGAAGCATGTAGACTCGATCACCGAGGTTGATCGAGGGGTCGGATCGTATGAGCTTTCCGGCATGTTCGCATTCGACTCTGGAGACCGTGTTGGGAGATCGATGGGGCTCCGGATAAGCCAATAAATTGTCCAACTTGACCTCCTCGAACAATTTCCAGAGTTGTCTGAGGAGGTCGCGGCATTGGTTAGTGTTGTGGCCGGGACTCTTGTGGTAAGCACAATATTGATTGCGGTCCAGATGACCGTTGTTCCTTATCGCTTTTGGCTTGTTTAGCGGTTCGCGTCCCTTGATGGCGTAAAAAATGTGGTCCAAAGTTTGGTTGAACTTGTGGAGGAGACGGGCTTCCACATCCTCGAAGGCCTTGAGATCGCCGGGTGGCTTAGCGATTGCCTTTTTGGTTTTGGCGATCGCTGTCTTCCGGACGGGAGGCAGCGTCCCCTCTCCAAGGCGGAGGGTGAGCATCCTGTGCCTGGCCAGAAAGTCGGCGGCCTTAGCGTGGAAGATCACGTAGGTCGGGGGGATGTCCTTCGTGAGATGTCTAAACATGGGTGAATGACCGTAGAATCCCCCCAGGACCGAGTAGAGAGCGAGCTCGTCACTGATGGGCTCACCGATGAGGACGATTTCATCCGCCCGGTCGATATAGTCTGCATCGGATTCGTCTTCCCCCTGCCTGATTTTCATCATGCGGTGGGGGCCTTCTAGTCTGGCGACCTTGGCGGCAAAGTATGATGTGAAGTCATTCGCCAGTTTCTCAAAGGAGATGATCGATCACGGTGGTAGTAAGACGTACCACCTATGGGCCAGCTCGTCCAATGTTAACGGGAAGATTCGGCACTTGGTCGCATCTGATGCCCCACACCCGGTCATGTAGATTCGGAACTTGCTTAGGTGGGTCTCGGGGTCCGATCTCCCTTCGTACAAAGGTGTTTTAGGAGGAGCGATCCTTGGTTGCACCGGGGCAAGCTCGATGTGGACCGCGAGTGGCTCGATCGGTCCGATGATCTTTCTACTGGCGCTTGCCCCAGTATCCAGGAGCACTTTCATCTCGTCGAGCTGGCGTTGCATAGCGGCCATCGCCGCGGCCTGGCAGCTCGCGGCTAGGCCCTCGGAGCAGGAGCCGAGGCGGTCAAGTACTGAGCCCCCGACGTTCGTAGCGGGATCCAGACGGCTGACCTGTATTCGGCTGGGAGTTGGGTAGGCCGAACTCCGGGTGACGGACTCGGATTCCGTCGTCTCGTGGTTGGGGCCAGAATGCCCCGATCGCCATGATAGATCGCTTCCCAAGCGACTGAATACGGAACCGTCCGGCCTTGCGAGAGCCTTTTCTCGGGAATTGGGGATTTCTGACGATCGCTCGCCCAGTAACCCATTGAACTTCCGTTTGCCCACGCGGTGGATGGCTGAGGGAGTTATAGCGGGCGTTGCGCATGCTCTCCGTCGCTACTTTAGGATGGCCATAGCCTCCTCGATCTGTTCCGCAGTTTGGAACTGGTCGAGTGAAAGGTAGTGGTCGTCCCTCATATGCGGGATCGAGAGTCTCGCGTCACCGTGGCTACCCTCTACCGTCGGCTAGGGCTCGAATCGAGCCGGGATATGATGTCCGGCAGTTCGGAGAGTGGCTCTCTTCGATGTGGTGGCAGACATCATGACTCTAAAGGTTTTTCTTTGAAGAGCAGTGAGTGTCTCTTAAAGTATATGCCCCGAGAACAGTGAGTGTTCTTCGGGACGGTAGGAATAAAAAACAAAGGTTAAGATGCCCTTCCTCTAGCGCCAATTGTTGCTACCCAAAATATTATCCGGAGATGGATATTGCTGGAATGGATGAGTAGCAAACAAAGTGCGAGATCACGTCTGTGGGGAAAGTAAAAAACACAAGATTTGTCGGGGTTGTTAGTCCCGGGCTTGAATGCTCTCGCGAGATATTATTAATACAAATACTTTGGAGTACAAATATTAATGTTAGAGTACGATTACAATGAGTGTAAAGACCCTAGTTGTCTTAGCTATTGAGCGTGAAGATTGCCGGAAGAACCAAAGTTGATACTCTGTGAGTTCTTGTAACAACGATGGGGTGCTGTGACGACTGTGAGAAATCGACGATCTCTCACAGTGTGTATTAGCAGGTAGTCTGAGCTCCTGGACTTGTGAGTCTATTCAAATTTGAACTGTGGGGAGTTCTTGCCTCTGTCGATCGTCTTCTGGTTGAGAGGTGCTAAGAGAGAAATCCTGAGATAGATTCAAGAGAGGAAGCCGAGAGTCTGAAAGTGTGTATGTATGTCTGAACGTGATTCCGAACCTTTTTCCAGTTGCTGGAGATTCTCTATTTATAGGACTGGGAGTTGCTGGGCGATCGCCTCAGCTGTATTATAATAAGCGGGCGATCGTCTTTAACACATGGGTTGGTCTCCTCAAGGCCCGCAGGAGTTGCTGGCTGCCAGAAATACGAACCAATGAGAGGCCAACACGCGTTCGTGTCGCTGTCCTAGGAGGCCCCACTTAGGACCTCTCGGCGGGTCTGTCGGTAGGTGAGGCCGTCTTTATCATTGACAGCGGTTGATGGTGAACGATCCATGTTCTGCGGCGCCTTTCGCGGATCTGCACATGGGCGTTTGCTTCGTGATCCAGTCTTCGCAGACTTTGACAGACGATGGCCTTATACGTGGCACAGGTCGGTCGTCCTGGGTCGGGCACCATAGTCGATCGCTAGGTGCCATAAGGCGATCGTATTGAGAGTCGATCGCTTGATACTCGATGGTGGACTGTTACCTTCGTTTTGACAAGTTCACCGTAGCTCGTTTGGTTGTGGACTCGATCGCTCGGCCTTGTTATCGATCGCCGTCGAGGTATATGAATCGCCGCACAACAGAAGGTTTCCGATTTCCTGGAGTTGTTCGATTTGATTAGCATACGGGAGTTGTTAGATGTTCACATAATGATTTTATTTTATGTTAGGAATATGTATGTGTGTATGTATGTATGCATATCCAAAAAGGTTCAGATGGTTTCCTGTTGGAATTCGTAACTTACAGCAGTTGAAAGTGTTTGATTTTCACTCGAATCAGCTGCAAAGGGATGTGCAAAAACTGATTCCGGAACTTAGGAATGTGGAATATTTGGATTTGAGGAGGAATAATTTTTTTGGGTCCATGGAATTTAGTGTGGAGAATGTTTCTAGTTTAGCGAATACTGTCAAATAAGTAAACTTGATTGGGAATAATGTAGGGGGTCAGCTTTGGGGTTGCGACACAATGAGGTTGTTTAGGAATTTGCAGGTTCTAGATTTGGGTGATAATTGGATAGTTGGTGAACTACCTGCATTTGGGCAGTTGCCGAATCTTCATACACTAAGGCTTGGAAATAATCAGCTTTCCAGGTCTGTACCTGGGGAGTTACTGCAAGGGGCTGTCCTATTGGTGGAGTTGGATCTCAGTGTTAATGGATTTTCGGGTGAGGTGTTGTTAATTCTATATTATTGTTATTGTTTTGCTTCTTTTCCCTTGCTACTGGCTATTGTCTTAGTTTTTGCTTTTAATGTTGCATGTGATTGGGGCTATCTTTTCACCGTATTAAATGCTCAAATGGGGCCGAAATTGAACAAAAGTTTTCTATACTTGGTTCTTAGAATTTTGAACCTAAATGTATCAATCATTGTGACAACAGTTTTCAACTATGGTAAATTGTGGAAGACTGGTGAATTTATAGCTTGGAGTTCAACCTTTTACATAGTGATTGAATTTAGCTTTCGGTCTTCTGTTCGACTGATTGATGTTGGCAGCCTGATATTTTCTTGCTAATGTGTTGTAGTCGAGAAAATGAAGAAGCAGAAGCTTAGTTCTGATTATTTTTGTTGTTGTAGTGCTCGGTGAATAGGAAATCATGGATTCTCAATTGGAATCAATGATGTTCAGCCTGGTGTTAAATTAAACAAGAAGAAGAAGGTGACAATTGACAAGGAGTATGCCCAATGTACAGAGTCTACAGACTACATCGAAAGTTATAAATAATAGTGGATTTATTTGATTTTTTAAAAAAGATCCGTCCCGATATCCATCCAAATAGTGTTTGAAAATCAAAATTTGAAAAAAAAAAAAAACTTAGAATAATATTCCTTTAAAAATAAGTTCTCTCAGCACGTCCTGCTTTGTCATGCTGGCTCTGCCATTGCGTTTGTATAAAGTTTAATCTCTCACGCCCTTTGTTTTTCGCATTGGATCATACGGATATCATAAACTCAGGCTTGAATATGGGTTTGCATCTCTGTTTTGGACTGAAAATTTTAGATGTTTGTCTGTCAGGACAATAAAGAAGGGTATTGAGTTGTGGATGTGTGGAGGATATTTATGTGGTTTTAGCTAATATTCACTACTACAAAATATACTTTTTGCGACGCTCAATTTACATCAGTTTAACAAAAACCGATGTAAAAATTAAAAATACGGTCAATTTACATCGGTTATCAAATAAAACCGATGTAAAAAATCAAATTCCGGTCAATTTACATCGGTTGTTCAAATAACCGATGTAAAATTATTATATATTTACATCGATTGTTCAAATAACCGATGTAAAAACTAAAATTACTATATTTTACATCGGTTGTTAAAATAACCGATGTAAAAAAAATTATATATTTACATCGGTTGTCCAAATAACGGATGTAAAAATTAAAATTACTATTTTTTACATCAGTTGTTATAATAACCGATGTAAAATTATTATATTTTTACATCGCTTGTTAATAACCGATGTAAAATTATTATACTTTACATCGGTTGTTCAAATAACCGATGTAAAATTTTTATATATTTACATCGGTTATTCAATCAACCGATGTAAAATTTTAAATATTGTAATTTACATCAGTTATTCCAAAATCGATGTAAAATAAAGTATTAATTTTACATCGGTTATAGAATAATTGATGTAAAAATTGAAAATACGATAAATTTACACCAGTTATTCCAAAACCGATGTAATTAATACTTTTTATATCAGTTTTAGAATAAAAAATAAAAATGGTAAATTTTACATCGGTTTCTCTAAAACGGTCATAAAATCTTTTTTTTGAAAACATGTATTTTTATTTACGATGATTCTTTAAAATATAAAAGAAATGAAAAATAAAAATAAAAATAAAAAATCATTTTTTCGAAATAATACAAAAAAGAATAAAATTGACTAATCCAAAACTGATGTATAAAATAGTAATTTTACATTGATTTTGAATAACTAATGTAAAGATTAAAATTAGGTTAATTTACATTAGTTGTTCCAAAAATGATGTAAAATTAATACTTTTTCATCAATTTTAGAATAACCGACGTAAATAATAAAAATGGATAGACTTTACATCGATTTTTCTAAAACTGTCATAAAATTCTTTTTTTAAAAATATGTATTTTTATTTATGATGATTCTTTAAAATATAAAATAAATGAAAAATAAAAAACAATCTAAAAAATCATTTTTTCCAAAATAATACAAAAAGAATAAAATTGATTTTTTTATTTTTATTTAAAAGGTAGAGACCAAAATGTATTTAAATATAATATAAATAGAAATTGTTCAAACAAATAATTATAGCCTAGTGGTTGGGACTTGACTCCCCAACCCCAAGGTCGAGGGTTCGAATCATTATGGTGACAAAGTGCAATATATTGTTATTTCAGGTGCGGGTTCGGGTCGGGTCTGAGTGGGTTTCGGGTCGGGCCTCGGAGGATTTGGGTTGGGGTCGGGGTGCCAAACCTTCCATAAAATATAAGACATTTTACACCGGTTCTTTCTAAAATCGATGTAAATTTAAGACATTTTACATCGGTTCTTATCAAAACCGATGTAAAATGTGAATATTTTTTCATCGGTTTTAAAAAGAACCGATGTAAAAGGTGAATGTTTTATGACGGTTTTGGAAGAACCGATGTAAAATGTATATTTTTTATGACGGTTTTGGAAGAACCGATGTAAAACATGAACTTTTACTACGGGTTTAAAACCATCGTAAAATGTGCCCACTTTCTACGAGGGTAGATTTTACGACGGTTCTAAAACCGTCGTAGAAACCCTTCCAGAACCGTCGTTAAAACCCCTTTTTGTAGTAGTAATTAAAGAGCCATTTAGATGGTTGTCCATGATTATGGAAAGAGGAAAAAAAATCACATTTGTTCAGATTTTATAAATTATAACTTTATAAATGGAATTGATGTAAAAGGAAGTATTTGATTTTGTTTTCATATTTCTGAAGTTTATTTATGCTAAATGAATCGAAATGAATAAAGTGTTTTTTGAGTCTTATGTTCTTTGTTCTTTGTTCTATGTTCTTTGTTTGTGTATCATTATAAGTGGCCCGACTGTAAATTATAATTTGTTGTTGAGCGGTAGATTGATTTATTTTGTGTGAATTGACCGATTATGATCATTGACTTTTTGCATTTTTGCTTTTGCACAAAAAATTGCTGTTGACTTTTTCTTCATTGAACCTTTTCATGTTTGTTTTAGTAACGAGTTTTCGAGTTGCTGTGGGAAATGAGTATTGATGAATGAAAATGAAGGCTGTGAATAGAAAAGTTGGAAAGTATAAGCTTGGGAGAACCATTGGAGAGGGAACATTTGTAAAAGTTAAGTTTGCACAAAACATGGAGACTGGTGACAGTGTGGCTATCAAGGTCTTGGCCAAGAGTACCATTCTCAAGCACAAATTTGTTGATCAGGTATTCACTTTATTTTCTAATGTTGCTAGGATCGCCAAGTTTATTGTTGTTGTTTTAATGATGTGTATAAAGGGAAAGAGGCATTGTATAATGGCTGCAGATCTTTTATTTATTTTAAACTAGAAGGGATGGCGAGAAAGATAAAATATTGGAGCGACCAGGTTGAAGGGTTGAACAGTTCTGCCAAAGCTTTTTAGCAGCATCTGTATATTTTTTTTTCTTTTTCATGATAAAAAAGTTGCATACAAAATACTGGTGTATAATTTCGTCGCTAAGGGTCAGGGTCCTTGTTTTTGTTCTTTCACTGAAGAAGTTCCACTAGAATCTTCCGAAATTGGAAGAGGCTCTCGAGAAGGGATATATAATTTCCATTCATTACTTATGGAGATATCGACCTGTGGAAACCTAATGAGTGATAATATTGATTAAGTGGACGCGCAAATAATGCATATTTCATTTCCTTAAACTTTTAGACTTCACCTTGAGCTATCTTTGTATAAAGTGAGAGTTTGTACCTCCAGCTTGCCATGAGCAGGAGTTACTACCTCCGGCTTGCATCACACCCACTTATAATATTAATTAAGTGGATGCGGAAATCTACTTATATTGTATTGCTTGTGATTGACTTTACTTTTATAATTATTTTGCTTTATCCTGATATTACTCTTACTTTGCCAAATATCGGTTGTTTCAGTTTCATTCCAATTATATGATCTGAAGAAGCAAGGATTCATTGAAAGGCAGAAGGTCGGTTAATTAGTTTTGGCCCTAACCATTCTCTCCAATCCTTGAATATTATAGTGGAACAGGTATATTAAGATTATTTGGTCGACATATTCAAATGAACTAAAAAGTTATTGCTGCTCTTTGTATTCCTAAATTATATCTTAATGTAGTACTGCACAAGGATTTTTTATCTTTATTTATTTAGGTTAATCATTGATTTATATATTTTATTTTGTTGTTCAGGCAAAAAATGCTCCTTAAACCGTTGTTTTAGCAGGTTGCTCCACTTGTGTATTCCATGGATGAAGCTTATGATTCTATTAGCTTAACTTCTTAGTTGTTGATATTTTCAATATATAACTAATATTCCGTACTTATTTTATTTCAATGGGTTGGTTCGGAGTTTTTTTTAAATGTGTTAATTTTCAGCATTACATTGTGATTTTTATATGTCTTGTAAAACTTAATTGGAGTGTTGTGTGAATACTTTGAGAAATATGTTTGGATTGTATTATGAATTCAGTATGAAAAATAATTAGATTACATTCAAAGAAAAATGGGGTTTTACTATTTTTTTTGTATTTTTCAACATTTATGACTTCTAAAAACAGTCACAAGACAGTCAAGAAAAATGATATTTGTGACTGTCCATGGAAGTGATGAAAGTTGAAATTCATGACTGCTAATGACAGTCATAAATGATATTTGTGACTGCCATGGAAAGTGGTATTGTAAAGTCATATAAATGAGGTTTTGTCACTGTTTTGTGACTGTTTTTGACAGTCACAAAAAACTTATGACTGGTGATTTTATGACAGTCATTTGTGATTGTTTTTGCCATTTGTGACAGTTTTTTACAGTCACAAAATCGTGATTCTGGTGCAGTGTATCAAGACAAAGCACTGGCATACGACATGAAAGAGGTGGCGGTGGAGAAATCAATGGAAGCAAAGAAGTAGAAAGTGTCTGGCAACTTCACGGAGAATAGGAGTAGTGGGCCCCGCAAGGGCCAGTCTTCATTTCATTCATCTAGGAGACCTTCGCATCATTCCCGAGGCGGAAAGAAGTTCCAGACAGCATCAACGGTTTCAGACACAGCGAAGAAATGTTATAACTGTGGTAAAGCAGGGCATGTTCGGCGTGATTGCTACGCACCTTCTGTGACCTGTTTCGAGTGTGGACAGGAAGGCCATCGTGCGACTTTTTGCGGAAATGTGACTAGATCTATTGGTACTCGCACTCCTGCACCGGTTCCGAAATAGATAAGTGTGAACCAGACACAGCAAAGTGGTTTCCAGCAGCAGAATGTTGGGAAAACAGAAGCGTCCAGTGCTTGGTCCGTTCCTCCGTGCCTTTAAGAGATGAGGAGGCCAGACGATCAGAACACTGCTGTTGCATCAGGTACGATTCAGATCTTTTTGCAACCAGTTAGTGTCTTATTCGATTCAAGAGCTACACATTATTTCCTATCACTGAACTGTGTTAATCATTTGAAAATCTCGTGTTTATATGATTGTGAGCCTTATGTTGTGGGATTACCGAGTAGAGAGAGAATTGTGGGAACCCTAAAAACTAGAGATTTTCCAGTGTCTATAGAAGGGAGAGATTGGCCATCAAATCTTATTGTGGTCGACATCCATGGTAACGATTTAATTCTCGGAGACGATTGGCTCAATCGTTATGGGGCTATTTTGAATTACCGAAAGAGAGTTATTTCTATCATTGCTGATGACGGATCTGAACATTTATTCAAAGGATGGAGACCGGGAAGCTCAGGAAAATTGATCAAAGCCATGAAAGCAGTGAAATTGCTAAAGCAGGATTGTTACGGATTTTGGTGTTGTGCCATGAATAAAGAAGAAGGAGTAGAGCTCGCATCTATTCAAGTGGTAAACGAATTCTCAGACGTATTCCCTGACGAACTACCTGGGTTACCTTCGCGAAAAGAAGTAGAGTTTAATATCGAATTAGAGCCTGGAGTCGCACCTATTTCTAGAGCACCATACCGTATGGCGCAAATCGAGATGTATGAACTAAAGAAGCAGCTTGAGAAATTATTGCAGAAGGGTTACATTCAACCTAGCATTTCTCCTTGGGGAGCACCCGTTCTCTTTGTCCAGAAGAAAGATGGATCCCTCCGATTGTGTATCGACTACAGGGAGCTAAACAAGGTGACGATCAAGAATAAGTATCCAATACCTCGGATCGACGACTTGTTTGACCAACTGCAGGGGGCAAGAGTATTCTCGAAGATTGACTTGAGATCAGGATACCATCAATTGAGAATTAAGGAATCGGATGTACCAAAATCTACATTCAGATCCCGGTGCCATTCGGAATTACCAATGCTCCTGCGGTATTTATGCAATTGATGAATCAGGTATTCTTAGAATACTTGGATAAATTCGTGGTCGTTTTCATTGATGACATCTTGATCTATTCGAAAGACCCAGAGGAGCATGCAGAGCATTTGCGTATCGTTTTGAGTACTTTGAGGAATGAACAGCTTTATGCGAAACTTTCTAAATGCGAGTTTTGGCTTAAGGAAGTAACTTTCCTTGGGCATGTGATATCAGCTGACGGAGTTCAGGTAGACCCGAAGAAAGTCGAAGCAATCTTGGAATGGGAATCTCCTAATAACGTGAAAGAAGTCTGAAGTTTCTTAGGACTTGCTCGATATTATCGCCGTTTTGTAGAAGGATTTTCCAAAATTGCTCGTCCGCTTACTCAGCTATTGCAGAAGACTCAGAAATTCGTGTGGAATGAGAAATGCCAGGCTAGTTTTGATGAACTTAAGAGAAGACTGACGACAGCGCCTATACTAGCGTTACCAGATGGAATGGATGGATTCATGGTATATAATAATGCTTCAAATCAGGGTCTGGGATGCGTGTTGATGCAAAAGGATAATGTGATTGCCTATGCCTCTCGATAGTTGAAACCATATGAAGTAAATTACCCGACTCATGATTTGGAGTTAGCAGTTGTAGTCTTTGCCTTGAAGATTTGGCGACATTATTTGTACAGCACTCATTGTCAGATCTTCATAGATCATAAGAGCCTCAAGTATATTTTCAGTCAGAAGGAATTAAACATGAGGCAGAGAAGGTGGCTGGAATTGATCAAGGATTACGACCTAGAAATCCTCTATCATCCAGGCAAAGCGAACGTGGTAGCTGATGCACTGAGCCACAAACCTGTTTCTTTTCGAGTGTTGGAAGCACTTACGTCCCAAACCAACATTCAACGAGAACTGATTTGTGAAGGAATCGAAGTATGGTCACAAGGAGTCCAAGGGCAACTGTGTGTGATGGAACTAACTTCGTCGTTGGTCGAAGAAATCAAATCTAAGCAGTTGGATGATTCTTTGATTCTTCGATTATGTGACGAAGTGAACAAAGGGAAGGCCCCAGGATTCGTGATACAGGATGATGGAGTTCTGAGATTTCAGAGTCAATTTTGCGTCCCGATGATGATGTTTTGAGACAGACAATCTTGAAGGAAGCTCACAACACGCCCTATTCTATTCACCGGGCACCAGTAAGATGTATAAGGACCTAAAAGAAAATTTATGGTGGGGAAATATGAAGAAGGATGTAGCGGAATACGTTTCGAAATGTTTAACCTGTCAGCAGGTTAAGATTGAACATCAGCGGCCTACCGGGATGTTAAAGCCACTTCCGATTCCTGAGTGGAAGTGGGAGGATATATCGATGGACTTCATCACCAATATGCCAATGACCAAGACGGGAATAAATATAATTTGGGTTATAGTTGATCGAATAACCAATTCGGCTCATTTCCTGGGTATTAAAGACATTTGGGGACCCGAGAAATTAGCACGAGTGTTTGTTGCGGAAATAGTCCGATTGCATGGTACACCGAAGACCATTATTTCGGATCGAGATGGTCGCTTTGTGTGGCACTTTTGGAAGGCAGTTCATAAGGCCTTGGGAACCGAGCTGAACTTTAGCATGGCTTATCATCCTCAGACGGAGGGTCAGTCCGAAAGGACTATACAGACAGTAGAAGATATGCTAAGAGCTTGTGCCTTAGATTGGTCAACCGATTGGGAGGTTCATTTGCCGTTGATTGAATTCACCTGCAACAATAGTTGGCATGCTTCCATTAAGATGGCACCATTTGAAGCGTTGTACGGAAGAAGATGCAGATCACCTCTGTGTTGGGATGACTCTTCTGACTTGATCGGGACGGAACCAGAGTTGATAGTTCAGACCCAAGAGAAGGTATCCCTGATTCGTGAAAGACTGTTAACTGCCTAGAGTCGACAGAAGTCTTATGCAGATGTGCGCCATTGCCCGTTGGAGTTTGAGATTGGGGACCATGTACTATTAAAGGTTTCTCCTACCCGGGGAATTTTCCGTTTTGGGAGGAAAGGAAAGCTGAGTCCGAGATATATCGTGTCATTCGAGATCCTTGAAAGACATAGGGAGTTGGCGTACAGGTTGGCCTTACCGCCATCACTGAGTCACGTTCATAATGTATTCCACGTATCCCAATTGCGGAAATATATACCGGATCCCAGTCATATCATCGATTTTGGTGAGATTGAAGTGGCTAATGATGGCTCGTTCGAAGAAAAACCAATCAAGATACTCGAGAGTCGAGTCAAGCAATTGAGGAATAAACCGATCTCCTTGGTTAAAGTTCAGTGGTCTCGACATGGAGTCATAGAAGCAACTTGGGAGACTGAAGATGATATGAAGTCGAGATACCCGGAATTGTTTTCTTTTTAAGTTTTGGGCCGAAATTTCTTTTTAGAAGGGTAGTATGTAATGCCCAGATAATTATTGTGTATTTATCCTATATTCGATCTTGTAAGACTCGACTTTGTGATGTTATTAATCGAAGATTGGTTTCCCGTATTCGTATCCTTACGTTTTCGTATCTCCAACATTTTGCATGCATGGTTCTGCACGTCATAACGTATGCTAGATGATGATTTTAGCGTACGCTACGACTACAATATAATGTACGTTATCTGTTAAGCTTAATGTACGTAAGCTCAGTCAACTCGAGATCTGACAAGGGTCGGCGTGTGGGGGCCAGTGAAGATTCGTGGGATGCTCCGCGTGAATCTGGACGGCTTTCCAGCCAAGCAAGTCAACGGACTTAACGTACGCTAAGGGGGATTTTTAACGTACGCTAAGGTCCTAGCGATTACGTACGTAAACCTGTATGCTAACGTACGTAAGCCAATGCCAGAAACAGGCCAGTGAGCTCTGGCCAGACGTTAACGTACGCTAATCTTCGAGCATAGCGCACGCTAAGGTTGTTACGTACGTAATGTATTGTGTTTAGCGTACGTAATGGTTAGATTTCTATTTATAGACCTCAACCCCCATTTCATTTCTTCCTCACACCTTAGCTGATTTTCGTAATCTGGAGACTATCCATCACCATTTATCCATCATATCATCGTCCTAGCTTGATTTTGAAGATCATTGACCCTTGTGGATTGGTGTTCAAGCCCACGGTGTTGAGTTTCTTCAATTTCTTCATTGTTCGTCACTATATTGAGATAGGTGATCCTTCACCAACTGGTTTAACATGTTCTTAGTGATGTTTTGGACCTGTTTTAAGTTTACCTAATCAGTTATATTCATGAGGAGTCTTACATCATGGTTTTAGAAGATTAAATTCGGTGATACTTCGGTTCCTTTTGGTTGTTGAACATGTTGAATGAACCTTATAGTGATTAAATTCTTGAATATAGCATCCTGAGATCATGAACCCAATTATAACAAGTTTTCGGAGATTATCTAAGTTCTTAGGAATGGTATGATCGAGCATTTCGTTGGAGAAATTAATGGATTGAGCTTAGGATTAATTCCTAGAAAGAAATGATAATCAAGATGAACCTAGTGAATAAATCCTTATGATGATTCGTCGAGGTTTTCCGATATATTGTTATTGAAGAACATGATTAGAATCTTTCTAAGATGAATTTAATTTCATATTGTATCATTCGACCGAAGAAATGTGTTTGAACTTGGATAGTATTCTATGATATTGTTGCCCGACCGAACAGCGTAGTGTCGGTTCAACCGAATGAAGTAGGGCAGAATAGTTCCATCGCCATAATAGAGCATATCATGCCATGTGTTGATTCATTTTATGATTAGAACGATTATCCAGAACCGTTAGTTATACCGGTATTATTATTCGATGAAGGTTTGGATTTTGGTGAGCTGATCGAGTGAGAATTCTCCGAGCGGATTGAAGCCTATTCGTAGTAGCAATTCTTATCGCCATTTCTGAGGCAAGTATCGTATTTTGAAATTGTTATTATTGGAATTTTTGATCATGCATACAATTTATTCATGTTTTTGAACATGAGTTTAGTTCCTTTAAATTATCATGGTATTCGTTATTGATTTCTTGAATGTTCATGTTGATGGACATATCGATTTGGCATATGTATATGCATGGTTTGTGTTTGTGTATGTTGTGACGATCCGAAGGGATCGAGTGATCTATGCTGAGGGCGCTGGATCGGATGTCCATCACGCGTTGGTCCGATAGGATCATCATGAGGATCTATGCTGAGGGCGCTAGATCGTTGGACGGGTTTTCCACCATGCGTTGGTCCGATGGGATCATCATGGGGATCTATACTGAGGGCGCTGGATCATTGGATTACCCTGTGTTGTGTTGATGGAATCACGTGGATTCGCATCGTTGGATTCCGGTGGCGGAAGTCCATTTTATGTAATTTATGATGCATTGTGGTTGCATATCCTATTTATGTATTATGATACTTGTACTAGCATCGTTTTGCTAACCCCTTCGGGGGTGGACATTTGTTTTAATATTCAGGTAGCCGATGAGCGAGGAAGCAACCACAGTACCGGCTGGACGATGAAGTGGCTCAGTGATGTAGATTGATATTGTCTTGTTTTTCCAGTTATTTTTCAGTACTCGAGTACGAGTATTTTTGTTGGTGTTTGGAATTCTTGTAATAATGAACTCATTTGAATTGTCGAACTGGTTTTGAATTATAATCTTAATGGTACTTTGGTATTATTTTCCGTATTTCTCAAATTAGCCTTGTAAATTTTTATTTAAAGGATTTACGGCGCCGTAATTATTCCGAATATACCGGGGTGTTGCATCTCTGACATGTTGGTCACATATCGCTCTTCTGTCCACTCAAACTGCTGCAGAACTTCCAAAATAATTTATAAGGACCCACCTCCCTTATCGCATATAAAGGACTCGATGATGTTGGAGAGTTCACATCAAAAAGTACTTGATGTTTATTGCATGATAGAGATTAATGAATAGTATCTCGTCCCGTGTGCATATGCAAATGGTCTCATATAAACCACTGTCGAAAGAATATGTATGGTGATTATGTCATTGGTTATGCGCACCAATTAGCATATTTTTGCCTGCGATTATGCAATATTGCACGCAACTTTACTTAAATCGTTCATTCTTAGACCCTCTACTAACCAATTAGTTTATGCGTACCAGTTGGTAACTGGATAGACTGATTTCTGTATTTTGGACCCAGACGGACTTGAGTGCCAATTGCACATATTTGGTTACGCATTATATGTGCCTTCTGTGCCCCACAGCACATCGGTCTTTAGAAACGATTAAATATTCACGTTGGATAGGAATCTCCAGACGTTTATCCGCTGTTTAGAACCTTCACAGTGATTTCTTTACCGCACGATTTGCGGATTGTCACTTTAATGAGACAACCTTCCCGTCGTTAGGGGAGGAGAGAAAATGTAACTTCTCGGGGAACGACAAGAATTTCCGTGGTGTGTCCCCACTTTGTCTCATTATGATCTCCGAACTTCACAATGTTACCGTGAAGCATAAAGAACACTCGATCTTCAGGATGTAGCAGATTCGATGCCTGATGCATTTACTGATATCGTTCAAGTGACAAGATCTCACATTACAGCTACAAATGTGCCTGAAAGGTTAGAAGCCCCCTGTAAGGGGCACATCACCAATGAACCGGGTGATGCAACCGCACTTGGTGGAGGTGTGGTTTAGGCTGTGGCTCTCTGCGAAGAAAGGGGTGGAAGCCTCATGGTTCGACTAAATACTCACCCAAGTAAGAGGTAGAGTATGGCACAAATTCACATGTTAACCATCAATGAACTTGTTTCATGAGATCGTGCTTGATTTTATTATGTCCATGAGTCATGACTAGGGGACGCCCCGAAGATATGATTCAGAAAATCAAGAATCTCGATGAAATTATGAGGGTGTGGCCTGATCAACCACGCACTTTGATGACATGTCATGAATCATAAAGTACGATGATGTCGAACCTCGCTCAGTTGGACGAAATCAACATAGAGCTGATTGGCCTGTAAGAAAAACATTCCAGGTAGAACTAGATTCTCTGAAAAAGAGTCAGGTATTTGGTGTAGGAAGTGCTAACCTAACCAAGTGTAAAGCATGTAAGACATAATTGAGTCCTTGTCGTAAAGCTTAGTGAGAATAATAGAGTCCTAATGTACAACAAGGTTCATGAAGTAATGCTTCTCACAATACCCTGGAATAGATTACGACGAAATGTACTCCCACGTATACGTATTCGCTATTTGATTAGCATAGTAATTTCCGAGGGACTGGAAATGCAGCCAATAGATGTGGCTACTACGTATCTCTATGGGGATCTAGATACGGAGATATATATGGAAGTGCCCGATGGCATTTCATTACCCAAATCAAGCGACTCTAGACCACGAAGTGCGTTTGCAATTTGATTCAAACGCTCAACTTTACGGTTTTGAAGCAATCCTTAAGGATGTGGTATAACCGTCTAAGTGACTACTTGATTGGGAAGGTATAAAAGAATGATGAACCGTGTCCCTGCATCTTCACAAATAAGTTCTGAATTCATGATCATCGCAATGTACGCCGATGACGTGAACATAATTGGTCTTGATGAAATAAGAGAAACCACCAGATACTTGAAAATTGAGTTTGAGATGAAAGATCTTGGGAAAACTCGGTTCTGTCGAGGCATTGATATAGACATCGAGTTTGTGGAATTCATTCCACCGGTCTACCTATGTCCAGAAGATTCTCAGGCACTTTAACATGGACAAGGTAAACCCGACTAGCACCCCATGATAGGTCGAACATTTGGATGCAAAGGAAAGATCCATTTCGCCCAAGGAAAGTGATGAAGAGCTTTGGGAGCTGAAATTCCCTACTTGAGTGCAATAGCGCATTATTGTACTTGGCTCAATGTACACGACCTAATATCACTCCTTAGTTAATTCGCTGACTAGATTTAGTTCAGCATCGACGCAACATCAATGGAATGGTATCAAGAATATCTTCTGATACTTAAAAGAAACCATTGACTTGGGACTATTCTTTCCCTACAAGCAGGCAAAGGAAGCTGCTTACGAAAAGGCAAATGGTGAAGTAAATGCTGGTGCCGAAGCAACTACCACAAAGTATGTGTTGGTATGACTTGCTTATGTCTTGGAACTTGACTAAGCAAACCCCTCTTGGCTACCTCCTTCACGACATGATTATTGCTTAGCATGAATCAGTCCGTGAGTGTACATGATTAAGAACTATCATTCTACACTTGTGAGGAACTAGCGGTTAAGTACTGCCACTGATGAGCATACTTATATTTATGAACATAATGTAACTTGTAAATCCTCTTGATTGATGGAATGATCATAATGGGAAATATGTGAGATATAATGGAACATACTTACATATGTTGCACTCTTTTCCATAGACCAATGTTTATTTTTTCCACTGGGTTTTGTTACTTGGCAATATTTTTAACTAGGTGACGATATATGAATATAAGCATTAGGGGGAGCTGTAGAGTTTTCCAACTTCCGAGATTGATGTAAAGATCACAAGGAAATGGTGATTTATAAAGAAACTTAATCACATGTGTTGTACTCTTTTCTTTGACCAAGGTTCATTTTCTCCCATTGGGTTTTGTTACTTGGCGAAGTTTTTAATGAGGCAACGACTACTTGATTGATGTACAAATCAGGGGGAGATGTAGACTTGGGAGGAGTCTTACATCCACACCGTACGTTATACTCTTTTCCTTCCAAGGATTCTTTTTCCCACAGGGTTTTTATCACTTGGAAAGGTTTTTAACGAGGTAACAAGATGTACGATTTTAGAGATCGATGGAATGGTCACCTTAGTAGCGCTATGATCAAATGTAACAATTATATGAGAGGATAGATTCAAAGGACGAAGTCTAAACTTGATGTGTCTAGATGATGTACTCTACGATCAAGACATTTTTCCCACTGAGTTTTTGCTTGACGAGGTTTTAACGAGACAACATGACATGCACTTGTAGACTAGGCACAAGGGGGAGTGTTAAAGTAATAATACACAATGTGTGCCTAAGTCTATTAGTTTACGGGTTTTCTTAGTTGGAGTAGGATTAGGCCTGCTTGTATCTATGTCTCCCTATTTAAAGGGATGTCATCAATGAAATAATACACACTTTTGCCCTACTTTATTGTCTCACTTATTTTTCCTTCAACAGTAGTAACGTAAATGAGTAATTTTTAATTTATTTACAACTTATGGTTTTTGTAGTACACTAATTTTGTAAAATTTGAATATATCATTTATTGAATGGGTTACATTTAGAAAGGAAACAAAACAAACGTTTGAATACCCCGTGGCGAGTATAACAAAAAATTGAGAAACCCTAATTAACTACTATTCGGAAACCATTTAGGGCCTTAAATAAATACCATTAATATACCATTTAGTTTGTAACGTAAATGAGTAATTTTAATTTATTTACAACTTATGATTATTGTAGTACACTAATTTTATAAAATTTGAATATTTCATTTAAATCAGGTATAATTTAAACTATTACATAATTTTATTCTTTTTATCATTAAACACCCAATAAAAAAAACAAACTTCTTGATATTGTGGATCTTCTAAAACAAGTATAATTTAAAGAGTATGTCACACAATTACTAGACTCCAAGCCTTAATCTTGTAATCTCTTTTGCATGTTGCTGTTAGATGTTTGA
Organism: Orobanche coerulescens; assembly: GCA_033398695.1. Classification (NCBI taxonomy): domain Eukaryota; kingdom Viridiplantae; phylum Streptophyta; class Magnoliopsida; order Lamiales; family Orobanchaceae; genus Orobanche; species Orobanche coerulescens. Next base: position 16,033,735 of record CM065804.1, read on the forward strand.
AAGAAACAAACTTCAGGATATTGCTAGATCTTCTAAACAAAACATGAGAAATGTGTCCTAAAATCTCAATTAAATTTTGTCCTCATAAGCATAATCAAATTAATTCATTTTGCAGGCTAATCCAGATGTCCCCGACTGTGCTGATGCAGAACCGTCTCATAGACTGCAGGTGATTCTGTTTGCAATTATAGTGTACATAGTTAATGGAGAAATAAAAAAATGCATAAAAGAAAAGATAAAAGTAGGAAATAGAGAAGCCACCAATATGACTCATGGTTTTAAATATCTCAAGTAAAATCTATTTTGTTATTATGATTGAATGAATTGATTGCAAAATGATATAATCTTATATATAAGGCCTAAGCATTTCGGTTCCTGGGAGCACATGTGTTTTTTTTCCCTTTTTTGCCCACTAATGTGTGTTTATATAAAGACAATTAAGGGGATAAGTCTTATTTGACCATTCATTTGACTTTTATCAACAACTTACTATTTCTGTAGCTTTGAATGGTATGACACCCGGTGGTTAGACTATTGAATATTGTATCTATGTTTTCTATTTGACTGCTAAAATAAATATTGTGAAAGAGTACACTTATTATTAAGCATAACGAAATAGATACTTTGAGCATCGATGTAATAGAAACAAACTTCTTGATATTGCTGGATCTTCTAAAGTAAGTATAATTTATAGAGTAGTCATATTTCTAATTTTAATTCAGAATTCAGGAAACACAAGTACTAGACTCCCAGCCTTAACCCTGTATTTCTATTTTGCATGTTGCTGTTAGATGTTCGAAAGAAACAAACTTCTTGATATTGTGGATCTTCTAAAGTAAGTATAATTTATAGAGTATGTCATATTTCTAATTTTAAATCACAATTCAGGAAACACAAGTACTAGACTCCAAGCCTTAACTTTGTAATCTCTTTTGCATGTTGCTGTTAGATGTCCGAAAGAAACAAACTTCAAGATATTGCTGGATCTTCTAAACTAAGTATAATTGATAGAGTAGTTAAAATATCAAATTAATTTGTTGTATTTTTTCCTACCGGAAAAAAATAGTGTAGGGCCTTATCTTTATTTCGTTAAACTTTCTAATCATTTTAGTAGTGTGTATCGAGGGTTATTTAAATCATTTAACATAGTGGCCTTTACAATTTTTTATAAAAATTGCATTAAAAAGCCCTAGGTCTTTCATATAATTTGGTTGATAATTAGGCCCTATATAAAAATATATATTTTTATATATTTTTACTAATATATAATTAAAAAGTGTGTTTGTTTATATTACTGTATCCAAAGCTGTTTAGCACAAGTCGTCGTCGTTAATTTTTATACCCAAATGGTCAAAGATTGTTTAACTTTTATACATACTAGTTGTCTACCCATGTAAGAATATTTAAAATCGATACATAAAAGAATAGCAAATTAATATTTAAGATATAAAAAATGTATTATGCACAAAATTTTAAATACTAATATATATATATAATATATTACAAACGAAGTATGCTACTCTTGATACAGTCATAAATTACAAATTTATGAAAACTTCCCTATACACAACATTAATAGTTGCGTTGATATGATTTTTCTCAACATCACAAATTAGAACTTTCAAACCATTCCAATTTGTGACTCTAAAAAAAGCAACATATACTTGATCATGACTAAAAACAGGCTTACGCAAATATAGACCAACATTTGTTAAGGATTGTCCTTGACTTTTATTTATTGTCATGGTACTATTGTTGTAATACCTCCATCAACATATGCAGTTTCATTTGTTCCTAAAACCAATTGGCCTAAAAGAATAATGAAAAAAGTCACACACACACATTTAGCTAATAGTATTCCTTACTAAAGTTAAAGACAATTGAGCTACATAAAAAATAAAAATTGTTACCTAATAATGTTTCTTCACGTTTTCTTTTTAATTTATTTGCACATATATTTCTTGTCTCTCTTGCTTTAGATTCATTCATTTTGCGCTAAATATATTATAGAAAGCAATATAGAATGTTGTTAAATCAGTATATTAAAAAATAATATTATAAATTAGGGACATGTCAATACATTACCTAATTATACATTCGAAATATAAAATTTTTTAATGAAATAAATTTTATTTATTGTCAAATTAAAATACTCAAATAAAAATTAAAAATTGGTGTCCTCCAATTTTATGGGACGTCTTTGGGCTACCGTCATGCAAATAAAATACTAAAATTGATGTTACTATCGCATGATAGTGTTTGGGTTAGGCACAATAATATTTATGAGCCCAAATGCCACTCATTTGGAGGCCCAAGTTATGGATGAACACAAATATAAGCGGCACTATCCTTTCAGCCGGAAAAAAAATCAATCGAAACTCAAATAACATCACCCCACCTACAACGCGACATTCTCTAGGGAAACCCTAAAGATGATATCGCCGCTCCCTTATATAAACCCCCCACCAGATTTTTCTACCCCTTTTTTGTGAGCGGTCGACTCTCTACCTACCTCTTCCTCACCACATGTGTGGCTCTAGAAAACCCTATGGGACACTCGTCCCTCTCGCCGCCCACTTCTTTAGATGAAGTCCACCGTCTCTGTACCGCTGCTCCGATACAGTGATAATTTTATTATCTTTTTAAATTTTTTACATGTACACAGAGATATGAAGACGTAATATCTTCGTATCTGGAGATTATTTTGACAGAAAAGGGTTTGATTCATCATTTTGCCCCGATTATTTCGGTTGGTAATAGATGAAAATAAATTCCCAGAAATCAGACGCAATGACTTAGTCTGTCATTTTTTTCGACTTTCGATCACCTTTACATAAATTAGTAGGTGATATTACTGTATTTGATAACTAAAAAGGAAAATATTCATAGTTCCAGCTGAGTAATAGCTTCAAACTATGATTATTATTTCTTTCGATAATTATTTATTTATTCTTAATATATGAGTTTATATTATTTTATATACCTAATCATGTAGATCTAGAAATTTATATATCATATAATTTTTTTATGTGTGATATTACATATATATATATGAAAAAGAAAATGAAATTATTCATAGCTTTTAGCTAATAATAGCTTCAAACTATGAATACCTTGCTCTTCAGACACATTTATGTATTCTATACTTAATATATAAATTCATATTATTTTATATACATGAATCATGTAGATATAATTATTTATGGTTTCTATAATTTTAAATATGCTGTTTAAAGTTAATTGGAACAAATATAAGAAGAATCTTCGATAGATCTCTTTCTTTTCAATTTAAACGGATTATGAAGGATTGATTCATTTTTACACCCGATTATTTAGGTTGATAAAAAGATGAGTAATAGTTTCAGATTAATTTTTTTACCTGATTATCTTCGATTCATTTTTTAACTCGATTATTTCAGATTAATACCTGAAAATGAATATTATTCAGCTGAGTAATAGCTCCAAACTGTGAGTTCAATTTTTCGTCTAATATAGATATATTAATCTGTCATTTACTTCTACTGTTCTAAGTTACTTTAGAACTAAAATACCAGCAAACTCTTGGATGCATTGTTATGTTTTTCATTAGGCCGAATAATAATTAATATTTTTGTGTGCATATTTTCCACATGAGAGGGATAGATCGAGTAGATACAATTTATATAAATAAATCTGATGAAATATAATTTTTGGAAAACTTAATATATCTTCGACATGGGAGGGATAGATCGAGTAGATACAATTTATATAAATAAATCTGATGAAATATAGATTTTGTAAAACTTAATATATCTTGATAGATCTTCTTTTGACATGATCTTCAAGTGTGAACTCCATCCTTTTTCCTCTCTCTGTTGCCACAAGGGGAAGCTGTCATGAAATAATCCTGCCAATTACATCTGACCAAAACATATTACAATTTACTAATATTTTATATAGTAAACTGTAAAAATATATGAATATATAATGCAAAAAAAAAAATCTTAACAAAAAGAAGAAACTGAGAACTTTCCTTATCCTTTTCGAACTGAGTAAAGGATTTAAGGTTGTAGATAATTTTAGTAAATTTTTTATCAAATATTTCTTCTATTTTTATTTTCCGTAGGAAATTAGTCTTATAAGGGTGCACAGTTGTCTTGAACTTGCCCCGATTTTCCAGTACAACGAAATCTAAGATGACTCTCAACTGATATTGCTTTCAAAAAATTCATTGCATGACCCCTCGCTGAAGCATGCACTCGATCACCCTTAAATATATTACACAAAACAGTGCAAGTATCTAAAGCATAATCTTAATAAGTAAAGTATATTTTGAAAACTAACCTCCTTGTCTTGAGAGATGAATTCAAAGCTTGCAACTTCATTTTTGTTGTTGTATGTAGGAACATCAAAACTTCTAACCAGACGAAGCCGCATTGCCCATAGTGTGGTTGATGGCTTCAGATCCTTCACCAAACTGAAAAATTAAGGCATTGATTTTACTCTGTATATTCGTGTTATTATTCATTTTGTATTGTAACAGTAATTGCAATTGTAATAATAGTAAATTTTAGGTGAGATAAGTGTTATTTATAGCTGTAGAAAACACAGATACCTACAACCTCTAACTTAGTGGGGGTGAGCAGTTGCACCATTAACCCACATTTAACTGGCATATCCCACTAACATATTAGGCAGTTTTATTCAGATGTTGAACTGAAATATATTTTATTTTAAAATTGAAATTCGTAATTATTAGACTGTTTTCATTTTTTGGGATTGGGCAGGTTTATTTTACAATTAATGCATGTTATTCGGATTTTGTAGCAGAATGATAGTGGTTCAGTGGAATCTGTCAGTTTAAAACACATAGTTGCCAGGTAATTATTATTTTTAATATTTAAATACGAAATATTAAAAATGGTCACAGGGACACCTGTCCTTCGACGTATTTGGTAGCAGATCTGATACAGATGATATACATGGAAGTTCAGACAAGGATTTTGAAGAGCAACAGTTCACAGATTTGGGTCTACTTAAACATCAAAACTGTTTTGATCCAGAAGGTGTAAAATTATGTGTGACATATGGACCCTTGGCTAGCGAGCTCCCTTTTCTTTGGTCGATGGATTTCAGTTGGTGAATTTCTTTCGTGATCTGAAAATATCATAGTTGGCGCATTGACACCTTTAGCGATGAGGCAAGTCTATGCCCCTGTTGGAAAGCTCTGGATGTCTAGTTTTTTAAGCTCTTTTCGGTTCGTCGTTTCGTGCATTCTACACAAAGT